>OY769903.1:14404643-14734643 GCA_963669185.1 Dyspetes luteomarginatus | reverse complement strand
ACTGGTTATGAAAATTAATTTTACTAACTTCTCTTACGAATAATACTTATACCACAAACATCCTATTAAAATTTAGGGTGGTAATTTTAGTTGAAATAATTTTGTAGGAAATTTTTTATTTTAGACTCGTAATGAAATTTTATTATACACACTTCAATTACGAATGAAACTTAAACTACAAAACTTTAATTCAAATTTAGGGTGATAACTTTAGCTGATATGATTTTGTAGCTCAATGTTTATTTTCAATTGCTTATGAAATTTAATTATAAAGACTTCTCTTACGGATAAAAATTAAACTACAAGAATTTAATTAATATTTAGGGGGATACATTTAATTGAAATGATTTTGTGCGAAATTTTTGATTTTCAACTGGTTATGAAAGATTATTATACAGACTTCTCTTATGAATGAATCTTGAACTACAAAAAATCAATTAGAATTTATAATGGCAATTTAAATTGAAATAAAATTGTAGGATAATGTCTTTTTTCAATTAGTTATGAAATTTAATTATACAGACTTCTCTTACGAATAAAACTTAAACAACAAAAATTCAATTAAGATTTTGGGTCATAAGTTCAATTGAAATGTTTTTGTTGGAAAATTTGTATGTTTAATTGGTTATAAATATTAATTATATAGACTTCTCTTACGGATAAAACTCAAATTACAAAAATTCAATTAAAATTTAGGGTGATATTTTCAGTTGAAATGATTTCGTAGATAAATTTTTATTTTCAACTGGGTATGAAATTTATTATATAGACTTCTCCGACGGACAAAGCTTGATCTACAAAAATTCAATTAAAATTTAGGGTCGTAATTTAAATTGAAAACAATTTGTTGGATAATTTCTATTTTCAATTCTTTATGAAATTTAATGATAAAGACTTCTCTTACGAATAAAACTCAAAAAATAAAAATTCAATCAAACTTTAGGGTCACAATTTTAATTGTAATGTTTTTGTACCAAAATTTTCATTTTCAATTTTTTATGAAATTAAATTATACAGACGTCTGTTACGAATAAAACTTATACTACAAAAAATCAATTGAATCTTCGTGTCATAATTTTACTTGAAATGTTTTTGTAGAATTTTTTTATTTTCAACTGGTTATGAAAATTAATTTTACTAACTTCTCTTACGAATAATACTTGTTTAGGCGCAATGGTTCGGTTTTATATAATAATAAAAATAATAATTTGTTCGTGGACTGTAATTTTTGGTTGATAAATATTTATTGTGCACAATTAATTGATTGAGAGCGATTAATACAATTACGTACGTTCGCTCTCTCGTCCGCTCGTAAGTCGACTCATTTCGAATATTGGAGCCGTTAATGTACGCGTCTTCGTTATCCCCACCTTCGCACATTTTCGGACGGTTATACATATATATGATTCTTCAAATTCGTACATATAAATTTCTCGACTATACAATACTTATACCACAAAAATCCAATTACAATTTAGGGCGGTAATTTTAGTTAAAATAGGTTTGTAGGAAATTTTTTATTTTTGACTGGTATTGAAATTCTATTATACACACTACTCTTACGAATGAAACTTGAACTACAAAAATTCAATTGAAATTTATAGTGGTAATTTAAATTGAAATATATTTGTAGGATAATTTCTGTTATCAATTAGTTATAAAATTTAATAATACAGACTTCTCTTACGAATAAAACTTAAACAACACAAATTCAATTAAGATTTTTGGTCATAATTTTAATTGAAATGTTTTTTTAGGAAAACTTTTATTTTCAACTGGGTATGAAATTTATTATACAGACTTCTTCTACGGATAAAATTTAGACTACATAAATTCAATTAGAATTTAGGGTGGTATTTTAAATTGAAATCAATTTGTTGGATAATTTCTATGTTTAATGCTTTATGAAATTTAATGATACAGACTACTCTTACGAATAAAACTTAAAAAAGAAAAATTCAATCAATATTTAGGGTGATAATTTTAATTGAAATTTTTTTGTACCAAAATTTTCAATTTTTTATGGAATTAAATTATACAGCCGTCTGTTACGAATAAAACTTAAACTACAAAAAATCAATTGAATCTTAGGGTGATAATTTTACTTGAAATGATTTTGTAGGAAAAGTTTTATTTTCAATTGGTTATGAAATTTAATTATGAAGACTTCTCTTACGAATAAACCTTAAAGTACATAAATTCAATTGAAATTCACGGTGAAAAATTTAGTTGAAATAATTTTGTAGGAATTTTGTTTTTTAACTGGTAGAGAAACTTTATTATACTCTTACGAATAACACTTGGACTACCAAACCTAAATTAAAATATAGGGTGACAATTTCAATTGAAATCAATGTGTAGGATAATTTTCATACTCAATTATTTATGAAATTGAAATATACACACTTCTCTAACGAATGAAACTTAAACCACAAAAATCCAATTAAAATTTGGGGCGGTAATTTTAGTTGAAATAATTTTGTAGGAATTTTTTTATTTTTGACTGGTAATGTAATTTTATTATGCACACCACTCTTACGAATGGAACTTGAACTACAAAAATTCAATTGGAATTTAAAGTGGTAATTTCTATTTTCAATTAGTTATAAAATTTAATTATACGGACTGCTCTTACGGATAAAACTTAAACTACGAAAATTCAATTAAAATTTAGAGTGATATTTTCAGTTGAAATGATTTTGTAGATAAATTTTTATTTTCAAATGGGTATGAAATTGATTATACACACTTCTCCTACGGATAAAACTCAAACTACAAAAATTCAATTCAAATGTAAGGTGGCTATTGAAATGGAAATCGATCTGTTGGATAATTTCTATTGTGAATTCTTTATGAAATTTAAGGATACAGACTTCTCTTACGAATAAAACTTGTACAACAAAAATTCAATTTAAATTTACGGTGACAATTTTAATTGAAATCTTTTTATACCAAAATTTTTATTTTTAATTTTTCATGAAATTAAATTATGCACACGTCTGTTACAAATAAGACTTAAACTACAAAAATTCAATTAAATCTTAGGGTGATAATTTTATTCGAAATGTTTTTGTAGAATTTTTTTATTTTCAACTGGTTATGAAAATTAATTTTACTAACTTCTTTTACGAACAATACTTATACCACAAACATCCTATTTAAATTTAGAGTGGTAATTTTAGTCGAAATAATTTTGTAGGAAATTTTTTATTTTTGAGTCGTAATGAAATTTTATTATACACACTTCTGTGACGGCCCCACAATTCCCCTATTCCTAACTGTCCTTTCCCACACCTTAAACCCAACACCTTAAAGTCCCATACATCCGTTCTCACGCGGACATCCCATTCCTCACCCATACCACCTTAATCCTAATCTCCATTCCGCGAATGCTGACGAGTCCGTCAGCATTTCTAGCGCAATCCCACGGTCCACGCGTGGATGCTGCATGCACCACGCACGTGGTATCCCCTCCAATAGACCCTAAAACAATGGGCCCTTTGACTCGTGGTGCCCGAGAGCGTCACCTCAAAGTCCAGTTCATCTCCAACATTCATTCAATCAACTACAATTCTTCTCCTAAAACCTCCGTGCACTTCTCCACTATAACAACAGATCTATTAAAGACAATACATATATATATATCAACATTCTCATTTACACCCGCTCCGGACCATCACAAATTGGTGTCAGAAGTCGTGAATCCACAGTAGTGAGCCAATTCTTTTTTTTGTGCTCTCAAAACAAAAAAAAAACCAATTTTTCAAAAAAAAAAAAAAAGAAGAAAAGTGAAAAAGTGACGGTTAAAAAAAAAAAGAAAAAAAAAAAACAGAGTGAGTGTTTCTAAAAAAAAAAAAAGGAAAAGAAAACCATCAGAAAGAAGAAAAACAAGTCAACATGCAAACACATCCACACTCACAAGAACTCACCAGAAAAGAAGGAAGAAAGGAAGAAAACGCTCACACATACACCAACTCAACCATACAGAAATAACAGAAGGAAGGAAGGAAACAAGAAACAAACAGAAATTTAATGCTAAAATACCTTATAACACTCACGGCAATGTAAGTACAATTGTAATTTTTCCAAATTTAAAAGCTTGAGCACAAGAAGAGGAGTGAAAGAAGGAAAAGTGACATTTTCCTCTCTTTCTATTCATCTTCGCCGCCTACAAGACGAAGGCCCGTGCGAAGCATGAGTGTATATCACTGGCCTTCTCGCACCGTATACCATCTCTCTCGCACTTAACCTGCCCTGTTCACCGCAGCTCCGTAGACACGTGCGGGCGCGGTACAGTCACATATAAAAGTCGCATAGCAAAACTTTTTTCTCTTTCCAATTTTTCTTTTATCCCTCTGCCTTCGTACGGAAACCACACGGTTTCACGAAGCAATGATAAGCAAATAAATGAACCATTCTAACTAACTTAAAGTGCTAAAATACAAAAATCTCAACCCACCGCTAAGCAAATTTTTCACGTAAAAAAAAAAATAATAATAATTTCTCTCTCCCTTTCCCTGGATAAATTACAATTGTATTAATTTTTTTTTCTCCCTCCGGCAATTTATTATTACGAATCCCCAATTCCTAGCAAATCTGTAATTTCAATAAACTTCCGACTTATAGCAACTTTTTAGTACAATTTTTTTTTTTAATTTAAAAGCATACCGTCTCTCTCGCACTTAACCCGCCCCTTACTCTGTTCACCACAGCTCCGTAGCCACGTGCAGGCGCGGTACAGTCACACATAAAACTCACGTAACAAAATTTTTTCCATTGCCATTTTTCTTTTTTTGTTCTCCCTCTCCGTACAGAAGCTACACATTTTCACGATTCGATCTCGACAAATACCCAATTTACCTAACCACAAACTATTTTTTTTCATTAAATCGAACTTTTTAACCCTGATTGATTATGTGCCGTAAAAACTCATATTTTCACACAAAATAGGAATAAATTTGTCCAAATTTTAAATCATAAACAAAATAAATAGTTCACAACGATCATGTACCGAAATGAAAGACAATATAGATACGATTCGCAAAACAGATACCGCAATGATTCACGCGATAGATACAGAAATAATCCACAAAATGAATATCACAAGTACTCACAAGGGAAAAATCCACAAAATCAATTCCACACTAATTCACAAAACCGATACCGCGATAGATCAGGAGACAAACACCACGATAATCCACAAGACAGATACCATAATGATTCACGCGATAGATATCAAAATACCCCACAAAATGACAATAATTTACAAGATAAATACTATGACAGTTGACGAGACAGGTACCACAGTAATTCACGCGATCGATACAACGCACCAAATCGACACCACAGCGATTTGCGCGACAGAGACAGAAATCGTGCATGCGATAGATCCAGTAACTATTCACACGATACATACAGACACACCTCACACCACCGATATAGTAATGAAACATTTGGAAATTATTCAGAATACAGAAGTGACCTAAAAGACAGGTACCACACAAACGATCACCAAGACAGAAATTACGCACAAAATTCACACGACAAATATTACCCAAATTACCCACGAGACAAAGTTCGAAACAATTCTCGCGACAGATACGATTCCAGACATTACCGGTCCAACCTACCCGACCGATGTTATCAAGATAACTACTCATACACAGACCGACCGACAAAAAACGAGTAGACAGCCTCGCGGTAAAGTGCGACGCGAGACGAATTTCAAGAGCACTAGACGCAAAACCACAAACCATTTCAATCCCGCCTAGGTCGAAAATAATAGTACAGGTTAGAATCGCAAATAACGACATTTCGGAAGGTTATGTTCCCAGCATCAAAATTAATAAGCGAATTCATTTAGGAAACGCATTTGTAAAAAATATAAAAGGAACCGCACATTTATTCGCAATCAATGCATCGGATTCTACAGCTGTACTCGAAATTCCAGTCATAAAATTACAAGCTGTTGAACGCATATCATCAGTACCTCATGAACTCAATATATCCGATACTCGATGTGGCTCATTCAGACACACCGAAGTAAATGCACTAGAACGCCAACAGCAATTAAGTTCACTTCTCCATTTAGATTATCTAAATGACGTAGAAAGAGAACATGGTCTTGGGCTAACTTTCAAACACACAGAAGTATTCTATATACCCGGAGATCAGACAAAATTACCTTTTAACACAAAAATTAGTTTTTTCCAAACAAATACAAAACGGAACTCTCCTATTTGGATAGTACCAAAAATCACAGGTTCAGAAAATAAAAGATGGCTCATGGTAAGCGACCTCCGTAACCTAAATGAAATTTCAACTTTCAATGAAAAAATTGCAATAATTGACGACATCCTGGACGAATTGGACAGTGCCCGTTACTTCTCTATATTCAGATTAACATCACCCTTCAACGATATTAATATTGACCAAAAAATTACCGAACGTAAAATGTACGACATAATTTTATCGGGACTTAGCGGAATTGATCGCTTCCTGTACGACGGCGCCATTGTGATTTACGCAAGTACACTCGAAGAACACGCTAAAAAATTTCACGAATTCGCTGGAGAACTAACTAATGTTGGACTCACATTGTGGACCGACAAATGTACATTTTTAAAAATACCATCACCACACGTAGAAAACACAAAGGACAACTCAACTGAACAAAACTGCAATTTAGAAACTAAGTCACTGGAAAATATCGATTCACACATAAAAGTAAAAAATACAACAAAAGAAACCGAAATGGATACCAATTCGAAACAATCCTCATCAGAAAAGACATATGATTTTGAAGAAACCTCAAGCATAAAAAAAGAAACAATTAACGTTAAATTACCAAACACAAGCAAGAAACAACAACTTACCACCGATCAACAAGGGAGAAGTGCACACCTTGAATCTAATCCCTCAATCGACGACAACAACCACGATTCAACATCAGAAGATGAACTCATAACCCAACACGGAAAACGAAAACAGCATACACTAAAGGACAATTCTACACGAACCAAGACGACCAGGAAAAGCTATATGGACACCTCAGATGAAGAAATAATGAACGAAGCATGCAAGCGACACAGGAAACGAGAGGAAAAATCAAAACAAATCGACGAAGCAAATCAAGCAAATCAAACAAATCAAGCAAATCAAACAAATCAAACAAATCAAACAAATCAAACAAAGCAAACAAAGCAAATCAACGAATCTACGAATAAACAAACGGATGGCCCTATCAATGCCTCAAACGACCGTGCTAAAACCATGGCAGTAGGTATTGATGACGATGCAGCTCGCACCGGAGGCCCCGGCTATGCAACTAACACCGTCACATATGACAAAAAGGCGAGATCAAAGGAAAATGAATCGGCAACCGAACAGGAATCTGAGGAAGAGAATTCAACTCAACCCGGATACAAATCGCCATCAACACTAGTCGGAGAAGTTAATGACGACAATATCGGTCCACCAGTGGAACCAACCTTCAGATCACCACCCATACGTGGAAACAAACACAGTTTGGACTGCCAAGGTTACAACACCGCACGACCACTGGTGCAGCCAAATTTCAGGTCACCACCTATACTTGCCATGAAGTTTTACCTGAACTGTGACGGTAACTACATGGCACGACCATCAGTTATTCGACCAAACTTTCGATCGCCTCCTCAGTACATTGGTAAAAAGATCGTTGATGAAAAGCCTGCACAAAAAAAACTGTGCAGCCCAACTGCAGGTCACCTTCGTTGTGCAACAGATTCGATTTTCTCTGTTGCTTCTTCCATATACAAGTTACCATCCAACGAAAATTTCCAAACATTCACCAAAAGTTGCAAAGAACTCCATTGGACATTTGTTTCACAAAATATAAACATGAACAAAAAAAAGTATATATAAATGAATAGAAAACGGAAAACAAAACAAACTCCCAGCATAGACACTTTTATTACCAACATGCACTCTTTTCTCACTCAGACATTATTTTATAACAATTTACAAGCATTTGTCGCTCCATATATGCCAGACCACAGCAGTACCAAAAAAAAAAAAAAAAAACAAGAAGAAACAAACGAGATATGAAAAATATCTATATATATAAAAGAAAGTCGTTGTTAGTTACACTATTTATAACTCACGAACGGCTGTACCGATTTGGCTGAAAATTGGTGGGGATGTAGATTAGAACCAGGAGATGGACATAGGATACTTTTTATCGTGACATAAAACGTCAAAGAGAATACAAGTCACTATGAAAGTGGTATAACAAAAACGCATCTGACATGGAATAACAAAACGCAAATGACAGCTAAACGTAAAACAAATGACAGCTAAACGAAAAGCAATTGACAGCTAAACGTATGGTTCAAACGTATGGTTGAAAATTTGATAATTATAAATTTCGTCAGAAATCAATAATTAGAAATCTATATATATAACTAGCTGACCCGGCGAACTCTGTTCCGCTTTAGAGGCAATAAATAAGCAGATTTTGGATTTAATTAAGTTCAATTTTTTATTAGGAAATACAAATAAAAAAATTAAGTATTTTAATGATTCTTTATCGTTCATGTATTTTGGTCCATAGGTTGCACTCATCAGTTAAGTACCTTGTGATACACGACATTTTTTGTTTTATTATCAAGCGCAAGAACAAACAACACAGATGGTCTTCCGACCCGTGAACATGCCACATATAATTGACCATGGGAAAAACATGGATATTCCAGATTCAAACCACAAACTTTCAATGATTGGCCTTGTGATTTGTTAATGGTCATGGCGAATGCAAGACGGATCGGAAATTCAAGTCTTTTAAACTCAAACGGCATATCGGTTGGGATCATCGGGATCCTCGGAATGAGAACTTCCTCACCTTAAAGTCCCATACATCCGTTCTCACGCGGACATCCTATTCCTCACCCATACCACTTTAATCCTAATCTCCATTCCGCGAATGCTGACGAGTCCGTCAGCATTTCTAGCGCAATCCCACGGTCCACGCGTGGATGCTGCATGCACCACGCACGTGGTATCCCCTCCAATAGACCCTAAAACAATGGGCCCTTTGACTCGTGGTGCCCGAGAGCGTCACCTCAAAGTCCAGTTCATCTCCAACATTCATTCAATCAACTACAATTCTTCTCCTAAAACCTCCGTGCACTTCTCCACTATGACAACAGATCTATTAAAGACAATACATATATATATATATCATCATTCTCATTTACACCCGCTCCGGACCATCACACTTCAATTACGAATGAAACTTAAACTACAAAACTTTAATTCAAATTTAGGGTTATAACTTTAGCTGATATGATTTTGTAGCTCAATGTTTATTTTCAATTGGTTATGAAATTTAATTATAAAGACTTCTCTTACGGATAAAAATTAAACTACATAAGTTTAATTACTATTTAGATATATTTAATTGAAATGATTTTGTGCGAATTTTTTTATTTTTGACTGGTAATGTAATTTTATTATGCACACTACTCTTACGAATGGAACTTGAACTACAAAAATTCAATTGGAATTTATAGTGGTAATTTCTATTTTCAATTAGTTATAAAATTTAATTATACAGACTGCTCTTACGAATAAAACTTAAACTACGAAAATTCAATTAAAATTTAGAGTGATATTTTCAGTTGAAATGATTTTGTAGATAAATTTTTATTTTCAAATGGGTATGAAATTGATTATACACACTTCTCCTACGGATAAAACTCAAACTACAAAAATTCAATTCAAATGTAGGGTGGCTATTGAAATGGAAATCGATCTGTTGGATAATTTCTATTGTGAATTCTTTATGAAATTTAAGGATACAGACTTCTCTTACGAATAAAACTTGTACAACAAAAATTCAATTTAAATTTACGGTGACAATTTTAATTGAAATATTTTTATACCAAAATTTTTATTTTTAATTTTTCATGAAATTAAATTATGCACACGTCTGTTACGAATAAGACTTAAACTACAAAAATTCAATTAAATCTTAGGGTGATAATTTTACTCGAAATGTTTTTGTAGAATTTTTTTATTTTCAACTGGTTATGAAAATTAATTTTACTAACTTCTCTTACGAACAATACTTATACCACAAACATCCTATTAAAATTTAGAGTGGTAATTTTAGTTGAAATAATTTTGTAGGAAATTTTTTATTTTTGAGTCGTAATGAAATTTTATTATACACACTTCAATTACGAATGAAACTTAAACTACAAAACTTTAATTCAAATTTAGGGTGATAACTTTAGCTGATATGATTTTGTAGCTCAATGTTTATTTTCAATTGGTTATGAAATTTAATTATAAAGACTTCTCTTACGGATAAAAATTAAACTACATAAGTTTAATTACTATTTAGATATATTTAATTGAAATGATTTTGTGCGAATTTTTTTATTTTTGACTGGTAATGTAATTTTATTATGCACACTACTCTTACGAATGGAACTTGAACTACAAAAATTCAATTGGAATTTATAGTGGTAATTTCTATTTTCAATTAGTTATAAAATTTAATTATACAGACTGCTCTTACGAATAAAACTTAAACTACGAAAATTCAATTAAAATTTAGAGTGATATTTTCAGTTGAAATGATTTTGTAGATAAATTTTTATTTTCAAATGGGTATGAAATTGATTATACACACTTCTCCTACGGATAAAACTCAAACTACAAAAATTCAATTCAAATGTAGGGTGGCTATTGAAATGGAAATCGATCTGTTGGATAATTTCTATTGTGAATTCTTTATGAAATTTAAGGATACAGACTTCTCTTACGAATAAAACTTGTACAACAAAAATTCAATTTAAATTTACGGTGACAATTTTAATTGAAATATTTTTATACCAAAATTTTTATTTTTAATTTTTCATGAAATTAAATTATGCACACGTCTGTTACGAATAAGACTTAAACTACAAAAATTCAATTAAATCTTAGGGTGATAATTTTACTCGAAATGTTTTTGTAGAATTTTTTTATTTTCAACTGGTTATGAAAATTAATTTTACTAACTTCTCTTACGAACAATACTTATACCACAAACATCCTATTAAAATTTAGAGTGGTAATTTTAGTTGAAATAATTTTGTAGGAAATTTTTTATTTTTGAGTCGTAATGAAATTTTATTATACACACTTCAATTACGAATGAAACTTAAACTACAAAACTTTAATTCAAATTTAGGGTGATAACTTTAGCTGATATGATTTTGTAGCTCAATGTTTATTTTCAATTGGTTATGAAATTTAATTAGAAAGACTTCTCTTACGGATAAAAATTAAACTACAAAAGTTTAATTAATATTTAGATATATTGAATTGAAATGATTTTGTGCGAATTTTTTGGTTTTCAACTGGTTATGAAATTTAATTTTACAGACTTCTCTTACGAATAAAACTTTTTATGTTCAACTGGTAATGAAAAATTATTATACAGACTTCTTTTATGAATGAAACTTGAACTGAAAAAAATCAATTGGAATTTATAATGGCAATTTCAATTGAAATAAAATTGTAGGATAATGTCTTTTTTCAATTAGTTATATTTCAATTAGTTTAATTATACAGACATCTCTTACGAATAAAACTTTAACTACAAAAAATCAATTAAGATTTTGGGTCATAAGTTTAATTGAAATGGTTTTGTAGGAAAGATTTAATGTTTAATTGGTTATAAATATTAATTATATAGACTTCTCTTACGGATAAAACTCAAATTACAAAAATTCAATTAACATTTAGGGTGGTAATTTAAATTGAAAACCATTTGTTGGATAATTTCTATTTTCAATTCGTTAGGAAATTTAATGATAAAGACTTCTCTTGCGAATAAAACTCAAAAAATAAAAATTCAATCAAACTTTAGGGTCACAATTTTAATTGTAATGTTTTTGTACCAAAATTTTCATTTTCAATTTTTTATGAAATTAAATTATACAGACGTCTGTTACGAATGAAACTTAAACTACAAAAAATCAATTGAATCTTCGGGTCATAATTTTACTTGAAATGATTTTGTAGGAAAAGTTTTATTTTCAATTGGTTATGAAATTTAATTATAAAGACTTCTCTTACGAATAAAACTTAAAGTACATAAATTCAATTAAAATTTAGGGTGATAAATTGTTATCCGCAGCTTCACTGCTTCTATTTTTATTTCATGAGGTTTCGATACCTTTTTTCCGTTTTATTCTACTTTAACTGAGAGTTTATAAATAATTGGGGATTAACCCATATTACCCCCTGACTCTCATCACCCCTACACATTTAACACTTTTTCACACCTAGGCCATATAAGCCTCATTGATATAACATCAAAACTCTTTGTAAAAATCCTTTATTAATTATTCACATATATATCACATACGCCTTCTGCGTTTTCACTTAATATAAATAATCATATTACATTAGTTATATCATAATACGTCTTCCGCATGTCGCGCAGTATATCCCTAGCTCTCAAAATATTATATATTCGTTGACGGAAACTTCACAGCACAAGCTAGTGCCTCAGTCGGCCACCGTGTGGCGCCCGTCCGACTGCCTTCGCGTTTGTATCGCACCCATAACTGTATTATATCCCTGCGATTTGAACGATGTATTGTTAGGAAATATTACCCAAGTATATCTATACTCCGGAATAAAGAAAACCTCCTTAAAGACTTATACAGTTTTTTTGTACTACAGAGGCCAGCTGGCTTTCCTGCCTTGGCTCCTCGCTTACTAAAAGGTAGCGGATCCTCGGTCTGCTCCTTTACCACCAGAGGTAGCTGGCTCTCAGCCTGCTCCTCTTTACCCAGAGGCTAGCTGGCTTTCTGCCTTGGCTCCTCGTTTTACCCAAAGGTGGCGGACTTGCTGTCTGCTCTTTCACCACGAGGTAGCGGTTCCTCTGACTGCTCCTTTTCACCACAAGGCAGCTGGCCTTCCGCTTGGCTCCTCCATCAATAGTGCGCGTTTACGAAGCTTCGCATCCAACGCCGAAGAGGGCGGGACAACGTGCCGCTGCTCGCCGCGGCCATCGCCAGGGCCGGGGGGGCCACTACAACACCCCAGGGTCGTGGTGCTCCGGAGGGAAATGCGCTTTGAGCGTAAAGTACCGGTAAATGCCGGTAACGCTCGCTAAGCGCTAAAAAAAAGGAGCTCTGATTTATCGACATTGCTTTTCTTGCGCCCATAGGCACAAAATCTCGTGGCGGTTCCCGCACCCCCAGTTGTCACGCTGGAGCCGTGGGAAACGGATGTATCGATACCTGACCTCGATAATCCATCCCCAACACCGGGGAAAAACCGTCCACCACTGACTGACCGGACGAACATCGAGGCACCACCACAAGAGATCGTCTGGAAACTGACTCCGGTCAGTTTCTCACTGAGCTGGGCTCTGCCACCGGGTATTCCAAAAAAAGACCCGCGCTATAAACCCGCGCTTATGCGTCAGTGTTTTGGCGACGAAGCCCACGATGAGTTCGTTCAAAAACGCTTGGCTAAAGGCTACCGAAAGACCAAAACAGGCACCTCTGTACCTGCAAAAAAACCAAAGAAAATAAAGAAAGAAAAGATTACGGCGTAAACTGCAAACCGACAAATTACTTACCTTTTATTTACTACTTACCTATCCATTGCTTCCTTCACATCGTGGAACTCCTCACGTCAATTCGGTTCACGACGCCCGCTAAGGGAACAACTTCAGGTTGCTTCGACGAAGCTTTCTCTACCCGTTGCTTCCTTCACATCGTGGAACTCCTCACGACAATTCGGTCCATGACGCCTGCTAAGGGAACCACTTCACGCTGGTTCTACGAAGATACGTTTCGCTACTACTTTCACGTCGCGGTCGTTAGGCGATTTACTCGTTCGACCACCCATTGGCTCTCGTCGCTTATTTTAAGCAACCGTCGTTTGTCAAAATTTAGTTGAAATAATTTTGTAGGAATTTTTTTTTTGCAACTGGTAGTGAAAGTTTATTATACTCTTACGAATAACACTTGGACTACCAAACCTGAATTAAAATATAGGGTGACAATTCAAATTGAAATCAATGTGTAGGATAATTTTCATTCTGAATTAGTTATGAAATTAAAATATACACACTTCTCTAACGAATGAAACTTAAACCATGTGACGGCCCCACAAGTCCCCTATTCCTAACTGTCCTTTCCCACACCTTAAACCCAACACCTTAAAGTCCCATACATCCGTTCTCACGCGGACATCCTATTCCTCACCCATACCACCTTAATCCTAATCTCCATTCCGCGAATGCTGACGAGTCCGTCAGCATTTCTGGCGCAATCCCACGGTCCACGCGTGGATGCTGCATGCACCACGCACGTGGTATCCCCTCCAGTAGATCCTAAAACAATGGGCCCTTTGACTCGTGGTGCCCGAGAGCGTCACCTCAAAGTCCAGTTCATCTCCAACATTCATTCAATCAACTACTACTTTCCTTATTAAAACCTCCGTGCACTTCTCCACTCTAACTACTGATCTATTAAAGACAATATATATATACACCTCATTATTCTCATTTACACCCGCATCGACCATCACAAATTGGTGTCAGAAGTTGTGAATCCACAGTGAGCCAATTCTTTTTTTTTGCTCTCAAAACAAAAAAAAACCAATTTTTCAAAAAAAAAAAAAAAAAAAGAAGAAAAGTGAAAAGGTGAACAGTTTGAAAAAAAAAAAAAAAAAAAACAGTGAGTGTTTCTGAAAAAAAAAAGGAAAAGAAAACCATCAGAACGAAGAAAAACGAGTCAACATCCACACATATCCCCACTCACAAGAACTCACCAGAAAAGAAGGAAGAAAGGAAGAAAACGCTCACACATACATCAACTCAACCATACAGAAATAACAGAAGGAAGGAAGGAAACAACAAACAGACAGGAAACTAATGCTAAAATATTTTATAACACTCACGGCAATGTAAGTACAATTTTAATTTTTCCAAATTTAAAAGCCTAAGCACAAGAAGAGGAGTGAAGGAAGGAAAAGTGACATTTTCCCCTCTTTCTATTCATCTTCGCCGCCTACAAGACGAAGACCCGTGCGAAGCATGAGTGTATATCACTGGCCTTGTTGCACCGTATACCGTCTCTTTTTTTTTTTTTCTCAAATGTTGATAAAATCTTTTTTCTCATTCAATTACGATTTTTAGCAACAATTTTATTTTTATAAAAATTTTTGTGTAACCGAATTTCGGGTATACCAAGATACCCAGTTATCCAACAACAGACATTTTATGAAAATTTGCAAAATTTTTTTTTCCCAGTTTTGACAATTTTTTTTTTCTCTTCCCTCTCTCTTTCTGTTTAACAAATTACGTTCCCCCGACGCTATTATTCGCGCCGACGTTTACCACCCACATTTTACAGCGAGATTATAAAAAAATAACGACAATATGCCCGATAACAACGGAATTAACGAAAGACTAGGCAACGCGATGCCGAACAATGGCGTAACCTTCCGTGATGTTTTCAACGCATTACCAAAATTTAACGGGAAAAATATCGCGGTCGAACACTTTGTCCGAGCGTGTAATAGAGCATTAAAGATATTACCCGATGCCGAAGACCGGCGATTTTTGCAAATGATCCAGTTTAAACTGGAGGGAAGTGCCAGCGACCTGGTCGACACAAAAGAATACGCGACAGCCGCAGATCTCTTACAAGATTTAAAAACCAACTTTAGTAGACCAATCGAACTATTGGATCTCGAACTCGAACTTAAAACAATTTCGTAAAATTACAATGAATCAGTAATAGATTTCGCAACGCGCACCCGTCAAATCCAAAAACGCGTAATTGACAGACTTAACGAAGTCTATAGTCTCCCAGCCGAAAGGCAGTATCTCAACGATAGAACCGAAGAAGTCAAAAAATCAGTAGCAAGAGCATTTGTCAGAGGACTTTTCGACAAAATTGGAAGCCTCCTAATGCACCGCGGAATCGAATCACTCGATAGGGCTATAGAGGAAGCGACGAACATAGAATATGGATTACAAAAACGCCAAACTATCAATCAGAGCCGCATAAAACCAATCCTGACAAATACAGAAACGGAAACAGCCAAAGTTCAATTCGTAGGTACACAGAATCAACCACACGAGTATTGCACATTTCACGACACATACGGACACTCTACTTCGGAATGTCGCACACTACAACGTCTAAAGGACGTTCCCAAATCACCTTTCGACGCACAATTACGCGACCAACTCCAAAATAACAACTATCGCAGCAACTCGCGCGATAGATACCCAAGTAATTACAGAAATGACCCACGGGACGGACACCAAAACAACGATCGCAGCAACTCGCGCGATAGATATGCAAACAACTACGAAAACAACCATCGCAGCAACTCGCGTGATCGGTACCCAAATAACTATCAGGAAATTCCACAAAACAGACCTTATAACCACAACAACGATTATTCAAATAATTACCGCAGCAATTCGCGCGGCCGATACCCGGACAACTTCGGTTCAAACTATTCACAATACCCCAATTATAATTCACGCAATCAATATTACCGTAGCAACTCACGCGATCGGTACCAAAACAACTTCCGCAGTAACTCACGCGACAGGGACCCACAGAATGACCAACTTCGCGACCCACCATATCCCCAAAACAGATCTCGCGATAATTCACAAAATCGAAATGTCGGTATCAACGAAAGAGAATCCCGAAGCAGGACCAGAAACGAAACCACACAAATCGAAAACGAACTTGAGAACCTCGAATTAAAAAACGAGAACCATGCTTCACGAGACAGCGCGACGCGAAGCAAACTCCAGGAACGTGCAATTTCGAGTCAGTAAAAGACAGAAACAAAGAAATCAAAAAAGCCACAATATCATTGGGAATTTCAAACAAACACAAACCACCAACAGTAACAATAGATTCACTCGACCTTTTCAATAAGAAAACAACATTTTTAGTCGACACGGGAGCACAGATAAATTTAATCAAACTATCCGCAATAGCACGTCATATCGAGATCAATTCATACATAATATACGAACTTTCTGGTATTACCAAAGGTACAATTTTTACATCCGGCATGTGTTCCATCCAAATAAGGAATGTTCGCGTAGAGTTTCATGTAATAAAGAATGAGTTCCCCATAACGCAAGATGCCGTCTTGGGAGATGCATTTTTCAAAGAAACACCCGCAGACATTCTTTATACACAGTCGTGTATCTCTTTCGCAGGTTTCGAAATTCCATTCGAAACGTGTGAAAAAGTATTAATCGCAGCACGATCAAGAAGTATGATTCACTTCCGAATAAAAAACACCGACCTCACCGAGGGGTACGTACCAAAAATGAACGCAGGTACGGGTTTATACATAGGAAACGCAATAGTCACAAATCGAAACGGAATCGCATACATTTCAGCCATTAACACTAACGATTTCGACATCAATCTTACAGTCCCGACAATAGAATTAGAACCAATCGAAAAAATTGCAAGTGAACCAGTCGACACCGACGAAGACGATTCTCGCGATACTCTAACCGAGTATTGCGCAGCAATCCGTCCGGTAGCAATCAGAGAGAAGGAGAGCAGATTCGAAAAGTTGAAGCCGCTCCTGCATCTAAAAGGTTTAGATGACACGGAGAAGGCCCATGTACTTCGTTTAGCCTCGGAATATTCTCATCTTTTTAGCTTGCCAGGAGAAAAACTGGGACACACATCCGTATCAAAACATGAGATTTTTACAACCGACGAGAAACCAATAAACACCAAGCAATACAGATTCCCACAAATACATAAAGACGAAATACGCAACCAAGTCGAAGATCTCTTGGAAAAAGAAATCATACAGCCGTCCCTATCACCGTATAATTCACCAGTTTGGATTGTACCTAAAAAACCAGATAACACAGGTAAGAAAAGATGGCGTATGGTTATCGATTTTAGGAAATTAAACGAAAAAACAACCCCCGACGCGTACCCGCTACCAAATATCGTCGAAATCTTGGACCAGCTGGGCAAGTCTCAATACTTTTCGGTATTGGATCTCGCATCTGGCTTTCATCAAATCGAAATGCACCCAAGAGACAAACCGAAAACAGCATTTTCCACCACCAACGGACATTACGAATTCAATCGGATGCCGTTTGGATTAAAAAACGGACCAGCAACCTTCCAGAGGTTAATGGACGTAGTGTTATCGGCTCTTCAGGGAGTAGATCTGTTTGTGTACCTGGACGATATAGTAGTATATGCAGCCGATCTTGAACAACACGAACGAAAGTTTCGGAGATTAGCAAAAAGACTGACAGAAGCGGGCCTGACGTTGCAAACAGACAAGTGTATATTTCTCCGAAAAGAAGTAGAATTTAGGCCATAGCATCAGCAAAGAAGGGTCTCAACCCAAACCAGACATAGTTCAAGCAATAGTAGACTTTCCAGTACCAACAAACAGAAAATCCATTATACAATTTCACGCCTTAGCAAATTTTTACAGAAGGTATATTCAGGACTTTGCAAAGATCACTATTCCACTTACAAAACAATTGAAAGCCTCAGAGAAATTCAATTGGACTGAAGAATGCCAGCAAGTTTTTGAGTGCATTAAACAAAAAATAACTTCTCGACCGATTTTACGTTACCCAGATTATGCAAAAGAATTCACACTTACAACCGATGCATCTGATTATGCAGTTGGAGCAGTACTTAGCCAAAAACATAACAATTTTGATCACCCAGTTGCATTTTTCTCTCAGACTCTCAAAAAAGCACAGATAACGTACGACACAATGCACAAAGAATTAGTAGCAATCATAAGCGCGACCGAACATTTTAGGCAATACCTGTACGGTCGTCATTTCATATTAATAACGGACAATAGAGCATTAACCTACTTAGTGAAGAAACCAAACCCCCCTCAAAAGTTTCAACGTTGGCAAGCAATTCTCAACGATTACGACTACGAAATTCACCACAAATCAGGAAAACTCAACGTCGTCGCAGACGCGCTTTCAAGGAACCCAGCAAACATTCTTCCAATTAGACCACGCGAGGAATCTGACGACCAACAAGAAAGACTATTCAAGAAACCAAAGGCGGCCCACCAGCCGAAGACACGCCACCGACCAACATCAGACGAGTCATCCGGTAACCCGGCTCCACATAAGGCACGAGCCGTGGCAGGCACCTCCTCAAGCGAAGAAGAAGAAGACGACGAAACACAGACAACCACCATTCCCGCAAAAACACGCCGTCGTTCAACATCTGACGAATGGTCTGGCAACCCAGCACCACATAAAACACAGATAGTGGCAGACGAAGTAACAAGCGAAGCGGAGGACATGGAAACAACTGCAACCCCGGACAAGGACACAAAACAAGCAAACTCAAACAAAAGAAAATATACAACCGATCAACAAGGGAGAAGTGCACACTTTGAATCAAATCCCTCAATCGACGACAACAACCACGATTCAACATCAGAAGATGAACTCATAACTCAACAAGGAAAACGACAACAGCATACACTAAAGGACGATTCTACACCAACCAAGACGACCAGGAAAAGCTATATGGAGACCTCAGATGAAGGAATAATGAATGAAACATGCAAGCGACACAGGAAACGAGAGGAAAAATCAAAACAAATCGCCGAAACAAATCAAACAAATCAAACAAATCAAACAAATCAAACAAATCAAACAAATCAAACAAATCAAACAAATCAAACAAATCAAACAAATCAAACAAAGCAAACAAAGCAATCAAAGCAAATCAACGAATCTACGAATAAACAAACGGATGGTCCTATCAATGCCTCAAACGACCGTGCTAAAACCATGGCAGTAGGTAGTGATGACGATGCAGTTCGCACCGGAGGCCCCGGCTATGCAGCTAACACCGTCACATATGACAAAAAGGCGAGATTAAAGGAAAATGAATCGGCAAGCGAACAGGCATCTGAGGAGGAGAATACAACTCAACCCGGATGCAAACCGCCATCGACACTGGTCGGAGAAGCTGTTAATGACGAAAACATCGGCGTAACCCCTGTGGAACCAACGTTTCGGTCACCACCTGTGCTAAGAAAAAGTCAAATACCAACCGACAACAAAGACGACACAGCGCAAACACCGGTCCAGCCAAACTTCCGCTCACCACCAATGGAAAATGTTAATAATTCGCGACCACCAACCAAACGCCGACCTGGTAGACCACGGAAAAGTTCAGCTATAATACCAAGCTCATCCGACACCGACAACCAAGCGGCACTAATCAAACGACGACCTGGCAGACCGCGGAAAAATCCACTCACAGGAACATCAATAACAACACAAAAAGACGAAGCATACAAGAAACTCCAAAAATCAGCGCTGCTGCCACCACCATCACAAGACGATAATGTGCTCCTAACACCCAAACGACGTCCTGGTAGACCACGTAAGAGTATAAAAGACCAAACTGCTGATAAACAACAGGAGAAAACAATACTTCCATCAACATCCGAAAAAGAACCAAAGGAGTCGGATAATGGTTCAGGCTATTATTCACCTCAAATGACACCAGAGTACTGGGACGATGCAGCTGTGGAAGTACAAGAGGAAAACACTAATGCTGCGACATCACAAATAGCATGTCCGAGTCCATCGCGTGAAGAACTCACTGGACAACACAATATCGAGCCGAATTTCCGCTCACCTCCTGGAGTGCTCGAACTCACACAACCTGAACAACAAACATCGGAGCCGACACCTAGCACGTCCTACGGAAAACCGCGTATCTATGCACCAACAGGACTCAGCGACAAAAGTAACCGATACCCGACATCATCTTCATCACCACCAACAACAGAAGACGACTCTGAAGTTGCAAGCGACCAGCCATTTCAGCCTTCACAATATCACAGGAAGCGACTGACGCAATCAGAATCACATCCAGCAACAAGGAATGTCACGGTAACAGACGACATACGAACCAAAGACAATATAATTATCACCCAGAAAAACATTTTGGCAGAAAGGGACAACATTGCGCATTTTCTTTCAGCAGATTGCGTCATGAATACAATGGTAGCTAAAGTACTCATGGAAAAAGGAAAAATCGACCGGCAGACGTTTGCAAAATGCAACCTGAAAGTTGGGAACATCGTCATCCAACGATCGAAAACACACTCGTATTTCACCATGATCTGTAAATCGAAAGCTACAGCTAACATCAATTTACAAGTTGTTCAAAAATGTCTAGCTGTGCTCATAAAACTCTTGAAAAAAGACAAGTTAAAATCATGCACCATTTCAAAAGGTCATTACGACTGTTAACACTTGGATCGGGAATAACAATTACATTTTGTGAGGGTCTGCTCTCAATCCCACCACCAGTGAACAGGCAGAGCATCATTAGGGAGCTCCACGGATCCACCATTGGCGGACATAAAGGAAATGCGAAAACCTACCAACGCATCCTTACGCAATACTACTGGAAAGGCATGAAAAAGGACATCCGAGAATTCATTAGATACTGTCTTGATTGCCAGAAGAACAAACTAGTTCGGGTTAAGGACAAAGCCCCGATGGTAATCACCGATTCGCCGGCTGAGCCATTTGACAAAGTCGCTATCGACATAGTCGGACCACTACCAAAGACCAGAAATGGTCACGAATACGTTTTAACAACCCTCGATCTATTCAGTAAATTCAGTATTGCGGTCCCGCTTAAACAACAAACGTCCATCGATGTTGCCAAAGCTCTATGCACAACCCTCATATCAACATTTGGCGCCCCTCGAGCAATACTAACCGACCAAGGGAAAAATTTCATGTCTGATTTATTCAATGACTTTACGGAGTTATTCCAAATAAAGCGGTATAAAACATCAGCATACCATCCGCAATCGAATGGCGCGCTGGAACGCAGCCACCACGGACTTATAGAATACCTCAAACACTTCATTGACGACAACCGCGATTGGGATGAATTACTCACTTTCGCAACACTATCATACAACACAAGCGTACACGAAAGTACAGGATTTACACCGTACGAGTTAGTTTTCGGAAGAATAGCACGTACGCCTTCAGAATTCCCACCACCAGAAAAAGTTATAACGTTTGACGATTACATGACTAGCTTAAATAAACACTTAAAAGAAGTACAACAACTAGCGCTGAAAAAACAAAACCAATTTAAAGAACGCACAAAGCGCTACTATGATAAAAGGGTAAAAACACCAAAATTTAAAATAGGAGACGCAGTATTTCTGATCAAGGAGCCCCGAAAAGGGAAACTTGACTGCAACTACACAGGACCATTCCAGATATTAGAAGTTTTAGATAAAAATAATGTTAAGTTAAAAATGGATAGTAATAAAACAAAGATCGTCCACGTAGACAAAGTAAAAATGGCATATGTTGCAGATGCCACGTTTGCGCCCTAAATATGGGAGATCAAATAAAAATCACACCACTCACTCGGAGCCCCGGATTGTACTCACAACCACTTGGGACACTCAGACTACACCAGACGACCTGGAACCTTGTCACTTATGTCAAGACACACGGATTATCAACAAGAAGACTCCAAATACAAGAAAACCTTCAAGCAATAAGCAAATATTGTGAAGCTTTAGGATCAGCATGTCTCGCGGAAGCGCAATTAATAACATTAAAGACGCGACTGAGAACTTTAGGAAACACCGAAAATATATTGGAAGAACTAATTCCATCATCAAACGTTACAGAGAATCGCCAAAAACGCGCTCCACTCGAATTTTTCGGAAAAATCCAAAAAATCATTTACGGGACAATGGCCGCAGACGATGCGATTAGAATTACAGGACAGATCGAAGCGTTAAACAATAATTCAATAGAATTAGCAGAGATAATACAAAACCAAACGCACATTATAAAAACAGGATTCGATACAACCGAAAGACAAATCAAATCATTAGCAGAAAACCTAAACAAAGAAACACAGTACATTAGACAAGCGTTTGTCGAATTTCGTAAAGAAATATTGATAACGCAGTATAACCAAAAAGCTATATATTTTGTATCACAAATAGAAGAAGACCTCACGGAGTTGGAAATAGATATAGAAACTCTCATCACTGCAATCCTCTTTGCAAAATCAGGGCAAATCCATCCCCAACTGCTGTCCACAGAAACATTTTTGCGCAGTGCAGAGGCTATTGTAAAGGCTTCACCTAATACAGAGTTTCCAATTCCATTGGATTCACAATGCGTACCGGATTTAATAGCCATGTCCGAATTGATAGTTTTCCACAGCGGAGAAAAATTAATTTACGTTTTAAAAATCCCACTACTGGAACTAACGTCATTCAAAATTTATCAGCACGTGTCGGTCCCCATTCGCCAATCCTCAGCGACCACACGATTCGCATTTGTCAGGCCTGCGGCTCAGTATACCGCAGTCTCTGAGAATTTCGAATATTACCTAAATTTAAACAGCTTGGACGAATGCAAGTTCGTGTCCTCACGATACATTTGCAGCCAAGTCGACGCGGTACAAATAATAACTAACGAAGCTGAATGCGAGATCCAACTTTTGACAAACCCACAGTTTCGCGATCTCGAGATCTGTGACATCCGATTGAAAACACTGAGACAAACTTATTGGACTAGAATACGAAATAGCAATGCGTGGCTTTACGCAGCTCCAAAAATCGAAAACCTATACGTCATCTGCGCTAACCATGAAACAGTAATTAAAACAATTAATGATTCTGGCATAATACAGTTGAACCCAACATGTCAAGCAAAAACAAAATCAGTCAAATTAGTACCATCATCAGAAATATTAACCTCATCAGAAATAAACTTTTCATATAACTCAGTTCTGAATATTACAAAAATGGTTGAAGAATCAGTCAGAGCTGTTGAATCCTTGAATATTACAGAAGTACTGATAGAAACGGAAGTATTTGCGCAATTATTAGAACCAAATAATATAAACAACGACCTAACAAAGAATGAAATAGCCTTAAAAGCAGTCATCGCAAAGGCTCGGGAAATAACGAAAACTCAGTACACCCATGGCAGACTTTCAAAATTAGAATCAATCTTGAAATACTCTGGTATTTCAATAGGATCAACCTTGGCATTGGCGGTAATCGCTTGGAAATTCTCGTTGTTTGGAAAGATATCGAAATTATACAAGATTGTGACATGCTTATCAAAACACAAGGGTATAAGAAAAGGAAAACAAAAACAACCCCACGAGCCTAAAGAAGGACATACCGAATATTATAAACAACCCGCACAAATTATCGAAATTGTGCAGTCCACCCCTCGTCACGACATAGCAATAATAGCTGAGGGAAACCCTGAAATCGAAACTAGACCGCAACGCGCGATAGCATACCACGGCAATGCGTTACCATAATGTGGGGCGCGTCTGTACGAGTCTCCACGGAGCAAACCCTTTCATACCCCCACCACAATAACGGCACAGAAATTACCACACTAACTTTTCAGGCTTAAGCAAAGGAGTCAAATTCGGTCATAAAACATGCATAATATACCATATTCTCCTTACACGCAAATAGAACACAAACAACACAGGTAAAATGGACGCGGCACCTCCAGCAACACCAACAATGGCAGCCATTTGCCCGATTTGCCATGTGATCGGCAATAGGGACTACCTCCCAGGGCACCTGGAAGGGTGCACAAGGGAGTTCGCGGAGAGGGTTCGCAGTCAGCCAGAGGGGAGGATAAGATGCCCTCTGTGCGACACCCTACTTCCGGCGCGGGCAGCAATCATGCACTTGGAAAAATGCTCTACATTTTGGGCAAGGGCCGGCGTATGGCCACGGGGCGAGGCCATAATGAGAACAGGGACGATACTGACAGAGACTGAGACAGCGACAGAAGCAGGAACGGACGCGAAAAAACGACAGACAAACGAACAACCGACCCCGACGGCACCAACAAAGCGACGACGATTCGACAAAACGACAATAGACAATAGAACGACATCATCATCATCATCATCACCGACAACAACCCCACCGACATCCCCACCGATTTACAGCCCGAGAACCCCGTCAACATCCCCACCATCACTCCCTACCCCAAAAACATCACCGCAGACATCAATGACATCGACAGACGAAATTACCGAAATAACAGAAGACGACAAGGAGACGCAAACGGACCCGACACAACTCAACGCACACGAGGTCGCGGAATGGCTGAAACAACAGGACACACGAACCATAACACAATTTAACAGATACTTACAAGACATTTTTGACGAACGACTGCACGACTTTTTACAGACGTAAAAGACGGAAGAGACCAAACAAACAACGACAAACAAACTGAGCAAATCACAAAACAACAGGACACACATACACACATATAATAACGATAACAATAAGCACATATATAACCATTTACGATAATACTAGCAAATAGGACACATACACATACGCACATAACCATAGAAATAAGACTATAAACCTATAATCATAGAAATAAAACTATATAAAATAACCATAGAAATAGGGCCATGCAAGCATATAATCATAGAAGTAAGATCAGTACGTAACCACATATAAATACATATAACCATAGAAATAAGAATACCAAATACCATTATAACTATACGAAATAAATAATACAAACAGCATTAACGCACGAACAGGTACCCGCTTTATTCTCACACGCACTCTATGACCTAATCCAAAGCACATCCCATTAACAAGTCTCTCCTACTAACCCAATATACTAAACGAGATTTAGACTGTTTCAGAAAAACATTATAGGAAACCAATTTCGATAACAGAACGAACCTGGAAACGAACAAAGAAAGAAGCCAAAAATTAACAAAACCACGACCTTCGGAAAAAAAATAACAAATTACATCCACAACAGAAAGGAAAACAGAAATACAATAAACAGGAAACAAAAAGAAAACATCTCTCTTTTTCTCTTAGCATAACAAAATCCGAAAAACAAACCTAATCCAGTATAACACAACCACCCCCTACTAACACAAAAACTAATACGGATCTAGATTGTTGCAGGTCACAGTAACTCAAACCCCACAAAAATAATAACGACAGGAAAAGGAACAATAGAAGGAAGATACAAAATAGAAACCAAAGGAAAAGATAACACTACAATTAAGAGCATTGCAGGAAACAGACATTGAATTATATAACGTAGAGTCAACATACCAATAACAAAATTGTAAAATCTATTAAAATTGTATAGAATCGCACAAAACTCAAAAACTGTAAAAATGCACGATGCGGTGCATCGTTTTGTAAGAGGGGGAGTGTGACGGCCCCACAAGTCCCCTATTCCTAACTGTCCTTTCCCACACCTTAAACCCAACACCTTAAAGTCCCATACATCCGTTCTCACGCGGACATCCTATTCCTCACCCATACCACCTTAATCCTAATCTCCATTCCGCGAATGCTGACGAGTCCGTCAGCATTTCTGGCGCAATCCCACGGTCCACGCGTGGATGCTGCATGCACCACGCACGTGGTATCCCCTACATCCTAAAACAATGGACCCTTTGACTCGTGGTGCCCGAGAGCGTCACCTCAAAGTCCAGTTCATCTCCAACATTCATTCAATCAACTACTACTTTCCTTATTAAAACCTCCGTGCACTTCTCCACTCTAACTACTGATCTATTAAAGACAATATATATATACACCTTATTATTCTTATTTACACCCGCATCGACCATCACAACCACAAAATCCAATTAAAATTTGGGGCGGTAATTTTAGTTGAAATAATTTTGTAGGATTTTTTTTATTTTTGTCTGGTAATGTAATTTTATTAAACACACTACTCTTACGAATAAAACCTAAACTACGAAAATTCAATTAAAATTTAGGGTGATATTTTCAGTCGAAATGATTTTGTAGATAAATTTTTATTTTCAAATGGGTATGAAATTTATTATACACACTTCTCCTACGGATAAAACTCAAACTATAAAAATTCAATTAAAATGTACGGTGGCTATTCAAATGGAAATCGATCTGTTGGATAATTTCTATTGTCAATACTTTATGAAATTCAAGGATACAGACTTCTCTTACGAATAAAACTCGTACATCAAAAATTTAATTTAAATTTACGGTGACGATTTTAATTCAAATGTATTTATACCAAAATTTTTATTTTTCATGAAATTAAATTATGCTCACGTCTGTTACGAATAAGACTTAAACTACAAAAATTCAATCAAATCTTAGGGTGATAATTTTACTCGAAATGTTTTTGTAGATTTTTTTTATTTTCAACTGGTGATGAAAATTAATTTTACTAACTTCTCTTACGAATAATACTTATACCACAAACATCCCATTAAAATTTAGGGTGGTAATTTTAGTTGAAATAATTTTGTAGGAATTTTTTTATTTTTGACTCGTAATGAAATTTTATTATTGTGACGGCCCCACAATTCCCCTATTCCTAACTGTCCTTTCCCACACCTTAAACCCAACACCTTAAAGTCCCATACATCCGTTCTCACGCGGACATCCCATTCCTCACCCATACCACCTTAAGAGGATGTGAAAGCTCTTCTTTACCATCGCAGTATGCCTAATTTTTCGAACAAATGCCATTGCAAAACTATCAAACTAAATAAATGGAAAATTTAGTATATAATCCAGTTATTAATGTTCTATCCGGTGACGCTCGTAGAATTTTGAAAATCAAAAAAAAAAATTACAGTTCGCATTACCACCAGTTATCTGTAAAATAAAAATGGATTTACTGACCTTCAAAGCTAGTTATTCAAAAAATCCTTAGCGTCATCTTATGCAGCAATAAAAAATGTACACACTGAGTACTTGTACATTGTTGTAGGTGCAAAACTTCGGAAATGGCATTTGTTCGCAAAATTTTGTGGTAAGATTACCTAAATACAAGCCGCGGCCGATGAGTGTAGCCAAATTTTGATTCACGAAAATTCCGCTACCGAAGTGTATACTTGAGCGCTAGCAGCGTCTTCTTCGTACCGTAATATATAGTATAGGGGGAAGAGCCAAGTGTTTCCGTCTCCCAGGCCTTTTGCCACAGAGCGATAGAGTGAGAGCGCGAGAGAGTGAGGGAGGAAGGGCGAGAGAGAGAGAGAGAGAGAGACCGCCGCAGTAGGCCATATGTCTTAGCAACGAAGAATCTTCGTTGCTCTTAGTCATTTTTATTTGATATGTAAAGTAAAGGTGTTTTAGGTATCCAAGATAATGCATCCTCTGGATATACTTTACATATACCTTCCCCGTACCCATCGAGCACCTGAAGCTCATTGTTAGACTTTTTTCGTGCTTTGCATGAATTACGAAAAACGCAAGATGTGTATTCTCTTTATGTCTCTCGATACGCGGAAATGTATATATGCATGTGCAGATTTATATGAACAGATACAATGTATGTATAAATACACACACATCCACACACACCGCGTGGGCGGACGCGACAGATTATATATATACACATGTATGTAAATCAACTAATGTGTGTGTGTGTGGCTGTGTGTGTTTGTTTATATATACATTGTGTATGGTCAACACGCCCAGACGCATACACACACCCATGCACACAAATCCATATCTATATATATAAAAGAAAGTCGTGTTAGTTACACTATTTATAACTCAAGAACGGCTGTACCGATTTGGCTGAAAATTGGTGGGGATGCAGCTTAGAACCAGGAGACGGACATAGGATACTTTTTATCGTGACATAAAACGTCAAAGAGAATACAAGTCACTATAAAAGTGGTATAACAAAAACGCATCTGACATGGAATAACAAAACGCAAATGCTGCATTGCGCAAAACGCAAATGCAACAAAACAAAACGCTAAACGTAAAGCAAGTAACAGCTAAACGTTAAATATGGTTGAAAATTTGATAATTAAAAATTTTGTCAGAAATCAATAATCAGTAATAATCAGTAATTTGTATTCTCTTTGAATCATCATTAACAATGCCGCGACCGAGACGATCGAATCTTTCCCGACAAAGCCGTAATGCAAGAAGGATACGAAACATTGCGAATGAAAGGACTGAAGAAGGACAAGAAATTGCCCGTGAAGAGCGCCGCGTTAGTATGGCTCGACTTCGTGCTTCTCAATCACAAGAGCAAAGTGAGGCAGCCCGTGAAACGGCTCGGTTGTAAATGCGAAATCGTCGAGCGAACAACAGAGATCAACAAGTAGATGATTTTCGACGCACAAGAAGAGATTTATCAATTGCTGATTTGAATCGAGCAGCGTTTCGATACGATTGCAGCACTGATTAGTGCTTGCATCCTAGCGTTTGCATTGGGCCAATGGACGTTGTTTGCGAGTATTGTGGCGCATTGAATTTTTCCGGAGAAACCCCCGGATTGTGCTGCCTTAGTGGGAAAGTGAAATTGACATTATTGACTCCGCCACCTGAGCCATTGCATTCATTGCTTTGTGGCGAAACACCCGAATCACGTCATTTTCTTGCAAACACTCAAAAATACAATGGTTGTTTCCAAATGACCTCATTTGGGGCAGATATTATCGAAGAACGAGGATTTAATCCGACATTCAAGGTATTTATTTATTTTTGTACTTACATACAATATAGTAGAAGAATAACTTACTATACTTATTCGTACGTATTATGTTTGTTAATTCTAAAAAAAGTTTTTATAAATCAGTAATACTGTCTTTGCCTTTTATTTTGTAGATACAAGGACAGATTCACCATCGAATTGGATCATTGCAACCTCTCGAAGATGCACAGCATAAATTTTTACAAATATACTTCATGGGCAACATGGAAGAACAACTTGATCGACGTCAAGAGATCAATGCAGCAATGAAAAGAGCAATTCTTCAAGATTTGCAGCAACTACTTCATGAACATCATGCGTTGGTCAGGCTGTTCAAGAGTGCTTTGGAGCGCATGCCAAATGATGACTACAGAGTCGTGATCAGAGCAGATAAACGACCATGTGGAACACACGAACGCACATTTAACGCTCCAACAATAGATGAAGTTGCCATCCTGATTGTTGGTGAACACTTGGAAACACGCGATATTGTGCTTACACGTCGCGATACTGGGCAACTGCAACAAATATCTGAAACGCATCGTTCATATGACACGTTGCAATACCCGCTGATTTTTTGGCAAGGAGAAGATGGATATTATTTTAATATCACAAATAGAAATCCATTGAATGGTGATTATCAGTATCGTAGTTCAACATGACGTACATTTTACATTGTTTGGTTTTGGTTTACAATAAACGACCAGTTACACTGCTTATTACCAGGAAAAGATTAGGGGTTGTTTGCATAGATAAAATTAGACAAATGACTGGCAACCGATTTAAAATCATTTATCTTCACCCCTTTATAATGATGCTAAAAATTTACATACGAAATATTAAATCAACTGTTTTAATTTCAGGTGAAGAAACTACAAAGAAAGTTAGCTCGATGAATTATTACGCATATCGTTTGATGATTCGTCAAAATGCTGACAACTATTTGCTGCGGTTTCGTAGATTGTTTCAGCAGTATTGCGTCGACATGTATGTCAAAATAGAAACGGAGCGTTTAACTTTCATTAGGTTGAACCAAGCCAAACTGCGTTCTGAGGAGTATATCCATTTACGTGATGCAATTCGTACTGAAGGAAATGCAGCTAATATTGGTCGATTAACTATTCTTCCGGCGACGTACATAGGTAGGTCACGTCATATGCATGAATATGCGCAAGATGCAATGACATATGTTCGTCATTACGGTCGGCCAGATCTCTTTATTACTTTTACCTGTAATCCAAAATGGATAGAAATTGTTCAATTGCTGCTTCCCGGACAAACATCAAGTGATCGACGCGACATCACAGCACGTGTATTCAGGCAAAAAATGCGGTCCCTGATGCACTACATTGTTAAACAACGCGTCTTTGGAGATACTCGATGCTGGATGTATTCAATCGAATGGCAAAAACGAGGCCTGCCGCACGCACACATTCTTATTTGGTTAGTGGAAAGAATTCGTCGCGTTTCACCGTGAAGTTATATAGTATTAGAGCATACGAATTCTCTCTCTCTCTCTCTTTCATTCTCTCTGTCTCTATCATTATATCTCTCTCGATCATTCTCTCTCTCTCTCTCTCTATCATTCTCTCTCTCTCTCTTTCATTGTCTCTGTCTCTATAATTCTATCTCTCTCGATCATTCTCTCTCTCCCTCTCTATCATTCTCTGGCTCTATCATTCTCCCTCTCTCTATCATTCTCTTTCACTATCATTCTCTCTCTATAATTCTCTCTCTTTATCATTCTCTCTCTCTATCATTCTCTCTCTACCATTCTCTCCATCATTCTCTCTATCATTCTCTGTATCATTCTCTCTATCATTATCTCTATCATTATCTCTATCAGCCTCTCTATCATTCTCTCCATCATTCTCTCTATCATTCTCTCTATCATTCTCTCTATCATTCACTCTATCATTCACTATATCATTCTCTCTATCACTCTTATCATTCTCTCTATCATTCTCTCTCTCTTTCTATCATTCCCTATCTCTCTCCATGATTCTCTCTCTCTCTCTATAATTCTCTGTCTCTATCATTCTCTCTTTCTATCATTCCCTCTCTCTATAATTCTCTGTCTCTATCATTCTCTCTCTCTATCATTCCTTCTCTCTCTATCATTCTCTCTCTCTCTCTATCTTTTCTCTTTCTATCATTATCTCTGTCATTCTCTCTCACTTCCTCACTCTCTTGAGAAATTGGGGGGGGGGGAGCTAAAGTAGCAGAGAAGAAAATAATTAATAACAATATTTATTTTTATAAAAACTTTATTTTTATAAAAACTTTATTTTTATAAAAACTTTATTTTTATAAAAACTTTATTTTTATAAAAACTTTATTTTTATAAAAACTTTATTTTTATAAAAACTTTATTTTTATAAAAACTTTATTTTTATAAAAACTTTATTTTTATAAAAACTTTATTTTTATAAAAACTTTATTTTTATAAAAACCTTAAATTTTACTTTAATTTTTTTTTTGTAATACGGCGGATGCCAAAAACCATCCATTTGAGGCATCCTTGGCATTAGGAAGCCCGGCATCATTGGTGCCGATGCTCATGCATAATCGCTCGATGTTTTCGTTGATTTATTTCAACGATACAATCGAGCAGTAATTGCATGAACTCGCTACATTGTATAGAGCGACAATTTTTTTTGAAAATCTATCGTCGCCGAGACTGCATGTTCTCGGTCACGGAAGTCGAACTCGACAACGATGCTCGTGCAGCATCATACGATCAGATTGTTGATTTTTTTGAATGAATTTGACTCGACAATCTTATATATTCGATCAAAATCTCATCGAGCTGCATTCATGCGATGCCGATAATAAATTGACTCGAACGAGTCATTTTCGTCACCGAGATTACACATTCTCGGTGACCGTTGACAACCGCGCTTGTTTGACGGGGCGTAGCGACCGAGCCGCTTTCGCACGCCTCGCACGACGTGGGTTTGTCTGTCAAATCGCCGATATCGTATAGTGCCTATAGTGTTATTCCTAAATAAAATAAATTCAAAAAAAATATAAGCCCGATATACACGGAACAAATTTGCGATCTCATATCTTTCTTTACAATGTGTATTTCTGCGAAGTCAGAAACATTGTAAAGAAAGATAAAAGTCGAAGATCGCTAATGGTTTGTCTGTCGAATCGCCGATGGCGGATAGTGCCATCTATCGGTGGCGCGCGCCGCACAGATGGTAATTCGTTGCGCGTGCCCCGTTCACTACTATTCCGACGTCATCGGAGTTCGCCAAAACCTTTCACATCTTCTTAATCCTAATCTCCATTCCGCGAATGCTGACGAGTCCGTCAGCATTTCTAGCGCAATCCCACGGTCCACGCGTGGATGCTGCATGCACCACGCACGTGGTATCCCCTCCAATAGACCCTAAAACAATGGGCCCTTTGACTCGTGGTGCCCGAGAGCGTCACCTCAAAGTTCAGTTCATCTCCAACATTCATTCAATCAACTACAACCTTCCTTATTAAAACCTCCGTGCACTTCTCCAATTAACAACAGATCTATTAAAGACAATACATATATATATATCCAATTATTCTCATTTACACCCGCTTCGGACCATCACAAATTGGTGTTAGAAGTGGGATTGCGCTAGAAATGCTGACGGACTCGTCAGCATTCGCGGAATGGAGATTAGGATTAAGGTGGTATGGGTGAGGAATAGGATGTCCGCGTGAGAACGGATGTATGGGACTTTAAGGTGTTGGGTTTAAGGTGTGGGAAAGGACAGTTAGGAATAGGGGAATTGTGGGGCCGTCACATTATACACACTTCAATTACGAATGAAACTTAAACTACAAAATTTTAATTCAAATTTAGGGTGATAACTTTAGCTGATATGATTTTGTAGCTCAATGTTTATTTTCAATTGGTTATGAAATTCAATTATAAAGACTTCTCTTACAGATAAAAATTAAACTACAAAAATTTAATTAATATCTAGGGGGATACATTTAATTGAAATGATTTTGTGCGAAATTTTTGATTTTCAACTGGTTATGAAATTTAATTTTACAGACTTCTCTTACGAATAAAACTTAAACTACAAAAAACCAATTAAATTTGAGGGTGATAATTTTTGTCGAAATAATTTTGTAGGAAATTTTTTATGTTCAACTGGTAATGAAAGTTTATTATACAGACTTCTCTTATGATTGAAACTTGAACTCCAAAAAATTAATTGAAATTTATAATGGCATTTTAAATTGAAATCAAATTGTAAGATAATGTCGGCGGCAAGCGGTTGTGTGGTCAGGAAGGTGGTCAGTTTTTGATAAAGATAGAGAGTGTTTTTCGAATATAACGGGACGTAAAAGCGGCCAAGACATAATTTGGCGTACAAGGAGGTGGGGCAAGTGTGGGGAACACACGGGAGAATAAATAGTCGCCAATCGCCGGTGTGAAAAGTGTGGGCATAGTTTTGAGGTTACGTGGAGAATTGGAAAAGGATGGAGAATCCGGGTACGGGAATGGAACCGGACCGGAAGGAACACACGGAAAGGTTAGGTGAATGTGAGCCGAGCGCACGGACTGAATCGCCAACTAACGCCACCGGCGACGAAACAGCAAACGAGACGCCCGGCACCTTAGCACTACTGGAAAGAGCTGAGCCGGTAAAGAGGGGCCGAGGAAGGCCAAAGAAAACGGTGGAAGCGGTAGCTTCGGAACTGTCAAGAGAGAATGGCGGGATACTATGCTTCTTTTCTAAAGATGCGGAGGCACAGGGCATCTTCAAAAATCGACCGAAAATTGGACGATCGCCGTTCAAACAAACGGTAGAAGTCAGAAAAAATACCAGCTTAAAAGATGTATCTACGCCGAGGGAGGAACAAACGGATGAACTCACAGAGGAGCTGGAAAAGGAGGGGGAAACTCGCTATGCGGGAGGAACGTATGTAGAAAATCCTGTGTCGGTGCCGTCAGACGTAAGTGAAAGGGTTGGTGCTGACGGGGAATGGGACGGAAAGCTGGAACAGATGGGAAAAAGGCTCAAAGGGTTAATCCGGGAGATGAATGCAGAAATGCAGGTAAATATCCAGGCCGTACGGGACGAAATAATCAAAGGAGAAAACACGTCGCCGATAGTGGAGTCCGAGATCCCGTGTAGGTGTGAGGACATGAATCGCATTATGCGAGAGCTACTAGGCGAAACAGAAACGTGGAAATACAAGCACTACGTAGACAAAGTGCAGTGGAATGAAGAGAGAGAGAGGAGCTAGTGCGAGAGCTGGCAATATGGAAAGCAAAAGCGCTGGATTGTGAGTCGGAGCTAAAAAACATGCACGTACAAAAACAAAACGGACAAGCGCTTAGCCTCAACACGGGACAAACGGCAGTGGACGAGGCAATAGATATCAACAACAACGACAGCGACGCACACGCAGACAGGAACGCAGGCCGGCGGCAGAAAAGATCCAAAAGCAGGGACGACTGGCCTCCGAAAAATAAAAGACACGGTCACACGAGGTCAAAGTTCGACACGGAGTGGCCAGAATTAAGCCAGAGGGACAACGCTGAGGCGGCGACCGGAAGAAGGACAGGAGGAGAGAAGCCGCGAGGCAACAGGGTGCCGTTGACCGAGGACGGCGACCCACCAGCGAGGAGCAGCAGCGACAGCGGAAGCATCACCAGCGGTCTCAACACCGAGGAAGGAAGGCGCTCGAGTGAGAAACCCTCCCACATGTCGGATGGGAAATGGGAGTGTGAAAAGTACGAGAGACGAAAGAGGAAAAAGAACATTAGAGTAGGGGGCGTGAATGCGAATAAAAGTGTGGAAGCGATCGTGGGGGAAGTAAGAAGCCTTGTTTAGGCTCGGTTCGGCTTGAATGTAGAAATAACGAAAGTAATAAAATCCGGGGGAGGACCGATTGTTACACTAGCCGACATGGGGCATAAGATTAGAATTATGAGAAACAAAAGGGAACTACGCGGATCGGATATTTGGTTGAATGATGACCTCACGGAAAGGGAAAGGGTTGTAGGGCTTTGGCTGAGAGAAGAAGCAAAGAAAATAGGGAGGGAAGGAAACGTCACCAGGACGGGGTATGGGAAAATCTGTATCAACGAGGAATGGTGGTATTGGAGAGAACCGGAGGGACGGTGGATTCCTGAGCAGACGTTTTTTCGAGAAAGAAAGGGAAGAATGCGGGACACGAACGAAAGACGATAAACTCAAAATTGTATCTTGGAATATTGCGGGAATGAAAAATGTATGCGATGCGAGTGATTTATTAGAAAGCTGTGAAATAATACTGTTGCAGGAAACATGGATGGAGAAAGAGAGGAATGAAAAAGCTCTAGAAAGAATTGCAAAAGGATACATTTGGAAGATGAAAAAAACAGAAAGGAAAAATAAAAAGGGCAGAGCAAGCGGGGGTCATTTGATTGGCATTAAAAAGGAACTAAGCCAAAAATGTAAAGTTGAAGAGTGGAAAGGCGGATGGGTGATTCAATTATGGCGAGAGAGAGAAAGAAGATGGGTATGGATAATCGAGACATATTGCAGCAAGGGCATAAAAGATCTGGAGATGGCGATCATAGAATGGATTGAAAAGGGAGTGGAGGAGGGGGCGGAAATCTTAATTGCGGGGGATTTAAATGCCAGAATAGGACTTTACGGAGATACCGTAGAGGGAGAGGGACAAGGAGGAGACGGGTGTGTACAAAGGAAGTCAGAAGACAAAATGTTGAACACAGAAGGAAAAAAACTCTTAAAACTGTGTGAAAGTCAGGGATTAGTAATACTAAACGGAAGAACGAGAGGGGATGAGAAAGGAAACATAACGTTTGTAGGTAACGGAAGGGAAGGGTTAGGCTCGGTTCTGGACCTTGTTCTCTGGCTGGAAAAGGAGGAAATATGCCCAGTAGAGAGCCTAGAAGTAATACCGAGAACGGAGTCAGATCACTTTCCCGTCGTTTTCACGTTGAGAGGCCGGGAAATTGTAAACAAGGGCAAAAGTGGTAGAAAGAAAAGAAGAGAAAACACAAATACAGAGAAAAACTTGTGCTGGACGGAGAGCGAATATGAAAGATATGAAGAAGAAGTAGAAAAGGCATGGGCGGAGAGAGCAAACGGAGAGACGATAAGCGAGAGATGGGAGAGAGTAAAGGAGGCGATCTGGAAGGGCACGGGAGAAAGTGGAATGGTTAAAAAGAAACGGGATGGATCGGATAGAAATGGCTGGCTGGGAGAAGAGGGAAAACTCCAACGGAGGAAACTGAGAAAAGCATTGAAGGAATTTGTTAAAAATAAATGCACAACAACAAAAAAAGCATTAAATGAAGAAAGGAAAAAATGGAGTGAACTAAAAGAGGCAAAGGTAAAAGAATGGCTGGAAGAGAGATGGAGAGGGGTTAGAGAAAGTAAAAGTATGGATGAATGGTGGAAAGCAATAAGAAAATTCAGGGCGAAAAAAAGAGTAATTGGAGAAAATATTAAACAAGAGGAGTGGGTGTTGCATTTTAAAAAACTATTGGGAGAAGAAACGGACGATATCCCAGAAGGACCTGGGAAAGAAGGATGGGGAAACGCCTCGGAAACCAGAGAGGAAGACGCAGAATCAGAATGGAACAGAGAAATAGGGAAAGACGAGCTGGGGAAAGTGTTAGGAAAGCTAAAAAAGAGGAAGGCCGCGGGGGAAGATGGAATTGCGGCAGAATTTATACAAAACTTACCGATGAAAGTAAAAGAGGATTTCAGGGAAATTATTAACAGTGTATGGAGGGAGGGGAAACTGCCGCAGAGATGGGAAATTGCGAGAATTTTTCCAATATTCAAAGCGGGGGACGAAGAGAAAGTAGAAAACTATAGAGGAATTTCACTGCTCGACATAGGTTATAAGATACTGACAAATATTATGGTCAGAAGGATTAATAGGTGGGTGGAACAAAGAGGGGTGATGAGAGAGAGTCAGGCGGGATTTCGAACAAAAAGAGGCACACGGGACCACATCTTTGTCCTCAATGCCCTGATAAATAATAAATTAAGAAAAAAGGGAGGAAAATATACGTATTATATACGTTGCTTTCGTTGATTTCAAGGCAGCTTTCGACAAAGTAGACCGGGAAATTATGTTTAAGAAATTATGGGAGAAAGGAATAAAAGGAAGAATGCTTGCAATGATTAGAGGAATCTACGAGCATACGACAAACGAAGTAATAACCAAGGAAGAGGTGACAGAAAATTTCAGAACCAAAAAGGGTGTGAGACAAAGGTGCCCGCTCAGCCCGACATTATTTGGACTAGTCTTGGATGATATTGATGAGGAGTGGGAGAGTAAAGGTATCGGCGGCACGGTAATGGGGAGAAACAAGTTTTACGCTCTTAAGTACGCGGACGATGTGGCGTTGGTTGCAGATGATGCAGAGGGATTGGGAAAAATGCTGAAGAGCTTGGGAAAGCAAGCAGATCAGCTAAAAATGGAGGTAAACGCGAAAAAAACAAAAATAGTCGTATTCAAAAAGGGGGGGAGAACAAAAAAAGGAGAATGCTGGAAATATAAAGGAGAGAACATAGAAGTGGTGAAGGAATTTAAATATTTGGGCTTCTGGTTCGCTGCTAGTAACTCGCCACGGAAACATATAAGCAACGTTACAGCAAAAGCAAGGAAAGCTGCGAACACAGTCTGGGGAATATTCAAAAGAGCGAGAGTAGATAGTTTAAAGGACAGGATCCAACTGATGGACTCGATGGTGAAAGCGGGGGCATTATACGGCGTAGAGATATGGGGGTGGAAAAAAAGGGAAGTAATTGAAAAACTACAGGGTGGGTACGTAAAAATGGCGCTAGGGGTATCAAAAAACACCCCGGATTATATCTGGAAGCTGGAAGCGGACAAAAAGAGCGTGGAGGTTGAAGCATGGAAAAGGGCGAGCGATTACATCATAACAGTTGCAAATATGGAAGATTCTAGGTGACCAAAAATATGCCTGATGGAGGAAATCAGAAACATCAAAAATAAAAATGAGTCAAAATGGGGAGGGGAACTTTGGACAGCGCTAAAGGAGGTGGGGGAAGGAAGACTATTGGATTTGATAAGAGACGGAGGAAGTGTGGAATATGTTGAGAAACTAATAAAAGAAGGGCTAGAAAGGAAAAAGGAACAGGATATCCAGAATGACTGGGTGAAAATAGAAAAGTCCTCCTTCAACAAAGATTACAGGGAAATCAAGATAAATCTAGGGAGAGAAAGTTACTGGGATGATAAGGAAATAAAGGGAATCCTAAAAGAAGAGTGGGCCAAGATCCGATGTGGAAATATAACGAGGGCAGGGAAAAAGGGTTTTGAGGATTGGACATGCAGACTGTGCGGAAATGACCCGGAAACGCTGGAGCACATTTGGGTATGTGAGGTAGCGAGGGAAAACATAAACAAAAAATGGGTGGAGGGGGTAGACAATTGGAGAGGTTCAAGGAGAGGGGAAGAACTAAGGAAATGGGGAATTAAAACCTTGCAAGGAAAAATAGTCAAGGACCTACCGGAATACACAAGGGCTTTCAGAGAGTTATGTATTACGGCAAGTCAGCAAGAACAAAGAGGCGAAGATTAATATTCTTCTTGTACAAATAGTATAATATAATTGTTAAGAAGTATTAATTAGTTTAAGGAAAAAATGTAATGTTGTGGCCGTGGCCTATGAAGAGGTGTATGTATGAAGCTCTGAGCTATACATTCTGGAATAAACTACTACTACTACTTGTAAGATAATGTCTTTTTTCAATTAGTTATAAATGTTAATTATACAGACTTCTCTTACGAATAAAACTTAAACTACAAAATTTCAATTAAGATTTTGGGTCATAAGTTTAATTGAAATGTTTTTGTAGGAATTTTTTTATTTTTAATTGGTTATAAATATTAATTATATAGGTGTTTGAAAATTGCCGTTGACGAAGTTGGGAACGAGGATGAACAAAAATCGGGATAATGCGCGAGGAATGAATGAAGAGAAACCAGTTTGCTGTAATGATACTTTAATGTAACAATGGCTCGTATCACAATGGCGACGTGACGCGATCGCGTGGCGAGGCACACTTGCCGTTTGAAGAGTCCGATTATCGTTTCAAGAAGAGAGCTAATTATTGCAAGAAGAGACCAGTAAATATATCGCACGACTTGACGGGCGTAAATCGCCAAGAAGTTCAACAGATTCACTCGATATGAAGAGAAGATTACAGAAGACTTGAATATGCTTATTGAAGAACGCGAAGCTTTACTTGCTGAAGCCGAACCGTAACTGATTTGCCGGGCAGCGCCGGCTAGAAACAGGGGCCGAAGGGGGGCGGAAGTTAGAAGTCTCGAACCCGAAGGGTCTCGTGAAAAGATCTCGCGAGAGCTGAGGGCATCTCGCGGAATATTAGAAAAGTAATAGACTTTTCTAAACATTCTCCCCGCCTTCGGCAATCTCTGTTGACGAAGAATATACTGGAAGAATGCACAATTTTGAAGTAGGCCGTTGAAGCGTTGAAGAAGCAGTTCGAAGCGTGACGACTCGTGTGAGTCCGTCGGATCCGGGATGAAGTTCGACCACTCGCGCGAGTGGCCATTTTGAAGGTGGAAGTCGTTCATCCGTGATGAGTACAAGTGACCCCACTTGTATCGAATTTGAAGGGGAATGCCATTTTGACACCGAAAGGCTCCGTTGAAGATATTATGAAGACCATCTTTTCCAGAAGTGTTGAAGTTTTGCCTGAAGAAGTTGCCAACGAGACAACCGGGATTCTGCGATTGAAGATAAAGATGGTTCGGGCACGGTCGTCAGTGCCTCGCCAATGATGAAGTGTGCTGGAGTGAGAGCTGATATGTCATCAGGATCGTCCGATAGAGGGCAAAGTGGTCGAGAATTGAGCACAGCCTCAACTTGCGTAAGAAGAGTCGTAAATACTTCATACGTAAGCGCTGTCTCGCCGATGACTCGTCGAAGATGGTGTTTGACGGATTTGACCGCTGCCTCCCATTTTCCACCCATGTGAGGTGCGGCCGGTGGATTGAAGGACCACGTTGTCCCAAGGTTGGTCAGAGAGGAAATGGTCCGATTTAATTCTGCTGAACCAACCTTGAAGAGTTCCCGAAGTGTTGCATTAGCGCCAAGGAAGTTTGTCCCGCAGTTGCCGTACAGAGTCTTGCTAATGCCGCGTCGACCAGAAAACCGCCGATATGCTGCAATGAAGGCGTCTGAAGTGTAATCCGTCACAAGTTCGAGGTGAACCGCCGAGGTGGAGAAGCAAACGAAAACTGAAATGTAACCCTTGTAGGTTTTTGCCGCTCTTCCTCGCCACGTTTTAATTGTGAAGGACCCGGCGTAGTCGACACCGGTGTGAAGGAAGGCACGTGAAGGTGTAACTCGTGGTGAAGGAAGTTGGCCCATTAATTGCTGAGCTTGAAGGGCTCGGAAGCGAGCGCAAGTGGTGCAGCGAAGTATGAAGGATCGTATTGGAGCGCGGCCACCCGGGATCCAGTACGAGTTGCGGAGAAATGTTAACGTGGTTTGTGTGCCGCCGTGAAGAGTCTTGAAGTGGGCATCTGAGATTATCAGTGTCGTGAGGCGTGAAGCACGAGGCAAAATTGGTGGATGTTTTGCCTCGGAAGGAAGAGACGAATGGTGCAGTCGGCCGCCCACACGAAGAGTTCCAAGCTGGTCGATGAAGGGTGTGAGTGTGGCTAGTGAGTGGCTCCGAGGAAGGACTTCTCCGCGCGAAAGTATTTTTAGCTCAGCTGTGAAGTGGACGGATTGAATGAGGCGTATCCAGAAGAATTTTGCCGTTTCCAGGTCTCCCGGCGTTATTGGGGTGGCTAATGAAGAGTTCGGAAGGTTTTTGAAGCGTGCAATTGCTCGTTGGCAGATTGAAGTGATTCTAAGAAGCCGATTGAAGGTAGAATACCGTTCCAGAAGATCCCAAACCGCTGGAGCGGCTTTTGGAAGAGAAATGAAGGCGAGACCTGGGCGTTGCTCGAGGTAACACTCTGCTGCTGTGTCGAATGAAGTGACTGGCCAGTGTGAAGGAGGGTGGGAGAGCCACCGTGGCCCTTGCCACCACAGTTGGTGAAGTGAAAGTTGCCGTGGGGAAAGCCCGCGTGACGCGCAGTCAGCGTGATTTTCCTTGCCCGAAATGAAGCGCCACGTCGCATGCGACGTGATTTCTTGGATTGAAGTGACTCGATTTTGGATGAAGTCCTTCCATCTTGAAGGATGCGAAGAGATCCATGTTAGTGTCACTGAAGAGTCTGTCCAGAGGAACACTGGGGCTTCTTGAAGCTCGAGTGTCTTCTGAACGTATAGTAGAAGCCGTGAAAGAAGAAGTGCAGCAGAGAGCTCGAGTCGAGGAATAGTCAGTCGTTTGAGAGGTGCTACCTTTGTTTTTGAGCACACAAGAGTCATCGTCGAAGAGCCATCAGGAGAAGTAGTTCGAAGGTAGACCACGGCTGACATTGCGAGCTGAGAAGCATCCGAAAATCCGTGAAGTTCGACCATTGACGAGGGTGCGAGTTGAAGCCACCGAGGAAGAGAAATGAGAGAAAGATCAACTAGATTCTCTCTGAAGCGAAGCCATCGGTTTTGAAGTGAAGGTGGAAGAAGGTCATCCCAATGAAGTTTGGCCAACCAAAGTTCTTGAAGGAAGATTTTTGCCATGACGATGATGGGCGAAATGAAGCCTAACGGGTCAAATAGTTGAGCCGTTTCCGAAAGAACCGTGCGCTTTGTAACTTTGGTGGTGAATGAAGAATGAAGTGTGTATTTGAAGTGGTCTTCCGTCGGGCTCCACACGAGGCCGAGAAGTTTGACGCCGGCGCCGTCAGGGGGAATGGTGACCGTGTCCGATTGAACATTTGAAGTAACGCTCGTGTGAAGAGTCTTTGAAGAATTTGTAGACCATTTTTGAAGTGGAAAGCACCCTCGTGAGCACATGGCTGTCAGTTGACAGGCAATTTCCTGAAGTTCCTCCGTTGAATCTGCACCACCGAAGATGTCATCGACATATCTTCCTTTCGTCAAAGGAAGAATAGCCATGGGGAAGTCGTGTCCTTCGTCCTGTACCAATTGGTTCATGACCCGCATGGCGAGGAAGGGGGCACAACTGAGGCCATAGGTGACGGTGGTGAGATTATATGGCACGACTCGTTGGTCTGAATCGAACCATAGAATTCTCTGAAGAGCCCAATCATCTGGATGAACCAGAATTTGACGGTACATCTTGGTGATGTCCGTTGCGAAGATGAAGCGATACCGTCGAATCCATAGAAGAACGTCTGAAATATCTTGTTGAAGTTTTGGTCCCGCGTGAAGAATGTCGTTGAGCGAGACACCACTGCTCGTCTTACACGACCCGTTGAAGACGACTCGAAGTTTCGTGGACGTGCTGTGAGCTCGAAACACACCATGATGCGGGAGGTAATACGCTGGATTCGACGAAGAGACCGTTGAAACGCGAGACATATGCGACAATGCCTCGCATTCTCGAAGAAATCCTTCATACAGTTCTCGGTAACTGTCATTGGTTGAAAGTCGCCGCTGAAGCAGGCGAAGAAATCGTTCCGCTGCTTTGAAGGAGTCACCGAGAGCAGAAGGTGCGGTTTTGAAGGGAAGCCGTACCGGATACCGCCCTGAAGCGTCCCTTGAATGCGTTGTTCGGAAGTGATGCTCACAGAAGGAGGCCTCCGGCTCAGGTGTAGGGGCTGAGTCAGAGGGGATCTCCTCCTGCTCCCAAAACTTCGTTAACAATGAAGTGATGTCATCCTCGGCTGAAGTGTGATGAGCACGAATAGAAGTTGAAGACGAAGCACTGACAGGACCGAGAACTATCCACCCGAGAAGAGTCAGTTGAGCTATGGGCTCAGTTGCTCGGCCCTTGATGACGTCTGGCTTGATGAGAAGACCGTAGCAATCGGCGCCGAGAATCGCGTCGATTGGCCCGGGCTTTAGAAAGTCGGGGTCTGCGAGAAGAATACCTTGAAGATGTGCCCAATTGTTTCCGGAAGATGCGAATGAAGGAAGCGAAGCCGTCAGAAGTTTCAGAATGAAAGCGGTTACCGTGATGGATGAAGTCGAATCGTGAATAGAAGAGAGCTTGAAGGTGACCGCTCCCCGCGTGCGTCCCGCCGACTGACTGCCAATGCCGACGATGTCGAGAGAGGCAGCCATCCGGTTGAGTTGAAGACGCTGAACGACACGCTCCGAAATGAATGAAACTTCTGAGCCAGGATCAATCAGAAGGCGAAGACAATTTGAAGTGTCCGAGGATGACGAGAGAATTGCTTGACTGGTGGCCAGCAATACAGAAGGCAGCTGCACTCGCTCCGAAGAAGACGAAATGTTTGCGAAACCAGCTAGTTTCGAAGCTGAAGCGGCTGTAGTGGAGGTGCAGCTCGTGACTGAAGTTGCCGAAGAGTGCTGAAGAGGCGAAGATATGTCGCTCAAGTGACGAGTGACGAGTCAAGCCTGAGGCTCTGTTGGCGACGAAGTGGCGATAGGCTCGGTAGAAGAGATCCGAGGTTTCGAAGGTGGTGCCGAGATGTGACTGAGCGTGTGGTGTTTGCCCTCGCACACGCAGCATCGTCCGGTGACGCGACAGTTGGCAACCGAGTGTTTGCGAGCGCGCGAGAAGTGTTCCGTGAATCTGCCTGAAGGGACTTCGCAGCCAATGTCGCGATGCATTGGTACGTGCTGAGGAGCCCGGTGATGCGACGTTCGGCTTTTGAGGCGTTAGTCGTCATCGTAGAAGTCACGAGATTGTTCAAGAACGAAGAGACGAAGAACGCCGAAAATGCACTGAAGGGTTCCCTTGAAACGGAGCACGTGAGAAGCTCGAAGATGCACTTCGTTACGCGAGTGAACTGTCAAAAGCGCGCGAGAGTGTGCGAAGGCACACCACGAAGATCGGCACAAAGAAGAGAACCCGATACGTCGTCGTCGCCGCGCGAAGAGTCCCGAAAACGACCGACGGCTGACGAAGCACACGCGCGCACGATGTAGAACGAATGCAAATGGCCGAAACTGAGAAGTCACGTTCACGTCGCGCACTCGTGGGCGCTGCTTGAGTTGAGCGAAGAGCGCGAAGATCCGCACAAAGCGGAGAACGAAAACTCGAAACGCGCACTGGTAGAAAGGGAAGAATCGAAAGATGGCCGACACTGAAAATCACCGTTCACGTCAGGCAGTACTGCTCGAACGAGGTGACCCGCACTGCCCCAACACACTGAAACCGCTAACCCGTGCGTGCGAGAGAGACCGAGCACTGTAGTGAACGAAGCGCACGAAGATCCGCACAAAGAGGAGACCGAGAAGAGACCAGCGAGCGCGTCTTGAATCGAAAATGGCCACGACTGGCAACCCACGCGCGAGATCGTGAGAACGAAGAGTCCGCGAAGAAGAGCGAGGGAGACGGCGCGATGCACGAGCGTCGTGCGAGAGAGAGAGAGCGCCACACACACGACCCGCACGAAACTACGAATGCCCGCACAAAAGGGACGAAGCGATAGCCACTTGTTGAGCGACCGCGTGGTCGAAATAATTGCGTCGCACTACACGTGGATGCTTTACCTGAATTCTCGCACTTTCCCGATGAATTATTCCCTTTTCCCTATCCGGCTCGAAGGACCAACTGTTTGAAAATTGCCGTTGACGAAGTTGGGAACGAGGATGAACAAAAATCGGGATAATGCGCGAGGAATGAATGAAGAGAAACCAGTTTGCTGTAATGATACTTTAATGTAACAATGGCTCGTATCACAATGGCGACGTGACGCGACCGCGTGGCGAGGCACACTTGCCGTTTGAAGAGTCCGATTATCGTTTCAAGAAGAGAGCTAATTATTGCAAGAAGAGACCAGTAAATATATCGCACGACTTGGCGGGCGTAAATCGCCAAGAAGTTCAACAGATCCACTCGATATGAAGAGAAGATTACAGAAGACTTGAAATATGCTTATTGAAGAACGCGAAGCTTGCTGAAGCCGAACCGTAACTGATTTGCCGGGCAGCGCCGGCTAGAAACAGGGGCCGAAGGGGGGCGGAAGTTAGAAGTCTCGAACCCGAAGGGTCTCATGAAAAGATCTCGCGAAAGCTGAGGGCATCTCGCGGAATATTAGAAAAGTAATAGACTTTTCTAAACAATAGGATAAAACTCAAATTACAAAAATTCAATTAAAATTTAGGGTGATATTTTCAGTTGAAATGATTTTGTAGATAAATTTTTATTTTCAACTGGGTATGAAATTTATTATACAGACTTCTCCTACGGACGAAACTTGAAGTACAAAAATCCAATTAAAATTTAGGGTGGTAATTTAAATTGAAAACAATTTGTTGGATAATTTCTATTTCCAATTCTTTAGGAAATTTAATGATAAAGACTTCTCTTACGAATAAAACTCAAAAAATAAAAATTCAATCAACTTTAGGGTCACAATTTTAATTGTAATGTTTTTGTACCAAAATTTTCATTTTCAATTTTTTATGAAATTAAATTATAGACGTCTGTTACGAATAAAACTTAAACTACAAAAAATCAATTGAATCTTCGTGTCATAATTTTACTGGAAATGTTTTTGTAGACATTTTTTATTTTCAACTGGTTATGAAAATTAATTTTACTAACTTCTCTTACGAATAATACTTATACCACAAAAATCCAATTAAAATTTAGGGCGGTAATTTTAGTTGAAATAGGTTTGTAGGAAATTTTTTATTTTTGACTGGTAATGAAATTCTATTATACACACTACTCTTACGAATGAAACTTGAACTACAAAAATTCAATTGAAATTTATAGTGGTAATTTAAATTGAAATCAATTTGTTGGATAATTTCTATGTTTAATGCTTTATGAAATTTATTGATACAGACTACTCTTACGAATAAAACTTAAAAAAGAAAAGTTCAATCAATATTTAGGGTGATAATTTTAATTGAAATTTTTTCGTACCAAAATTTTCATTTTCAATTTTTTATGAAATTAAATTATACAGCCGTCTGTTATGAATAAAACTTAAACTACAAAAAATTAATTGAATACCAGGGTGATAATTTTACTTGAAACGATTTTGTAGGAAAAGTTTTATTTTCAATTGGTTATGAAATTTAATTATAAACACTTCTCAGTAGTATGTGGACGACTCTGGGGACCCCCACTCCTATCCCTTCCACTTTCCCCCACGCCGGAGCCTCTTTCCGAGCGAGGCGGGGCAGCGATGGGGCGAAGTGGTGGGGGAAGAGTTCTGTGTGTTAGCCAGAGCGGCCCGATTATTATAATTATTATTATTCATATAATAATAATATAAAATATAATAATAATTAAATGAGGCTTTTTCACTCACGTGACTGATTGCATGTGGACCACTCTGGCAACCCCCACTCCTATCCCTACTCCTATCCCCTCCACTTTCCCCCACGCCGGAGCCTCTTTTCCGAGCGTGCTGGGACCGCGGTCGGGAGAGGTGGTGGGGGGAGCGTTCTGTAGGCTGGCCAGAGTGGCCCTATTATTATTATTCATATAATAATAATGATATAAAATATAATAATAATGAATAAGGCTTTTTAACTCACGAGACTGATTGCTACGGACCTTGTACCGCTCTGGTGGGGTCACACACACACACACACACACACACACACACACACACACACACACACACACACACACACACACACACACACACATACACACGCGCGCGCGCGCGCGCACACTCGTGTGCACACGTACACGCACACGTACGCACCAAAAAGAGCCCGTTAGTACGTCCTCACTATATCGAGGATCCATTTTTTCGATCTGGCGTGTTCGCGTGGTGAATAGTGACTGAGGACTACGTACTATATGCACACAGCAGCGAGGATGCTACGACTATATTAAATGTGTGATCTTCAAAAAATGCATGGTCAGCTATACGTGCTCCGAGTAAATGACCCCTTTGCAGTTAATATAGGAGTAAACTGCTCGCGGAGACACGGCTATCTGTTTAGCCTATAGCATGTTTTCTTCCGCAGCTTCATCAGGCGCAAGTCCCCTGTGTTTCAACACATACATCGGAGTAATATTTTATAAAATTAAGAATGCGATATAAGTCCTATTAGAACTATGTAAGAAAAATTGAAGGAAAATATATATATATGGTTCGTGTACGTATCAACACTACGATCGTATAATCGTATAATAGCGTATAATATACGGTTCGTGTAAGTATCAATACTACGATCTTTTTCGAACTGGTCTGCCACCCAATTATAGATTATTGGAGAAACATACAGTATTCTGATTATTATCGTCAAAACTGAGAAATTGAATTTATAAATCAAAAAAATTCTCTCTTGCTTTGAAAATATTTTCGTTATTGAGCGAAAATTTTTTTTTTGAAAAAAAAAAAGTGCCGAGAGGTGGGCTCGATTCCTGGCAGAGAGAGAGAGAGAGCTACGGCTGAGTGCACGAGCATAGCTATCGAGCTCTCTTCTTTGTGCGGGTATTCGCTAGCTCTCACTCTCTCTCTGTATCTCTATATTTTTTATTTTTTATGTATACCGAGTATTCGTGTATAACACTACGTGATCTCTCGATTTCTCGAGGTGCACGAAATGCATCATCAGCAGAGCATCAGCCGGTTACATGCCGTCTTCGCTCAATGCTACGAATCTCTTCTCCTTTCATTTAATGTTCTTTAGTACTATAATTTAATATATATTTTATCCTCAAGGCCCCTTAAGACTTATGAAAATTGTCGCGCCAATATTCATCGCTGATTACACATCACGTTTATGTATTTAATTTTGGATAAATATTTTTCGTTTTTTTTGAAAGCATATTTTTATAAACCGAAAATTTTCTCTCAACTTAAAAATATTTTCTTTGTTGAACGAAAAAAAATGCGCGTCAAGGCTATGTGCTCTCCAAATCGTTGCGCTTTTGAAGAAGGCACTATTTAGAATATTTGATCAGAGTCTCGCAATATGATGTTACATGGAAACAATAAGAGCGTTTGGAATGATTATATGCATATGCGCTGAGATATTGATATCTTGATACATCATCATGCATGTTTTTTGCTCCGCGATGAGGTCTCGCTTTTTGATATGGTTGCAGTTTAAGTGAAATGAGTGAACTCGCTCAGAAGCATCGTATTAGATATTTATATGGATAGAACAAGGTACAATATTATTCAGTCTCAATTCAGAGGGGCATTATTACGCATCGCAATCAATCATGACAGATCGAGCCCTTCGTGAATGTATTTTAAATCTTTTGCGCTTAGCTATATCACATAGCTCCCAGCTTCGTCGTCGGTGTAATGATCGAAGGTGCAATGAGTTAAATCGATTATCAGGAAATAGACTCATAAGCCGCCTAAAATATATTATATGGTGGGCGCCCTTGCGAGCCATAGTGACAGCGTATAACAGAGGTCTACTGAATGGTCAACAAGTGTTGGTGTGCGTGTTTGAAGAGCTGCACCGTCGAGGACTGGAAAAAGTGCCGTGTGTCCGCGGCATTGTCGATGAAATCAGAAGTAAGTACTATCATAAAAATAACCGTGTATGAATTTTAATACTTAAACTGTATTGAAAAAAATATATATATATTTTCGCGGCTCTATTATTATATTAGCATGGACAAGTCTTATTTATCGAGTTCTACTCTTTGGGCCATGCTTCGCGTGGTCCCGCGCTCTCTATCTCTCTCACTGTCTCTCTCTTTTTCATTAACACGCTGTTAACAGCTCCTCTCTCTTTCATGAAAGCGGTACAGAAAGCCTGTTATCGTTAGAAAAAATATTTTACGAGTTTCAATATGGTATATTTAAAAAGCATTCTTATTCAGCAATCTCTACTGTCTCTCTCTCTCTCATTAAATCGGCATAGAGCTTAATACTTGAATTGTATTGAAAAATATTTTCACGGCCCTATCAGCACGCTAGCATGGGTAAATCTTATTTATCGAGCTCTGCTCTTTGTGCCATGCTTCGCATGGTCCCTCGCTCTCTGTCTCTCTCTCTCGCTTTTTCATTAAGATGCTGTTAATACTCTCTCTCTCTCTCTCTTTCGATATAGAGGTACAAAATATTTTCGCGGCTCTATATTATATTAACACGGGCAAGTCTTATTTATCGAGCTCTACTCTTTGTGCCTTGCTTCGTATGGTTTGGCGCTCTCTCACTCTTTTTTTCAATAGGGTATATTGAAAAAAGTATTATTCATCAGCCGCCTCTTTCTCTGTATCTCTCGTTAAATCAATATAGAGATCTCTCTCTTTTTTCTCTCTTTACATTATTATCGGAAAAATAATGTGAATGAGCTGAAAATTATCGGAAAATGAGCTGAATGCACTAGTTTTATTTTAATGTGTGCATGCTCATAGTATATCGACAGTTCGTGGATGCATCGTCGGATGAAGAAGCGGCTCTTATAGAGGGGGCTCGTGCTGCCGAATTAGTAGAAGCGTCATGCCAGCGGAGGAGCGTAACGAACCAACACCCTCCATGCGATGAGGAAAATGGCGGGCAGCCAATGAGCACCGTTTCAAGTATCGACCATCCTTCGGAAATATGGACTAGCTCGTCAAGTTTCGAACGTAAGTTAAAATTAAGGTGCCGAACAATTTTGGTGTGGTTTCGGTTTTAAATGATAAATTTATTCAGAGCTCCTAGGTCGGGAGGTTGCACAAGATAACGCTGTACCGGGCCCATCGGGTCCGTGCAATTCAGGGCGGCGAGCAATCTCAACATTCGACGCTGATGATATCTCGTCAACGTTAGAGGATTGCGACGCTGATGTTTTTGATCATCGTGAAAATCAGTTGTGGGAATATCCTATTGAAAACGAGAGAGACAAGGAAATAGCTTTTCCAAGAGCTGATGATTGGCCTCTCGTTGTAGAGGATGAGCAGGAAGCCGAGATAAATGAGCCATTCCAAAGAGCGGATCACTGGTTTCAAATGCTCGTAACTGATGACGACTCAGGTAAACAATTTTTCTTACGCATGAAAAAGTTAGTAAGCAAGCAAGTAAGTAAGAGGGTCCTTCTGTAACAGGGTATTCGTCGGCATCTTTGTTTGACTGGTGATATCGGTCTGTTTAAGCGGTACTATGGCTCGTGAGAGGTACAAATATAGATAAAAATTCAATCATTTCCGTATTAAACTGTTCTAGAATCTAATACGAGACTCTTTTTCCAGAGGTGCAGAGGGGAACCGGCAGACAACGACGTGTACCAAGGAGTGGACCGCTCGAAAAAATACACCCGCCGGGAAAACATTTTGAAATCATCGGCGATTATACACGATATTTTAAACGGTTTAAAATACGGGGGCGTGAAACATCATTACGAATTCGCAAACCTGCCTCCGGAGTTAGTGTGGTAGACTGGCTCAACGGGGCATTTCGCGATCTCTTAACGCACATCACGAGCTCCTGCGAGGGAGGCGATTATGTGGGTATTTCGTTTAGAGCGAATAGTCTGCCCCACGGGCCTGTGTGGTTATCTTTCCGGCCGGCCAGGGATTTTATATTTGAAGATATCTGGCAATTGATAAACAGCGTGGCGCAGAGTGCATCATCTTTAAACATCGATGACGCGTGCACGATAAAAATGTGCGCTGTCAAGGGGGTCGAAGGGCGCGGTCGGAAAGGTCTCACACACGAGGGTGTTGCAAAGCAATCTATTCTCTCGATCCGGAATACCGACAATCTATGTTTACCGCGTTCGCTGGTGACAGCCCTAGCATACGCAGAACGAAGAGAAGTACGGTCGGGTAGCCTACATGGTAAATGGCAGCGTATTAAGCAAATTAATGGAGTTGTACAAAAACACGCGGCACTCGAACTTACGCGAGAGGCAGATGTTCGCGTACCTGCAGAAGGCTGTGGTGTATATGAGATTGCGCGCTATCAGGATTATTTGGGGCGAGACCGCTTTGCAATTGTCGTTTACGAATTTTTAACTTTGGGTCGCGGGGAGGAGCCTCTATTTGACGGGAGACAGCGTGTTCTGGACAGCGTAGGCTCAATTCAGCACACCCTAAACATTTTGTATTACGAGTGCTCACATCATTTCGAGCCTATTCTAAACCTCACAGCAGCCGTCGGCAGTAGAGATTTCTGTTCCTCGTGTAATACAGCATATCGGTGATTCGGTCATAGATGTTCAAAAAAAGAATGTCCTCGGTCTTGGGGGCTACAGACCTGTGATACACGCTCGCGCGATATAATCAGATGTGAAGTATGCAACCGCGATTTTTTCGGAGAGGCCTGTTTACAGAGACATAAGGCACCGCTGGTGACCATGAGACGCAGAAAGGTTAGCATTTGTGAGTTGCTCAAACGCTGTCGTAACTGCTTTCGAACAATAAGGCCTTTGGGAAAAAAAGAGAAGCATATATGTGGGGTAGGTTTCTGCAAAACGTGCAAATCCCATCAGCCAACTAATCATCTGTGTTTGATGAAACCGATTCGCGGTGATTCAGAATTCAAAAAAATACTGCTCATTTTTTACGATTTCGAAACACATCAGTGCACACCTGTGAAGGGTGATACAACTACGCTTGTACACGAGCCAAATCTTTGCGTAGCTCATCGAGTTTGCACGTTTTGCTGTTTCACGACTCCATAACCGACCCGTGCGAGCATTGTGGAGAACACGAATTTGTATTTAGCCACATCCCCGTAGCACAGCTTGTCGAATTAGCCATGGAGCCGCTCAAAGGTTTTTCGCGTACAATCTGTATTGCGCATAACGCAGAGGGTTTTGACGCTCAATTCATCCTACGTTATTTCATCGAAGAGAAAAAAACTGAACTCCCCACCTTAAGAGGATGTGAAAGCTCTTCTTTACCATCGCAGCGGACCTAAATTTTCGTGCAAATAACATTGCAAAACTATCAAACCAAATAAATGGTCATTTTAGTATATAATAGAGTTAGTAGTATCCTATAAGGTGATACCCATAGGATTTTGAAAATCCAAAAAAAAAAATGCAGATTTCATTACCACCAGTTATCTATAAAATAAAAATGGATTTACTGACCTTCAAAGCTAGTTATTCAAAAAATCCTTGATATCACCTTATGCAGTAATAAAAAACTTACACACTGAGTACTTGTATAATGTTGTAGGTGCAAAACTTCGGCAATGTTATTTGCACGAAAATTTTTGTGGTAAGATTACCTGCATACAAGCCGTGGCCGATCAGTTTAGCCCAAATTTGGTTCGCGAAAATTCCGCTACCGAAGTGTATGCTTGAGCGCTAGCGGCGTCTTCTTTGTACTGTAATATACAGTAATCGTGGAAAGAGCCAAGTGTTTCCTTCTCCCAGGCGTTTTGCCACAGAGCGAAAGAGAGAGAGAGAGAGCGAGAGAGACCGCTGCAGTAGGCTATGTCTCTTAGTCATTTTCATTTGATATGTAAAGTCAAGGTGTTTTAGGTATCCGAGATAATGCATCCTCGATAAACTTTACATATATCTTCTTCATTCCCATCTGGCACCTGAAGCTCATTATCAGACTTTTTTCTGCTTTACAGGAATTGCGAAAATCGCAAGATAATTATATAACTATCGTCGATCAAATATTTTGAAATGATAGATTAATTATTTATTTTATTTACATGATAATAATAATTAAAAATAATATCAGTTGAATATTGTAGATTGTAACTGTTTGTAATTACTGTTATTTTGTTATTTATATAAAATTAAGTATTAAAAAAATTACATTTGCAAATATTTTTAATAATAATAATGCCAGCAATTGCGGACAATTATTATAATAAAATTGATTACAATCAGTTTATTCGACTATTTTCTTTCTGCAAACCGTCCTTAGACAACAATTCGTGTTTTCTCTTTATCTCACTCTATACGCGGAAATGTATACATTGAATGCCGATTTATATGAACCCACACAGTACGTATGAAAACACACACACACACATGCACACACCGCCTGGCTCGAGACTAAATTATATATATACACATGTATGTAAATCAACTAATGTGTGTGTGTATGTGTGTATTTATAAATACATTGTGCATGTTCACACACGCTCAGACACCCCCCACATACACACATGCACACAAATCCACATATATATGTATATAATTCCGCAGATTGAAAGAGATAGAGAAAAAACGACAATCTTATTGTATACAGACGGTTTACAGAATGAAAGCAGTCTATACGACTGGTTGACGCGATCGTAAGACGTAGCGTTTCACCGTGAAGTTATATAGTTATATTATTAGAGCATACGAATTGTTCTAGAACTATTATTTTTATCAAGAGATTGTATTGCATAAATAGATTGTTGATATCATAAGTGAAAAGTAATGTGAGAAAAGTGGGCAACAAAAATAACAAATGGAATAAACGTCCTCATTCTGGTCGACTAAGTGGCATTCGCAGGTACGTTTTATTACAACTAACATTCGGGGAAAAAGAGAATGTATGATGCGGAGAACGAAGAGAAAGAATGTGGAGACTCAATATCAATTCTGGGGGTATACCTTGCTATACCTTTGCACCAAGTCAATTCGCATCCGATTATAATAAAACTAGTTTCATTCGGAAGATAAGGGTACCTCGAAAGTACTTTCCTAGTTTTTACCAAGTTTCGCTGAAATCGTCCAAAAATACTTTGTCTCACTTTAATTGCCCATGACTGTATATAGTAATAGACAGAGACAGAGAAATAAAGATTAGGGTTGTTCTTATCAAGGTAATGTCTGATTTTTTTTTCCGCTCCCCCACGAGGTTTGGGATGAGTGAAAACTGCTGGATTTCTTTCGACACTCGCTCTCTGAATTCGCAACACTGTATTTACACATATATATATATATATACATATATATATACATATATATATATATATATACATATATATATATACATATATATATATATATATATACATATATATATATTGTAACGAGATTTTTCCCGCACACTTTCCCGGTCCGACTCGACTCCGCTTACCGCGTGTGATCGTGAACGCAATCACGCCAAAACTTTATCTTCACGAAACTCGGCCCATCGCCGAAAAATCGCAATACAACTCACACAAGCCATGATGTCATTCGAGACCAAAATTAACCCTCGTGTGAAGGAATCGGGCGCCAAGTACCAAGTACCGCCGGTCGAAGACCGACTTTTATTAATTTGATTCCTCACACGAGTTCGCAAAAATGACCCAACACGCGGGAGGCGAAGTGGTGAGGCCGAAGGAGAGACTCGGCTAGCTCAGCTCACCTGAGAAAACGATGGTAGAGGGGGGTGGACGGAAAGAAGTGACAAAACTCAAGGTTCCGGGAAACTAAGTTTTATTGCCCCAGTCCCGCCGGCTAATTTGGGTGTTCACAGAATAATCGAGCCGATGTAGAAATTCGCCATGAGATTATTGATACAATTGCCAGTAACTAAAACCTAATTAAACTAAACCGTCGATACCACTCCAAACAGGTAGCATCGAAATAATCGCAAACATACTAGGTAGCATCGTGAAATAATCGGAAACATAATAGGTAGCGTCGCGAAATAATCGAAAAACATAATAGGTAGCATCGCGAAATAATCGAAAAACATAATAGGGAGCGTCGCGAAATAATCGGGAAAACATGATAGGTAGCATCGCGGAATAATCGAAAGACATAATAGGTAGCATCGCGAAATAATCGAAAAACATAATAGGTAGCATCGCGGAATAATCGAAAAACATAATAGGTAGCATCGCGAAATAATCGAAAAACATAATAGGTAGCATCGCGAAATAATCGGAAAACATAATACGTAGCATCGCGAAATAATCGAAAAACATAATAGGTAGCATCGCAAAAGCATGATAGGTAGCGTTCGAATAATCTCGGTAGGTAGCGTCTCAAATAGCTAATAACCATGATAGGTAGCGTTTCCAATAGTTAATAATCCTGATAGGTGGCGTTTTAATAATCCTGATAGGCAGCTTTAATAAACATGATAGGTAGCGATTCAAATAGTTAACAACCATGATAGGTAGCATTTCCAATAATAATCATGCTAGGTAGCGCTTCAAATAGTTCATAATCAGGACAGGTAGCAGTTCAAATAATAATCATGATAGGTAGCATTTAAAATAATAATCATGCTAGGTAGCGTTTCAAATAGTTAATAATCCTGATAGATAGCATTTCAAATAATAATCATGATAGGTAGCATTTCCAATAATAATCATGATAGGTAGCGTTTCAAATAATAATAATCATGATAGGTAGCATTTCAAATAATAATAATCATGATAGGTAGCATTTCAAATAATAATCATGATAGGTAGCGTTTCAAATAATAATAATCATGATAGGTAGCATTTCAAATAATAATCAGGCTAGGTAGCGTTTCAAATAATAATAATCATGATAGGTAGTGTTTCAAATAATAATAATCATGATAGGTAGCATTTGAAAATCGTAATAATCATGATAGGTAGCGTCTCAAATAATTCCGGATAGGTAGCGCGTCAATTCCCTGAATTCGGGACGACGTAGGCAACTAAAGATAATCCGTCGACAAGAAACGAAAAAAACATAAACACACGGCGCGGCCTCGGAACCTCTTACCGGCGTAAGACGTTGGCCCTAGGAACGATACGATTCATGGGCGATCATGAACAATTCGTCCAAGCATTTTTACTACTCTTAACGATCCTCTATAAACTATTAATTACTCCCTAATAATTCTTTCCCTAATCACTATTTTATCCAACTAATTCTCCGTGCGTAGCTGGCTTAGAGAAAGGTAGCAAACTAAAGCAAGACACAAAACATGGCACGACCAGGGCAAAGCGTAGGGTTCGGTCATACGGAATAATTCAATAAATTCCATATACAAATTAAACTAAAAGGCGAGGACTTCCCCAACAGATAATCAAACTATAAGGCATCGCCCCGTAGCGACAAAGCCATCCCATAAAAAGACGAACTCTCAACTTACATGTCAAGAAGAAGGATGATCGTCTCAACCGTCCTCGGCCGTGGCTCGTATATAGGGCTAGAATTTGTGACACTGATTTTGGATACAACTTTACTCAATTAACACAATTTTTGTACTGCTCTTCCTCACGCCCTCCGTGAGCTCCCGAACCAGGCGATCCCCTCCCTCTCTCGGCCCCCACACAGGTGTCTTCTCCCTAGCCCTTCGCCCGTCTTCCTCGCTCCTTCTCTCTTTGGCCCGATGATGGGCATCGGCGGCGCTGCCCCGCCCGGCTCCCCAAGCCCCACCCAGACCGCGCCACGGAACTCTCTCCCCACAACTATCATTGCCGCTCTCTGCCGTCTTCCTCTCAGGACCCGGTAGAGGAGCGCGGGGACGGGGGGAGGCCTCCCTCACGGTACTGAGGCGTCCCTTCTAAGCACCACGGTGGGCCCACAGTGCACTCGCACTAAACAGCACCCCGCCCCCCGCTACCTCCCCGTAGTCCACCAAAATGAGGCGCCGTGATGAGCGGACCGCGACGAACAGCGAGCAGGCTGGGGGTGGTATAGCTCCTGGCTACTAAGTCGGGAAGAACAGGCGACACGTTACTTTTGGCCATTAACCTTTGTTCTTCCCGGCATCCATAAAACCCACGGGTGCTGGTGATCGGCAACCCGCTTGTAACAAAATGAGAGAAAATCCCGTAATACTCCTTTAATCCATAACGCGATCCGGGCGCAGCCAAAGGACCGGCAAGGGCAACGCCACGACCTAGGCGAACGAGGAAGACTGGTCTTGGTTCACCATAGGCCGGTAAAATGACCCCTCTTGGCCCTGATCGTGCATATCCAACTCCATTTAGGTAGCCTTAATAATTAATTCTCCGATAATAATCCTTCCTAATTAACTCGTAAATAGGTACCCTTAATAATTAACTCAAAATTAGGTAGCCTTAATAATTAATTCCAAATAGGTAGCCTTAATAATTAATTCCAAATAGGTAGCCTTAATAATTAATTCCAAATAGGTAGCCTTAATAATTAATTCCAAATAGGTAGCCTTAATAATTAATTCCAAATAGGTAGCCTTAATAATTAATTCCAAATAGGTAGCCTTAATAATTAATTCCAAATAGGTAGCCTTAATAATTAATTCCAAATAGGTAGCCTTAATAATTAATTCCAAATAGGTAGCCTTAATAATTAATTCCAAATAGGTAGCCTTAATAATTAATTCCAAATAGGTAGCCTTAATAATTAATTCCAAATAGGTAGCCTTAATAATTAATTCCAAATAGGTAGCCTTAATAATTAATACTCAATAATTGCGACACGGCCACTCCATGCGCGTCATCCTGTGGGTCATAACACCGACCCGTTGCTTGGCCAACCTCCGTGCGGGTGACGGGGCAAAATGTCACGTTACAAACCTCCCTCCCACAAGTTGCCCAGGGATCGGTAGATAGCGACAGACGCGCGTTGTGGCGCTCCCCCCTCATCCGGGGACAACGTTGGTGTGACTTTCCAATAACCGGTGTGGAGGGCCTCGGGCCTACTGCACGGCTCCGACCATGGGATGGCAGGGACGCCATACGTACTGAAACAGACAAACTGGCGCGAGGCTCGACCTCGGGCCCAGGATTTTACCTCCATCCTCTCGGGATGCGTTATGCTCCTTTTTGGTGCAAGCCCGCCCAATTTCCGCCCTTGACACTTGTCAAGTGGCTCTAATCGAACTTTTCCAATAGTATACTAGCCGCAGACACGCCTATAGCGTGAAGAAAAAATTGTAACAGATCACTCGAGGATTGGCTAAAAAAAAGAAATCAGACATTATTTAGGTATGGCACTCAAACCCCTTCAACAAAAGAAAATTTAAAGAATTCCGGACGAAGTCCGGGGAATGGTAGTGAAATTAATAGTAAGCTCTCGTGACGGGGTTAATCCGTTTATTCATGGTTGGGTGGAGTGTGAAAGCACACCCCCTTGACACACAAAAAAAAAACGAAACTGGGGGGGAAGGAAAAAAAATGTGCAGAGTTATGCCGTGGGGACTAAAAGAAAAGTAATGTGGCACCTCCCATAGGGGTGGAACAATTTCCTCAAACAGAATCGTTCTGGCGGCCCTTGGGTAGAGGGGGGGGGGGGCACCGCCCCGAATTTACCACCAAGGTGCCTCCTCCTCGCTGGTGGCCAGGCGCCAATGCTGCTCGTCGCTGGCGCGGGTGGTCTCCGGTCGAGGCCAATTTTGTCCTAGGGTGGGCACGTAAGGCCCCACGGTCCTCCATTGATTCCCGTGCAGCGGGCACTCCCTTACCGTGACCCCCGGGTATCCACACCGGTAACAGTGGACCCGTGGCGGCTCTGGGCACTCTTGCCGGCGATGCTCCTTCCGTCCACAATTGAAACACCGCCCGTAACGCGGGCCCCCAATAGTGGCAACTCGCGTATCCCGGCTGCCCGGGCTACGGTCCCGACCATCAATCTCCGTCCCGCGAGGTGGTGGGGGTCTTTCCGGGACGACCCGGCCAAGCGGTCGTTCCTGGGTCTTCTTTGGTTCGGCGGCGACGGACCGGGCAGTCGGGGCGGCCTCCGGTACGGTCCAAGTGGAGCTCACCTGACAGGACGCCTCGTTGGTCCGGGGAGCTGCTTGGGTGGCCTTGTCCTGCCCAGGGGAAGTCAGGTCCGTTTGGGTGCTGGCGTCCTGCACCAGTGGGGGCACCTCCCGCGAATCCAGCGGGGTGGTGTGGCGAACGAAGGGCCCCACCCCCTCATAAATGGGGCAATAACCCGCCGTTTGGTGGGTCAGCACCTTCGTCTGATGGGCCAATGCGGCCAAGAACCCTGGACGCAAGTAGTTTAATGCGGCCAACTCCCGGGCGTAGGGACGGATAGAATCCCAAACCGGGTTGTCGTCTATCTCCGGCGTTTCCTGGAGGTCCAAGGCCAGGGCGGCCTCCTCCACCCCTGGAGGGGGACCGGTCGATTCGGTTTCCATTACCGAGTCCTCGCTGGCGGTCACGACCCCGTCCAATTGTCCATCCACCACGGCGGCCACCTCATCCCCTGATTCCATGAGGAACTCGTCTGCCTCAGCGGAATCCAAAACCGAGATGGAGGACGAGGAGGAGGACGGGATGCTTACGATCTCGTACTCCATCTCGGTGTCCCTTGTGGAATCCTCTCGGACGACCGACTCTTGGGCGGGCATCTCCCCGAATAACCACTCGTGCGAGTCCCCGCTTTGGCCTGGCTCCGGATCCGCCGGCGAAAACATGGCGCGAGATATCGAGGCCAGCAACCGACAACAAGGGAGGTAGAGAAAAAAAAAAGAAGCCAAAAAAAAAAGGTAGCAGGCCCGAGCGTTCGGTAGGTAGCGACAAGGAAGGCGATCTGTAAAGAAAGATGTTAATTAGATGATGGGCGTAGGTTGGCCTGAAGTAGGTCCCGCTATAATGGAACAGGCCGTGGGTCCCCTCGGCGAACTGTGGACCTTAGAAGTGGGGGTCGGAACGATTTTAAATCCTGTACGTGGACCTTACCGACCCAGGATCCCTCGGGATCGGCTAGTTCTAGTACTACGGGGGAGAACTTCCGTACTACTCTAAAGGGGCCATGGAATTTAGGGGCCAGCTTGGCGGCGATGTGCTGTGCCGCGGAGGACAACACATGCTGTCGCTTCAAAACGAGGTCCCCTATGCTAAAATTTCGGTCGCGGCGTTTCGCGTTATAGTAGGTAGCTTGTCGCCGGTATGCTTCATCTAGGGAGTTTCTTACGATTCCCCGTAGGGACGCCACTCGTTTCATCCGCTCGCTCCAGTCCTCGGGGGTAGTTGGAACCAACTCAACGTTCCCCTCGCTTGGTTGCATGGCCGAAGGCTGGGGTTCCCGCCCCAGGTTCAGGAAAGCCGGCGTGGCTTGTAGGGAGCTGTGGTACGCGGTGTTGTACGCGAAACGGAAATCCGCCAGGTGACGATCCCATTCTCGGTGGTCATTCCCCAGATAGGATACGATCATGGTTTTTATCACCCGGTTGACCCGTTCGACGGGGTTGGCCTGCGGATGGTAGGGGGGGGGGGGGGGGGTGGCGGATACCGATGCGCTCGGTGAAGGCTCTCAGATCCCGGTTGATGAATTCCGTCCCGTTATCCGTAAGCAGGACCCGGGGTGCCCCCAGCGAGTTACGATTAACTCTTCCAGAACTTCCGCGATTTTCTTACCGCTAGCCTTTTTTAGAGGGATACACTCGATCCACTTCGTGAATAAGTCCTGGATGACCAGAAGGTAGGCGAACCCTGCCTTACTCGTAGGTAACGGGCCCATTATATCGGCTGCGATGGTGTCCCAAGGTTGTTCCAAGGCCCGCTGCCCCATGAGGCCCACGGGACCCGTCTGCTCCACCTTGCAGCGCTGGCAAGTCGCGCACGCCCGGGTATAGGTCACCACGTCTCTTTTCAAGGTCTTTTCAATGCCCAAATGCCCTGCCTGGGGGGCATCATGGGACTCGCGGATGGCTTCCCTCCGCAGTTCTTTCGGGAGTACCAGCTTCCACGCATCCAGGTCCCCTACTTCCAGCGCCGGTAACCGGGGAGTTCGGTGGTAGTAGAGTTGGCCACCCTGTACCTTCCAACTCGGGTTTCCCGCTGGGTTCTTGGCGACGTCCCTCATCCTGGTGGTGTACCACGGATCGTCGCTCACCCCCGTGGGCAAGATTAGGGTACAGGTAGCTTCCGGAATTCTGGATAAGGCGTCGGGGACGTGATGTAATGTCCCCTTCCTGTGGATCACCTCGTAATCGTACTCCTGCATTTCAAGGGCCCAGCGCCCTAAACGCCCAGCCGGGTTCTTGAGGTTGTGCAGCCACCTTAAGCTCGAGTGGTCCGTGACCACGGTGAAGTGGTATCCTTCCAGGTAGCAACGGAATTTGTGGATGGCCCAGATAACGGCGAGGCATTCCTGCTCCGTAGTGGTGTAGTTCTTTTCCGGGTTCGTTAGGGCTCTACTTGCGTAGGCGATGACATGCTCGACCCCCATCGATGGTTTGGGTCAAGACGGCTCCGAGTCCCACCGAACTGGCATCCGTTTGGAGCACGAACGGTAGTTCGAAGTTCGGGCAGGCCAGGGTCGGCGCTATGGACAGGTGACTACGGATCGCCTCAAATGAGTCGCGTTGTGGCTCCGTCCAGGTCCAAGGCTGGTTCTTCCTTAGTAGCTTGGTTAACGGGCTGGCTAGGGTGGCGAAGCCCGGTATGAAACGGCGGTACCACGACGACATGCCAAGGAAGCGCCGCAGTTGCTTGACGTTGCGCGGAGCTGGGTACTCCAGCACCGGCGCTACTTTTTCCGGATCGATCTGGAGTCCTTGGCCATTGACCAAGAACCCCAGGTAGCGCACTTCGGAGCGGCGGAACTCGCTCTTTTCGGGGTTGATGGTAAGGCCCGCCAGGCGGATTTTGGTTAATACTCGCCTGAGCCAATGGAGGTGTTCCTCGAAGGTTGGCGTGACGATGATGATGTCGTCCAAGTAGACGTAGACGTACGGCTGCATCTCGGGGCCTAACAGGCGGTCGAGTAGGCGTTGGAACGTAGCCGGCGCTTTGGTCAAACCGAACGGCATTCGCCGGAATTGAAAGAAGCCCATGCCGGGAACGGTAAAGGCGGTGATCTCGCGGCTCTGGGCCTCTAAGGGCACTTGGAAGTACGCCTGGCTCAGATCTAGGGTCGTGATGTAGTTCGCCTGGCGCAGTTGATCCAGAATACTGTTCATGAGCGGGATGGGGTAGGCGTCTTTCTTGGTGACGCTATTCATCTTACGGAAGTCGAGGCAAAACCGTAACTTGCCGTTTGGCTTCTTGACCATGACTATGGGGCTCGACCACTCACCCGACGAGGGCTCGATGATGTTGTCGTCGAGCATTTGTTGGACGGCGTCATGGATGGCCTTTTCGATGGCCGGCGACACTGCGTAGTAGCGTTGTTTGATGGCGGGGTGTCCCCCTACGTCAATCCGATGTTCGGTCAGGTTGGTAGCCCCGGGTTTCAGAGGGGCAAGAGGGATTTCTTCTGACACTACGGCCTCCAAGGCCGTGGTTTGCTCCGCTGTTAGTTCGCGCAATCCACAGCACCCCAACCGCATGGCGGTGGGCCCTCCTTGGATCTCGAAGTTATGCCACTGGGCAGGGTGTAACCTACTGCAACAGCGGGATCCACCGAAGTCAATAAGCAATTGCGCGGCTTGGAGGAAATCCAACCCTAAGATACAGGGTAGCACTAAGGCAGGTAGCAGGTAGGCAGTCACGGGGTTTGACCCCGTAGTTGAATTGACAGGTTGACCGTCTCGGTTGTTACGGCCTTCTGGCCCCCGGCCATTTCCACTCCTCGCGGGCGGGAAGCCTGCCTGGGTATTTGTAGATCGTCCATCCACTGGATGGCGGCTGGACCTAGGAAGGTTCGGCTGGAACCGGAGTCCACCAAGGCCCGTATTGGCCAGCCCTGGACGTAAAAGGTCAGATAGAAAGCCGTGGCACTTTCTTCCGTCTGCAAGTTTCCGCACCGCAGCGGTTCTTCGTCTAAAATTTTTCCTTCCTGAAGGTAGTGGGTCGATGTTGGTTCCGGTGGCAGCGTGGGCACGTCGTTCGACCAAAGCGGGCGTGCCCCCGTTAGTTTCCCGCGCACGGACAATCCGGGGCCTTGAAACCGGCTTGGCCACAGAGGTAGCAGAAGACTCGTCTAGGTTCCTGGCAGAATCTAAAACGATGGCCCGGCTTGTTGCAGTTATAGCACACTATCGGCGGCCGCGCCGCCCTTGGGGTACCCAGGCCGCCAGGCACGGGTGCCGATGGAGGGGGTGCTGACGCTGGGTCCCGAAACGGGTTGAGGGCGTGTAAGGGGGTTGTGGGCGACCCGCTTGAATTTGGCTCTCGGGCCAATCTTGATGGGGGGTTCGTCAGCCGGTCGGGGTTTGCCCTTCGGCGCGGACGAGATGGTAGTTGAACGGCGTTCACGCCCTCCGTTGGATCCCTGGCACGGGAGTCCGGTAGGGTATCACTTACCTCCAACAAGTCGCTGAAGCCCTCGGAATTGTAACCGGTAGGATCTGCTCGTGGCAAGTCCTGCGCCGCGTATAGGGGCCGCAGGGGCGCGGTCCGAGGCTTGTTGGGGCTGCGATAGGCCAGCTCCGGGCACAGCGACTGCTCCGGGGTGGGAGGTGCTCGGTACGCTCGAGCCAGCAGGTAGCTCTTCTCCACTCGTACGGCAATGTGCTCGAAGGAGTCAAAGTCGAACAGATCGTCTCGGTGTATGGCCACTTGTAGTTTTGGTAGCATGTTCCGGTGCGCGTATTGCATTTGCTCTGCGTCACTCCATTTCGGCCGGAGGCGCTCGAATAATCCGCGCAAGCAAGTGAGGTAGTCGGCGACGGGTTCGTCGGGACCCTGCGTTCGTCGCATGATCTCCTCGCGCAAGGCGTATTGGTAATCGGGGTCCCCGAACCGCAAATGGCACGCCGCCTTAAATTGGCTCCAGCTGGTCCAACGATCGCGGTCGTTATGGAACCACTGTAAGGCAACCCCGGTCAGGAAGAACGGGAGACAGCGGATTAAGTCTCCGTCGGCGACCGGTATGAACGCGCGGCCCTCTGCCACGCGGGTCAGAAAGGTGTCCACATCGTCACCCCTTTTCCCCGAAAAGGAAATGTTCCACTTGCGCATTACGTGCAGTACAGAGGAGGCTGAGGCCGCTGGTCGGCTTCCACCAAAACGGTCCATGATAGCCAGACCCTCGTCGTGACGGGGATCGGGCTGGTCCCAGCCCGAACCAGGGGGAGGCCCAGGCTCCTGGGTCTGGGTTCTCTCCCAGTCCACGCCGCGGGGTCTGGCGTCCGGCAGGCTATGGTGGGGCCGCTGGCCCCTGGGGGGAAAACGGCTCGACGCGTTCGGTTCCCACTGGTCGCTAGTCCTTGGTGGATGCAGAGGAGTTGAGTAAGTCGCAGGGTGTTGACTGGCCGACATTATCGGGGGATAAGACCAATTCAAAGCACTCGGCCGGGTGGCCGGACCACCCGCCGAGCTCGGTAAGCCCCAGTAGGCCTGGCTAGTGGTGCCTATACCCGAGTCCCAGCCTGTCGGGGGGGCTGCTATCGGGGCTCTCACGGTTACCACCGCCGGGTCGGAGCCACCATAAGCCCCTTCCGGTTCGAATTCCGGCTCCTTGCGACGGGGTCGGCCCTCGGGTGCGCGTGTAGACGTGGTGGTGGGTGGACCCACCGTCTGATCGTGCATGGTACACGCGCCGTAGATAACTCGCGAACGGTAGGTAGCTCGTGCCAGATAGGTAGCCCGCAAAAATTATAATTCGTGAAAGATAGCTCGCGAACGAGTAGGTAGCTCGCGAACGATTAGGTAGCTCGCGAAAATTATAATTCATAACAGATGGCACTCGCGAACGAATAGGTAGCTCGCGGAAATTAATGATTCGTGGTAGGTAGCTCGCGAACGATTAGGTAGCTCGCGAACGATTCGGTAGCTCGCGAAAATTATAATTCGTAACAGATAGCACTCGCGAACGAATAGGTAGCTCGCGGAAATTAATGATTCGTGGTAGGTAGCTCTCGAACGATTAGGAAGCTCGCGAACAATTAAGAATTCGTAACGGTAGCTCGCGAACGAGTAGGTAGCTCGCGAACAATTAGGTAGCTCGCGAAAATTAATACTTCGGAAAAGGTAGCTCGCGAACGAGTAGGTAGCTCGCGAACAATTAAGAATTCGTAACGGTAGCTCGCGAACGAGTAGGTAGCCCGCGAAAATTATAATTCGTAACAGTAGCTCGCGAACGAGTAGGTAACTCGCGAACAATTAAGAATTCGTAACGGTAGCTCGCGAACGAGTAGGTAGCTCGCGAACAATTAAGAATTCGTAATGGTAGCTCGCGAACGAGTAGGTAGCTCGCGAACAATTAGGTAGCTCGCGAAAATTAATACTTCGGAAAAGGTAGCTCGCGAACGAGTAGGTAGCTCGCGAAAATTATAATTCGTAAAAGGTAGCTCGCGAACGAGTAGGTAGCCCGCGAAAATTATAATTCGTAACAGTAGCTCGCGAACGAGTAGGTAGCTCGCGAAAGTTAATAATTCGTAAAGGATAGCACTCGCGAACGGGTAGGTAGCTCTCGAACGATTATAAATCGTAGAAGGTAGCACTCGCGAACGATTATATCGTAAAAAGTAGCTCGCCGAAATCACTCAACTTGATGTCGTAGGAAAAGCCGGTTTTAGGTATCGCTGGTTGATCCGATCACTTCAAGTCGCGCACATAGAGTGACTCTCACCCCACTCGGGTCGGACTATCCAGCCAGTACTTCGACGCAGGGCGGTAATCCGGGGGAATACTTTCCCCGAACACGCTATAAAATTAATCCCTCGTCGAAAACAACACTTGGAAGATACGTAGAATAATTCCCTGGATTAGCGAGACCAAGTCTTAATGTAAACAAGCGAAGACTGGAGCAAGCGGTAGAGCGAAAGCGAGTCGCAACAAAAAAAATAATAACAACGTATCAAGCGATCAAGCATAGCGACAATAGCCGGATTAATAGTGATCGGGACAATACAAGGGATTAACTCTGTCCATAGGCGATCTGCGCAATGCGTGAAAAACAGTACCAAACGAAATAAATAGCTCGGCGATTATCGCCGAGGTATAAGGGATTAAGAGATTAAACATGACCAATCAACAACAAGCGAGGTTGTTGTCAACGGCTCGGCGATATAACAATGCCCTGGATCGAATAATCCGGCGAATTTCGTTGGAATTATCATCAACAATTCGCTATTCACTAAGACGAAAACAAAGGCAAGAATGAAAAAAAAACGTAAACACGGCCTATCTGGTCCGATGAGGCGATGTTATTGTTAGACGCACGATAACGATCCCGAAAAGAGAGCAAATAATAAGTTCCTTATGCTAAGTTTGTGGGGGGTTGTGATAATCCTCGAGTAACGTAAATGAACACAAAGAAATAATCCTATAATCGCCAATGGTAAACACCATCGACCACCAAAAAAAATATTCTACCTAACTTCCTAACACCCTGGCAATCGTAACAATTGACCCACGAATCTTTGTCACTTGTGGCCCCACGTTGGGCGCCATTTTGTAACGAGATTTTTCCCGCACACTTTCCCGGTCCGACTCGACTCCGCTTACCGCGTGTGATCGTGAACGCAATCACGCCAAAACTTTATCTTCACGAAACTCGGCCCATCGCCGAAAAATCGCAATACAACTCACACAAGCCGGGGGGGCTGGGGGGTGGTATAGTTCCTGGCTACTAAGTCGGGAAGAACAGGCGACACGTTACTTTTGGCCATTAACCTTTGTTCTTCCCGGCATCCATAAAACCCATGGGTGCTGGTGATCGGCAACCCGCTTGTAACAAAATGAGAGAAAATCCCGTAATACTCCTTTAATCCATAACGCGATCCGGGCGCAGCCAAAGGACCGGCAAGGGCAACGCCACGACCTAGGCGAACGAGGAAGACTGGTCTTGGTTCACCATAGGCCGGTAAAATGACCCCTCTTGGCCCTGATCGTGCATATCCAACTCCATTTAGGTAGCCTTAATAATTAATTCTCCGATAATAATCCTTCCTAATTAACTCGTAAATAGGTAACCTTAATAATTAACTCAAAATTAGGTAGCCTTAATAATTAATTCCAAATAGGTAGCCTTAATAATTAATTCCAAATAGGTAGCCTTAATAATTAATTCCAAATAGGTAGCCTTAATAATTAATTCCAAATAGGTAGCCTTAATACTTAATTCCAAATAGGTAGCCTTAATAATTAATTCCAAATAGGTAGCCTTAATAATTAATTCCAAATAGGTAGCCTTAATAATTAATTCCAAATAGGTAGTGTGATGGTCGATGCGGGTGTAAATGAGAATGATGGAATTATATATAAGTATTGTCTTTAATAGATCAGTTGTTAATTGGAGAAGTGCACGGAGGTTTTAATAAGGAAAGTAGAAGTTGATTGAATGAATGTTGGAGATGAACTGGACTTTGAGGTGACGCTCTCGGGCACCACGAGTCAAAGGGCCCATTGTTTTAGGGTCTATTGGAGGGGATACCACGTGCGTGGTGCATGCAGCATCCACGCGTGGACCGTGGGATTGCGCTAGAGATGCTGACGGACTCGTCAGCATTCGTGGAATAGAGATTAGGATTAAGGTGGTATGGGTGAGGAATAGGATGTCCGCGTGAGAACGGATGTATGGAACTTTAAGGTGTTGGCTTTAAGGTGTGGGAAAGGACAGTTAGGAATAGGGGACTTGTGGGGCCGTCACACTCCCCCTCTTACAAAACGATGCTCCGCATCGTACATTTTTACAGTTTTTGAGTTTTGTGCGATTCTATACAATTTTAATAGATTTTACAATTTTGTTATTGGTATGTTGACTCTACGTTATATAATTCAATGTTTGTTTCCTGCAATGTTCTTAATTGTAGTGTTATCTTTTCTTTTGGTTTCTATTTTGTATCTTCCTTCTATTGTTCCTTTTCCTGCCGTTATTATCTTTGTGGGGTTTTAGTTACTGTGACCTGCAACAATCTAGATCCGTATTAGTTTTTGTGTTAGTAGGGGGTGGTTGTGTTATACTGGATTAGGTTTGTTTTTCGGATTTTGTTATGCTAAGAGAAAAAGAGAGATGTTTTCTTTTATTTCCTGGTTGTCGTATTTCTGTTTTCCTTCTGTTGTGGGTGTAATTTGTTATTTTTTCGAAGGTCGTGGTTTTGTTAATTTTTGGCTTCTTTCTTTGTTCGTTTCCAGGTTTGCGTTGTCGTTCTGTTATCGAAATTGGTTTCCTATAATGTTCTTCTGAAACAGTCTAAATCTCGTTTAGTATATTGGGTTAGTAGGAGAGGCTTGTTAATGGGATGTGCTTTGGATTAGGTCATAGAGTGCGTGTGAGAATAAAGCGGGTACCTGTTCGTGCGTTAATGCTGTTTGTATTATTTATTTCGTATAGTTATAATGGTATTTGGTATTCTTATTTCTATGGTTATATGTATTTATGTGTGGTTACGTACTGATCTTACTTCTATGATTATATGCTTACATGGCCCTATTTCTATGGTTATTTTATATAGTTTTATTTCTATGATTATAAGTTTATAGTCTTATTTCTATGGTTATGTGCGTATGTGTATGTGTCCTATTTGCTAGTATTATCGTAAATGGTTATATCTGTGCTTATTGTTATCGTTATTATATGTGTGTATGTGTGTCCTGTTGTTTTGTGATTCGCTCAGTTTGTTTGTCGTTGTTTGTTTGGTTTCTTCCGTCTTTTACGTTTGTAAAAAGTTGTGCAGTCGTTCGTCAAAAATGTCTTGTAAGTATCTGTTAAATTGTGTTATAGTTCGTGTGTCCTGTTGTTTCAGCCATTCTGCGACTTCGTGTGCGCTGAGTTGTGTCGGGTCCGTTTGCGTCTCCTTGTCGTCTTCTGTTATTTCGATAATTTCGTCTGTCGATGCCGTTGATGTTTGCGGTGATGTTTTTGAGGTAGGGAGTGGTGGTGGGGATGTTGACGGGGTTCTCGGGCTGTAGATCGGTGGGGATGTCGGCGGGGTTGTTGTCGGTGATGATGATGATGATGATGATGGTGCTTCTATTGTCGTTTTATCGAATCGTCGACGTTTTGTTGGTGCCGTCGGGGTCGGTTGTTCGTTTGTCTGTCGTTTTCTTGTGTCCGTTCCTGTTTCTGTCGCTGTCTCAGTCTCTGTCAGTATCGTCCCTGTCCTCATTATGGCCTCGCCCCGTGGCCATACGCCGGCCCTTGCCCAAAATGTTGAACATTTCTCCAAATGCATGATTGCTGCCCGCGCCGGCAGCAGGGTGTCGCACAGAGGGCATCGTATCCTCCCCTCTGGTTGACTGCGCACCCTCTCCGCGAACTCCCTTGTGCACCCTTCCAGGTGCCCTGGGAGGTGGTCCCTATTGCCGATTATATGGCAAATAGGACAAATGGCTGCCATTATTGGCGTTGTTGGAGGTGTCGCGGCCATTTTACCTGTGTTGTTTGTGTGCTATTTGCGTGTAAGGAGAATATGGTATATTATGCATGTTTTATGACCAAATTTGACTCCTTTGCTTAAGCTTGAAAAGTTAGTGTGGTAATTTCTGTGCCGTTATTGCGGTAGGGGTATGAAAGGGTTTGTTCCGTGGAGACTCGTGCAGACGCGCGCCACATTATGGTAACGCATTGCGGTGGTATGCTATCGCGCGTTGCGGTCTAGTTTCGATTTCAGGGTTTCCCTCAGCTATTATTGCTATGTCGTGACGAGGGGTGGACTGCACAATTTCGATAATTTGTGCGGGTTGTTTATAATATTCGGTATGTCCTTCTTTAGGTTCGTGGGGTTGTTTTTGTTTTTCTTTTTTTATACCCTTGTGTTTTGATAAGCATGTGACAATCTTGTATAATTTCGATATCTTTCCAAACAACGAGAATTTCCAAGCGACTACCGCCAATGCCAAGATTGATCCTATTGAAATACCAGAGTATTTCAAGATTGATTCTAATTTTGAGAGTCTGCCATGGGTGTACTGAGTTTTCGTTATTTCCCGAGCCTTTGCGATGACTGCTTTTAAGGCTATTTCATTCTTTGTCAGGTCGTTGTTTATATTATTTGGTTCTAATAATTGCGTAAATACTTCCGTTTCTACCAGCACTTCTGTAATATTCAAGGATTCAACAGCTCTGACTGATTCTTCAACCATTTTTGTAATATTCAGAACTGAGTTATATGAAAAGTTTATTTCTGATGAGGTTAATATTTCTGATGATGGTACTAATTTGACTGATTTTGTTTTTGCTTGACATGTTGGGTTCAACTGTATTATGCCAGAATCATTGATTGTTTTAATTACTGTTTCATGGTTAGCGCAGATGACGTATAGGTTTTCGATTTTTGGAGCTGCGTAAAGCCACGCATTGCTATTTCGTATTCTAGTCCAATAAGTTTGTCTCAGTGTTTTCAATCGGATGTCACAGATCTCGAGATCGCGAAACTGTGGGTTTGTTAGAAGTTGGATCTCGCATTCAGCTTCGTTAGTTATTATTTGTACCGGGTCGACTTGGCTGCAAATGTATCGTGAGGACACGAACTTGCATTCGTCCAAGCTGTTTAAATTTAGGTAATATTCGAAATTCTCAGAGACTGCGGTATACTGAGCCGCAGGCCTGACAAATGCGAATCGTGTGGTCGCTGAGGATTGGCGAATGGGGACCGACACGTGTTGATAAATTTTGAATGACGTTAGTTCCAGTAGTGGGATTTTTAAAACGTAAATTAATTTTTCTCCGCTGTGGAAAACTATCAATTCGGACATGGCTATTAAATCCGGTACGCATTGTGAATCCAATGGAATTGGAAACTCTGTATTAGGTGAAGCCTTTACAATAGCCTCTGCACTGCGCAAAAATGTTTCTGTGGACAGCAGTTGGGGATGGATTTGCCCTGATTTTGCAAAGAGGATTGCAGTAATGAGAGTTTCTATATCTATTTCCAACTCCGTGAGGTCTTCTTCTATTCGTGATACAAAATATATAGCTTTTTGGTTATATTGCGTTATCAATATTTCTTTACGAAATTCGACAAACGCTTGTCTAATATACTGTGTTTCTTTGTTTAGGGTTTCTGCTAATGATTTGATTTGTCTTTCGGTTGTATCGAATCCTGTTTTTATAATGTGCGTTTGGTTTTGTATTATCTCTGCTAATTCTATTGAATTATTGCTTAACGCTTCGATCTGTCCTGTAATTCTAATCGCATCGTCTGCGTCCATTGTCCCGAAAATGATTTTTTGGATTTTTCCGAAAAATTCGAGTGGAGCGCGTTTTTGTCGATTCTCTGTAACGTTTGATGATGGAATTAGTTCTTCCAATATATTTTCGGTGTTTCTTAAAGTTCTCAGTCACGTCTTTAATGTTATTAATTGCGCTTCCGCGAGACATGCTGATCCTAAAGCTTCACAATATTTGATTATTGCTTGAAGGTTTTCTTGTATTTGGAGTCTTCTTGTTGATAATCCGTGTGTCTTGACATAAGTGACAAGGTTCCAGGTCGTGTGGTGTAGTCTGAGTGTCCCAAGTGGTTGTGAGTACAATCCGGGGCTCCGAGTGAGTGGTGTGATTTTTATTTGATCTCCCATATTTAGGGCGCAAACGTGGCATCTGCAACATATGCCATTTTTATTTTGTCTACGTGGACGATCTTTGTTTTATTACTATCCATTTTTAACTTAACATTATTTTTATCTAAAACTTCTAATATCTGGAATGGTCCTGTGTAGTTGCAGTCAAGTTTCCCTTTTCGGGGCTCCTTGATCAGAAATACTGCGTCTCCTATTTTAAATTTTGGTGTTTTTACCCTTTTATCATAGTAGCGCTTTGTGCGTTCTTTAAATTGGTTTTGTTTTTGCAGCGCTAGTTGTTGTACTTCTTTTAAGTGTTTATTTAAGCTAGTCATGTAATCGTCAAACGTTATAACTTTTTCTGGTGGTGGGAATTCTGAAGGCGTACGTGCTATTCTTCCGAAAACTAACTCGTACGGTGTAAATCCTGTACTTTCGTGTACGCTTGTGTTGTATGATAGTGTTGCGAAAGTGAGTAATTCATCCCAATCGCGGTTGTCGTCAATGAAGTGTTTGAGGTATTCTATAAGTCCGTGGTGGCTGCGTTCCAGCGCGCCATTCGATTGCGGATGATATGCTGATGTTTTATACCGCTTTATTTGGAATAACTCCGTAAAGTCATTGAATAAATCGGACATGAAATTTTTTCCTTGGTCGGTTAGTATTGCTCGAGGGGCGCCAAATGTTGATATGAGGGTTGTGCATAGAGCTTTGGCAACATCGATGGACGTTTGCTGTTTAAGCGGGACCGCAATACTGAATTTACTGAATAGGTCGAGGATTCTTAAAACGTATTCGTGACCATTTTTGGTCTTTGGTAGTGGTCCGACTATGTCGATAGCGACTTTGTCGAATGGCTCAGCCGGCGAATCGGTGATTACCATCGGGGCTTTGTCTTTAACCCGAACTAGTTTGTTCTTCTGGCAATCAAGACAGTATCTAATGAATTCTCGGATGTCCTTTTTCATGCCCTTCCAGTAATATTGCGTAAGGATGCGTTGGTAGGTTTTCGCAATTCCTTTATGTCCGCCAATCGTGGATCCGTGGAGCTCCCTAATGATGCTCTGCCTGTTCACTGGTGGTGGGATTGAGAGCAGACCCTCACAAAATGTAATTGTTATTCCCGATCCAAGTGTTAACAGTCGTAATGATGTTTTTACGTTATTCCACGCAAATGTGTCTATAATTTCAAGGTCTTTTGAAATGGTGCATGATTTTAACTTGTCTTTTTTCAAGAGTTTTATTAGCACAGCTAGACATTTTTTAACAACTTGTAAATTGATGTTATCTGTAGCTTTCGATTTACAGATCATGGTGAAATACGAGTGTGTTTTCGATCGTTGGATGACGATGTTCCCAATTTTCAAGTTGCATTTTGCAAACGTCTGTCGGTCGATTTTTCCTTTTTCCATGAGTACTTTAGCTACCATTGTATTCATGACGCAATCTGCTGAAAGAAAATGTGCAATGTTGCCTCTTTCTGCCAAAATGTTTTTCTGGGTGATAATTATATTGTCTCTGGTTCGTATGTCGTCTGTTACCGTGACATTCCTTGTTGCTGGATGTGATTCTGATTGCGTCAGTCGCTTCCTGTGATATTGTGAAGGCTGAAATGGCTGGTCGCTTGCAACTTCAGAGTCGTCTTCTGTTGTTGGTGGTGATGAAGATGATGTCGGGTATCGGTTACTTTTGTCGCTGAGTCCTGTTGGCGCATAGATACGCGGTTTTCCGTGGGACGTGCTAGGTGTCGGCTCCGATGTTTGTTGTTCGGGTTGTGTGAGTTCGAGCACTCCGGGAGGTGAACGGAAATTCGGCTCGATATTGTGTTGTCCAGTGAGTTCTTCACGCGATGGACTCGGACATGCTGTATGTGGTGTCGCAGCATTAGTGTTTTCCTCTTGTACTTCCACAGCTGCATCGTCCCAGTACTCTGGTGTCATTTGCGGTGAATAATAGCCTGAACCATTATCCGACTCCTTTGGTTCTTTTTCGGATGTTGATGGAAGTATTGTTTTCTCCTGTTGTTTATCAGCAGGTTGGTCTTTTATACTCTTACGTGGTCTACCAGGACGTCGTTTGGGTGTTAAGAGCACATTATCGTCTTGTGATGGTGGTGGCAGCAGCGCTGATTTTTGGAGTTTCTTGTATGCTTCGTCTTTTTGTGTTGTTATTAATGTTCCTGTGAGTGGATTTTTCCGCGGTCTGCCAGGTCGTCGTTTGATTAGTGCCGCTTGGTTGTCGGTGTCGGATGAGCTTGGTATTATAGCTGCACTTTTCCGTGGTCTACCAGGTCGGCGTTTGGTTGGTGGTCGCGAATTATTAACATTTTCCATTGGTGGTGAGCGGAAGTTTGGCTGGACCGGTGTTTGTGCTGTGTCGTCTTTGTTGTCGGTTGGTATTTGACTTTTTCTTAGCACAGGTGGTGACCGAAACGTTGGTTCCACAGGGGTTACGCCGATGTTTTCGTCATTAACAGCTTCTCCGACCAGTGTCGATGGCGGTTTGCATCCGGGTTGAGTTGTATTCTCCTCCTCAGATGCCTGTTCGCTTGCCGATTCATTTTCCTTTAATCTCGCCTTTTTGTCATATGTGACGGTGTTAGTTGCATAGCCGGGGCCTCCGGTGCGAACTGCATCGTCATCAATACCTACTGCCATGGTTTTAGCACGGTCGTTTGAGGCATTGATAGGACCATCCGTTTGTTTATTCGTAGATTCGTTGATTTGCTTTGTTTGCTTTGTTTGCTTTGTTTGCTTTGTTTGATTTGTTTGATTCGTTTGATTTGTTTGATTTGCTTGATTTGTTTCGTCGATTTGTTTTGATTTTTCCTCTCGTTTCCTGTGTCGCTTGCATGTTTCGTTCATTATTTCTTCATCTGAGGTGTCCATATAGTTTTTCCTAGTCGTCTTGGTTCGTGTAGAATTGTCCTTTAGTGTATGCTGTTTTCGTTTTCCTTGTTGAGTTATGAGTTCATCTTCTGATGTTGAATCGTGGTTGTTGTCGTCGATTGAGGGATTTAATTCAAGGTGTGCACTTCTCCCTTGTTGATCGGTTGTATATTTTCTTTTGTTTGAGTTTGCTTGTTTTGTGTCCTTGTCCGGGGTTGCAGTTGTTTCCATGTCCTCCGCTTCGCTTGTTACCTCGTCTGCCACTATCTGTGTTTTATGTGGTGCTGGGTTGCCAGACGATTCGTCAGATGTTGAACGGCGGCGTGTTCTTGCGGGAATGGTGGTTGTCTGTGTTTCGTCGTCTTCTTCTTCTTCGCTTGAGGAGGTGCCTGCTACGGCTCGTGCCTTATGTGGGGCCGGGTTACCGGATGACTCGTCTGATGTTGGTCGGTGGCGTGTCTTCGGCTGGTGGGCCGCCTTTGGTTTCTTGAATAGTCTTTCTTGTTGGTCGTCAGATTCCTCGCGTGGTCTAATTGGAAGAATGTTTGCTGGGTTCCTTGAAAGGGCGTCTGCGACGACGTTGAGTTTTCCTGATTTGTGGTGAATTTCGTAGTCGTAATCGTTTAGAATTGCTTGCCAACGTTGAAACTTTTGAGGGGGGTTTGGTTTCTTCACTAAATAGGTTAATGCTCTATTGTCCGTTATTAATATGAAATGACGACCGTACAGGTATTGCCTAAAATGTTCGGTCGCGCTTATGATTGCTACTAATTCTTTGTGCATTGTGTCGTAAGTTATCTGTGCTTTTTTGAGAGTTTGAGAGAAAAATGCAACTGGGTGATCAAAATTGTTATGTTTTTGGCTAAGTACTGCCCCAACTGCATAATCAGATGCATCGGTTGTAAGTGTGAATTCTTTTGCATAATCTGGGTAACGTAAAATCGGTCGAGAAATTATTTTTTGTTTAATGCACTCAAAAACTTGCTGGCATTCTTCAGTCCAATTGAATTTCTCTGAGGCTTTCAATTGTTTTGTAAGTGGAATAGTGATCTTTGCAAAGTCCTGAATATACCTTCTGTAAAAATTTGCTAAGGCGTGAAATTGTATAATGGATTTTCTGTTTGTTGGTACTGGAAAGTCTACTATTGCTTGAACTATGTCTGGTTTGGGTTGAGACCCTTCTTTGCTGATGCTATGGCCTAAATATTCTACTTCTTTTCGGAGAAATATACACTTGTCTGTTTGCAACGTCAGGCCCGCGTCTGTCAGTCTTTTTGCTAATCTCCGAAACTTTCGTTCGTGTTGTTCAAGATCGGCTGCATATACTACTATATCGTCCAGGTACACAAACAGATCTACTCCCTGAAGACCCGATAGCACTACGTCCATTAACCTCTGGAAGGTTGCTGGTCCGTTTTTTAATCCAAACGGCATCCGATTAAATTCGTAATGTCCGTTGGCGGTGGAAAATGCTGTTTTCGGTTTGTCTCTTGGGTGCATTTCGATTTGATGAAAGCCAGATGCGAGATCCAATACCGAAAAGTATTGAGACTTGCCCAGCTGGTCCAAGATTTCGACGATATTTGGTAGCGGGTACGCGTCGGGGGTTGTTTTTTCGTTTAATTTCCTAAAATCGATAACCATACGCCATCTTTTCTTACCTGTGTTATCTGGTTTTTTAGGTACAATCCAAACTGGTGAATTATACGGTGATAGTGACGGCTGTATGATTTCTTTTTCGAAGAGATCTTCGACTTGGTTGCGTATTTCGTCTTTATGTATTTGTGGGAATCTGTATTGCTTGGTGTTTATTGGTTTCTCGTCGGTTGTAAAAATCTCATGTTTTGATACGGATGTGTGTCCCAGTTTTTCTCCTGGCAAGCTAAAAAGATGAGAATATTCCGAGGCTAAACGAAGTACGTGGGCCTTCTCCGTGTCATCTAAACCTTTTAGATGCAGGAGCGGCTTCAACTTTTCGAATCTGCTCTCCTTCTCTCTGATTGCTACCGGACGGATTGCTGCGCAATATTCGGTTAGAGTATCGCGAGAATCGTCTTCGTTGGTGTCGACTGGTTCACTTGCAATTTTTTCGATTGGTTCTAATTCTATTGTCGGGACTGTAAGATTGATGTCGAAATCGTTAGTGTTGATGGCTGAAATGTATGCGATTCCGTTTCGATTTGTGACTATTGCGTTTCCTATGTATAAACCCGTACCTGCGTTCATTTTTGGTACGTACCCCTCGGTGAGGTCGGTGTTTTTTATTCGGAAGTGAATCATACTTCTTGATCGTGCTGCGATTAATACTTTTTCACACGTTTCGAATGGAATTTCGAAACCTGCGAAAGAGATACACGATTGTGTATAAAGAATGTCTGCGGGTGTTTCTTTGAAAAATGCATCTCCCAAGACGGCATCTTGCGTTATGGGGAACTCATTCTTTACTACATGAAACTCTACGCGAACATTCCTTATTTGGATGGAACACATGCCGGATGTAAAAATTGTACCTTTGGTGATACCAGAAAGTTCGTATATTATGTATGAATTGATCTCGATATGACGTGCTATTGCGGATAGTTTGATTAAATTTATCTGTGCTCCCGTGTCGACTAAAAATGTTGTTTTCTTATTGAAAAGGTCGAGTGAATCTATTGTTACTGTTGGTGGTTTGTGTTTGTTTGAAATTCCCAATGATATTGTGGCTTTTTTGATTTCTTTGTTTCTGTCTTTTACTGACTCAAAATTGCGCGTTCCTGGAGTTTGCTTCGCGTCGCGCTGTCTCGTGAAGCATGGTTCTCGTTTTTTAATTCGAGGTTCTCAAGTTCGTTTTCGATTTGTGTGGTTTCGTTTCTGGTCCTGCTTCGGGATTCTCTTTCGTTGATACCGACATTTCGATTTTGTGAATTATCGCGAGATCTGTTTTGAGGATATGGTGGGTCGCGAAGTTGGTCATTATGTGGGTCCCTGTCGCGTGAGTTACTGCGGAAGTTGTTTTGGTATCGATCGCGTGAGTTGCTACGGTAATATTGATTGCGTGAATTATAATTGGGGTATTGTGAATAGTTTGAACCGAAGTTGTCCGGGTATCGGCCGCGCGAATTGCTGCGGTAATTATTTGAATTATAAGGTCTGTTTTGTGGAATTTCCTGATAGTTATTTGGGTACCGATCGCGCGAGTTGCTGCGATGGTTGTTTTCGTAGTTGTTTGCATATCTATCGCGCGAGTTGCTGCGATAGTTGTTTTGGTGTCCGTCCCGTGGGTCATTTCTGTAATTGTTTGGGTATCTGTCGCGCGAGTTGCTGCGATAGTTGTTCTGATATCTGTCTCGTGAGTTATTTCTGTAATTATTTGGGTATCTATCGCGCGAGTTGCTGCGATAGTTGTTCTGGTATCTGTCTCGTGAGTTATTTCTATAGTTGCTTGGGTGTCTATCGCGCGAGTTGCTGCGATAGTTGTAATTTTGGAGTTGGTCGCGTAATTGTGCGTCGAAAGGTGATTTGGGAACGTCCTTTAGACGTTGTACTGTGCGACATTCCGAAGTAGAGTGTCCGTATGTGTCGTGAAATGTGCAATACTCGTGTGGCTGATTCTGTGTACCTACGAATTGAACTTTGGCTGTTTCCGTTTCTGTATTTGTCAGGATTGGTTTTATGCGGCTCTGATTGATAGTTTGGCGTTTTTGTAATTCATATTCTATATTCGTCGCTTCCTCTATCGCCCTATCGAGTGATTCGATTCCGCGGTGCATTAGGAGGTTTCCAATTTTGTCGAAAAGTCCTCTGACAAATGCTCTTGCTACTGATTTTTTGACTTCTTCGGTTCTATCGTTAAGATACTGCCTTTCGGCTGGGAGCCTATAGACTTCGTTAAGTCTGTCAATTACGCGTTTTTGGATTTGACGGGTGCGCGTTGCGAAATCTATTACTGATTCATTGTAATTTTGTGAAATTGTTTTAAGTTCGAGTTCGAGATCCAATAGTTCGATTGGTCTGCTAAAGTTGGTTTTTAAGTCTTTTAAGAGATCTGCGGCTGTCGCGTATTCTTTTGTGTCGACCAGGTCGCTAGCACTTCCCTCCAGTTTAAACTGGATCATTTGCAAAAATCGCCGGTCTTCGGCATCGGGTAATATCTTTAATGCTCTATTACACGCTCGGACAAAGTGTTCGACCGCGATATTTTTCCCGTTAAATTTTGGTAATGCGTTGAAAACATCACGGAAGGTTACGCCATTGTTCGGCATCGCGTTGCCTAGTCTTTCGTTAATTCCGTTGTTATCGGGCATATTGTCGTTATTTTTTTTTTATAATCTCGCTGTAAAATGTGGGTGGTAAACGTCGGCGCGAATAATAGCGTCGGGGGAACGTAATTTGTTAAACGGAAAGAGAGAGAGAAGAGAAAAAAAAAAACTTGTCAAAACTGGGGAAAAAAATTTTTTTTCAAATTTTCATAAAATGTCTGTTGTTGGATAACTGGGTATCTTAGTATACCCGAAGTTCGGTTACACAAAAAATTTTTATAAAACTAAAATTGTTGCTAAAAATCGTAATTGAATGAGAAAAAAAATTTTTATCAACATTTGAGAAAAAAAAAAAGAAAATCTGTATGAATCAAATTCTTATTAAAAAGAAAAATCGGAAGATGAGGAGACAACAACAAAAAAAAGGTCAAAATCGAAAAATTTATAAAACTTAAAAGTTTGTTGAAAATCGAAAATCGAGAGAAAAAAAAATTGTTAAAAGGGGCGAAATTCTATAACTTGAAACTTATCTAAGCTTGAAAATTTATAAAAATCGGGAGTTTGCTAAAATTTGGTGAGCAAAAATTATTATTATTTTTTTTTTTTGCAAAAACGGGAAAAATTTAGTTTTTTTTTTTTCAAAATTTTGCTAAGGGTTGAGATTCTATAAAACGAGAAAAAGGGAGAGAAAAAAAATTGTTCAAAATCGATTTTTTTGTATATGTCGAAAAGTTTTACTAAAGTCGGAGAGAGAGAAAAAAAAATTATAAAGGTCGGAGAAAAAAAAATTTTCCAAACAAAAAAAAATAATCGAAAAATTATAAAAATTGAAAGTTTACTACGGAAAGGGGAGAGAAAAAAGAACAATAAAAACGAAAATTTAGCGTAAATCGAAACAGTTAAAAATTGTCATAAATCGGAAGTTTATTGAAATTACAGATTTGCTAGGAATTGGGGATTAGTACTAATCAAATTTTGTTAAAATTTGCAGGAGAGAGAGAGAAAAAAAATTTTTTATTACGATTGTAATTTATCCAGGGACATGGAGAGGGAGAGAAAAAAAAAAAAAATAAATAAATCGTGGAAAATTTGTTTAACGGTGGGTTGATATTTTTGTGTTTTAATTTAGTTAGCTGGTTCATTTATTTGCTTATCATTGCCTCGTGAAACTGTGTAGTTTCCGTACGAAGGCAGAGGGGAAAAAGAAAACTGTAAAGAGAACAAAGTTTTGTTGCGCGACTTTTATATGTGGCTGTACCGCGCCTGCACGTGTCTGCGGAGCTGCGGAGAGCAGGGTAAGGGGCAGGTTAAGTGCGAGAGAGACGGTATACGGTGCGACAAGGCCAGTGATATACACTCATGCTTCGCACGGGTCTTCGTCGTGTAGGCGGCGAAGATGAATAGAAAGAGAGGAAAATGTCACTTTTCCTTCTTTCACTCCTCTTCTTGTGCTTAGGCTTTTAAATTTGGAAAAATTAAAATTGTACTTACATTGCCGTGAGTGTTATAAAATATTTTAGCATTAGTTTCCTGTCTGTTTGTTGTTTCCTTCCTTCCTTCTGTTATTTCTGTATGGTTGAGTTGATGTATGTGTGAGCGTTTTCTTCCTTCCTTCTTTTCTGGTGAGTGTGGATGTGTGTGGATGTTGACTCGTTTTTCTTCTTTTTGATGGTTTTCTTTACTCTTTTTTTTTTGTAGAAACACTTACTCTGTTTTTTTTTTTTTTTTTTTGAACTGTCACTTTTTTCACTTTCCTTCTCTTTTTTTTTTTTTTTTTTTTGAAAAAATTTGGTTTTTTTTTTGTTTTGAGAGCAAAAAAAAGAATTGGCTCACTGTGGATTCGCAACTTCTGACACCAATTTGTGATGGTCGATGCGGGTGTAAATGAGAATGATGGAATTATATATAAGTATTGTCTTTAATAGATCAGTTGTTAATTGGAGAAGTGCACGGAGGTTTTAATAAGGAAAGTAGAAGTTGATTGAATGAATGTTGGAGATGAACTGGACTTTGAGGTGACGCTCTCGGGCACCACGAGTCAAAGGGCCCATTGTTTTAGGGTCTATTGGAGGGGATACCACGTGCGTGGTGCATGCAGCATCCACGCGTGGACCGTGGGATTGCGCTAGAGATGCTGACGGACTCGTCAGCATTCGTGGAATAGAGATTAGGATTAAGGTGGTATGGGTGAGGAATAGGATGTCCGCGTGAGAACGGATGTATGGAACTTTAAGGTGTTGGGTTTAAGGTGTGGGAAAGGACAGTTAGGAATAGGGGACTTGTGGGGCCGTCACAGTAGCCTTAATAATTAATTCCAAATAGGTAGCCTTAATAATTAATTCCAAATAGGTAGCCTTAATAATTAATACTCAATAATTGCGGCACGGCCACTCCATGCGCGTCGTCCTGTGGGTCGTAACACCGACCCGTTGCTTGGCCAACCTCCGTGCGGGTGACGGGGCAAAATGTCACGTTACAATATACATATATATATATACATATATATATATACATATATATATATATATATACATATATATTGTCACGCCAACTTTGAATGGGGGGGAGAATAAGGGAAACGCAAAGTCGGGTTAGCACAAGAAAAATATAAAGGCTATTTATTTGAAGCACAAAAAAAAATATATTACAAAAAAAGAAAACTCGCAAAAGGAAAAAAAAATAAAATAAAATATAATAATAATAATAATTCAGTTGGGCGCCAGCTATTTTAATGGCATAACTGCCTTTCGACTTCGGGTAATCTCTCGGAATTATCACAGAACAAACAAAATATAATACACGGGCTAGCTCTTCCTCTACGGCGAATACTCTCAGGGGGGGGGGGGGAGGTCCGTGGTTCGGCCTCTTAATAATTACCACGGCCGTTTATCAAAGGTAGGCTAGTTTTGGTTATTTTCAATCGGGGTGGAATTTATTGGGAAATCGCAAAAAATACTACTTTTCAAAATTACCGGGGAACGCAAAAATAATAATTGGCTTTATTGGGGGAAACGCAAAAAAAAAACGTATAACTTTTCGGAATTGTCGGGGAATGCAAAAATAATGATTTGCAAAATTATCGGATTTATTGGGGAAAACGCATAAGAAAAAAACGAATAAATTTGGGACTGACTCTAATTATTTTACACCACCACACTGCACGGCTCGATACACTTCGAGGGGATACACGCACGCAAAACTTATCCGGGGTAAAATGGCGGCCGCCTCGTGGCCAGCACGCGTTCGCAAAATGTGAAAATTTATACAGATATACAGATACAGATATACACATATACAGATATACCAATACAGATTCCTCTACTCACTCTATGGGCTTTCCTTCTCGTGCTCCAATTCTCTTTCTTCTCTCTCTATTCTTTTTCTCCTTTTCTTTCCTCTCTTTTCTCACTCTCTTCTCCTTTCTTTTTTTTTTCACACAAAAAAAACTTTATATAAAAGAAATATAACTCAAAAAAAACTATATAATTCAAACTCACAAACAAAAAAAAAGAAAAGAAAAAAAACTCGATATAATAACAAAAACTCCAAATCAAAATTCCAAACTCAAAACTCAATATATCAAAACTCTACGAACTCTCCAAATCTGCTCACTTTCACACTCTCTCCTTCTCTCTCACTCTTTACAACGCGTTACTCTATATAAACTCTCTATACACGCTCTATACTCTATCTACGCTACGCTCGAAGTGAAGCCTCTTCTTCTTCACTTCGACACGAGGATCGATAAGGGAAATCAAAGGGCATGGAAGGGGATACGGGACTGACGTATTTCCGAGGGGTAGCCATTCATCGATCATCTTATCGATTTGCGCATGCGAGCTGGTCCTTGTCCTGGCGATAGGAGCGATAGTTGATTGGCCGGGAAGACGGAAGAACACGTGGGGACATCTCTCGCACGTAGGGAATTCTCACGGGTCGATAACGGCAATCAATACCGCACGCTGCTGCCCTCATTAGCATAGAGAGGGTACTCTGTCGCCCCACTCTCTCGCTGCGCGTGCTTTGGAATGTGTCCCTTATCGGCACGGCAGACGAGTAGAGTGGGCTATTGCCGCGCTCACGGTCTCTCTCGTTTTGGTGGCGATTTTGAACTTTATCATTGCCGTGAGCGCGGGATGGTCTCTTGTGACCCTCTCTAGCCGGCAGTGCAGCGTGGGTTTTCTCCTCGGGGATGCTGGTGGTGGTGCGCCTCTCCAGGACTTGCTGATTTTCTTGCTGGCTTCTTGCTGGGGATACGTCAGGGGGTGTGGGGAGGGGAAAAAGGTATTTCGTGGGGAAATCGTATGGATTTTTCAGGGGTATACAGGGAATTATTTTGGGTTTTCTTGGGAATTTTTGGTGAAGGCCTCTTCGGTGTCTCTGGGTATCGTGGCGTGTTGCTCGATTCACTTTTACTATTTACATTTTATTGACTATTATTATTGCTTAAATTCTACTATTTACATTTCTCGGGGTTAAGTGTGGTGGCGGACTTCGAGCGCGGGGATTCGGTACAACTATTCTAAAAACTCTATTTTTTTTGGGCTTTCTTGTGACGCCACGTCACAATATATATACATATATATATCGTGCCTGTTCGCTATGCGTTCTCGAATTTTCCTTCGTTTATGTATATATGTGTGACATGTATACATGTCACTACATGTATACATGTGTGAATTCGCAACATTGTTTACATTGCAAATTTTATACAGCGACAAGGTTTTTTGAAAATCAATCGTCACCGAGATTGCATGGTCTCGCTCCCGATGCTCATGCATAATCGGTCGATGTTTTCGTTGATTTATTTCAACGATATAATCGAGCAGTAATTGCATGAGCTCGCTACATTGTATAGAGCGACAATTTTTTTTTCAAATAAATCGTCACCGAGATTGCATGTCCTCGGTGTCGATGCTCATGCATAATCGCTCGATGAATTTGTTGTTTTATTTCAACGATATAATCGAGCGCACGAGCTGACTGAACGTACGGTGAAAAAGTGACTCGAGAGAGTCAATCGTCACCGAGATTCCATGTTCTCGGTGTAGATGCTCATGCATAATCGCTCGGTGAATTCGTTGATTTATTTCAACGATATAATCGAGCAGTAATTGCATGAGCTCGCTACATTGTATAGAGCGACAATTTCTTTTTCAAATAAATCGTCACCGAGATTGCATGGTCTCGGTGCCGATGCTCATTCATAATCGCTTGATGTTTTCGTTGTTTTATTTCAACGATATAATTGAGCAGTAATTCTATGACCTCGCTCCATTGTATCGGGCGACAAGTTTTTTTCAAAATCAAACGTCACCGAGATTGCATGTTCTCGGTGTAGATGCTCATGCATAATCACTCGGTGAATTCGTTGATTTATTTCAACGATATAATCGAGCAGGAATTGCATGAGCTCGCTACTTTGTATAGAGCGACAATTTTTTTTTCCAATAAATCGTCACCGAGATTCCATGTTCTTGGTGTCGATGCTCGTACACCATCACCCGGTGAGGTCATTGATTTATTTCAATGACGTCACGGAGCTGAATTTGTAGGAGCTCACTGAATTACATGCAGCAGAAAACTAAAATAACTCGAGAGTCATTCGACGTACAATGAAATAACTCGAAAGAGCCATTCGTCATGTAATGAAATAACTCGAGGGAGTCATTCGTCGCCGAAATTGCATATTCTCGGTGACGAAAGTCAAACTCGACTGACGATGCTCGTGCAGCATCATACGATGAGATTTTTAATTTATTTGAATGAATTTGACTCGACAATCTTATATATCCGATAAAAATCTCATCGACCTGCATTCATGCGAGCTAGTCAAAGCATGCGTAAAATAAATTGACTCAAACGAGTCATTTTCGTCACCGAGATGACACATTCTCAGTGACCGTTGACAACCGCGCTTGTTTGACGGGACGAAGCGACCGAGCCGCTTTCGCATGCCTCGCACGGCATGAGCTTGTCTGTCGAATAGCCGATGGCGTATAGTGCCCTCTAACAATTCGTTGCGCGCGCCCCGTTCACTACTATATCGACCCCATCGGAGTTCGCCAAAACCTTTCACATCCTCTTAATTATGAACGGGACAAAAATTATTACGATGCGCATCGGAAAGGTCACATTTCTCGACAGCCTGAATTACTTCCATATGCCTCTGAGCGGTTCACCGAAAGCCTTTGGGCTTACCGGTGCTATTGTTAAAGGCGCTTTTCCACATTTGTTTAATAGGCCGGAAAATTAGAATTACGTAGGCAAACTACCGCCTGTCGAGTATTATTCTCCCGACACGATGCGTGCCGATGAGCGCCGGAAATTTCTCGATTGGTATCGCGAAACGAAAGACAGCGATTATGCGTTCATTTTAGCGGAAGAGCTTGTCGATTATTATAAGACAGATGTTACGATATTGCGTCGCGCATGTATGGCTTTTCGCAATATGTTCATTAACAGTGGTCGCGTCTGTCCATTTGATGAAAGCACAACAATAGCATCAGCCTGCTTCAGAGTTTTTCGAAAAAAAATCTTGAAAGACAATACAATCGGTATTATACCTACGGGGAGATACAGATTGGCGCATAATCAATCGAAAAGAGCAATTTCATGGCTATCATGGAGGGAGCACAAGCTCGGTGTTCGTATTACTCACGCAGGCCGATCACGCGAATTCAGAATACCTCAAAATCTCTTGGTAGACGGCTACTACGAGACTCCTAACGGTGCGCATGTATTACAGTTTCATGGCTGCTATTCGCACGACTGCCCACACTGCTATCCCACAAACAGAGACTGTCAACAAAGCGAAGGAATATCCATGCACGATCGTTTCGAGAGAACTACTGCTGTAGCTGATAGAATTCAAACGAGCGGGTATTTGCTCACGGAAATTTGGGAGTGCGAATACGACCGCTTGTTAAATTCGTCAGCCGAGATGAGGAGTTTCCTGCAGGATAATCCTTTACTTACAACAGAGCCTCTCAATCCTCGCGATGCTTTTTTTGGTGGACGGACCGAAAATATGGTTACGCTCTACGATGTTGACGCTACGGAAAAAATACGCTATGTAGACGTTTGTTCTCTGTACCCGTATATCTGTAAGTTCGGTAAATACCCCGTGGGTCATCCGAAAGTATACGTAGGTATAGAGTGCATGGAATTGACAGGTCCTGATAATGCCGATCTCACTCTCGTTGAGGGTCTCGTAAAATGTACCGTATTGCCGCCTCGTAATCTTTACCATCCCGTATTACCAGTACGAATGCATAATCGATTATTATTTGCTCTATGCCGCAGCTGTTGTGAAATTATGAATCAGGGTGAATGTACACACGAAGAGCCTGTAGAGCGCGTGTTCGATGGTACATGGGTTGTCGACGAGTTGTGAAAAGCCGTGTCGTGCGGGTATAGAGTAATGGACGTGACTGAAATTTGGCAGTATGAAACGACTCAGTTCAATCGCGATATGCAGAAAGGGGGCCATTTCGTTGAATACATAAATACGTTTTTAAAAATCAAACAAGAAGCCAGCGGGTGGCCCGACAATTGCTCCGGAGATAACGTCGCACAAGACCGCTATATAGGCGATTTCGAACGATCCGAAGGAATTAAGCTAAGCCGCGAATCCATAGCTAAAAATCCGGGGCTACGATCTGTAGCAAAGCTGTGCCTCAATTCATTTTGGGGAAAATTTGGACAGCGAGAAAATTTACCGCAGACAGAAATAGTTTCGACGCGTAAAAAGCTCATGGAGCTGTTGACTAACCCAGAGTACGAGATCACGGGCATTTTACCCGTAAATAACGAAGTATTGTATGTAAGCTACACAAAAATCGGTGACGCTATTATACCATCTAGCATAGCGAATGCCGTAGTAGCAGCATACACCACAGCTCAGGCTCGCCTGAAACTTTATAGCTACTTAGAGCGGTTGGACGTCGTGCTTTGTACTGTGATACCGACTCAGTAATTTACGTATTAAATGAAGAAAAAGACGAGCACGAGCCTCCAACAGGCCAGCTTTTAGGGGATCTCACAGACGAGCTGAGCACATACGGGGATGGTAGTTATATTAGAAGTTTCATTTCAGGCGGTCCTAAATTTTATTCTTTTATCGTGTGCACCCCCAATGGCGAGAAACAGAAGTATGTAAAGTAAAAGGGATAACGCTTAATTTTGCGAACAAAGAGCTAATTAATTATAACTCGGTACGCTCTTTCATAACTGGCGAGAGAGACGAGCCTGTTGTCCTACGGTATGACGCTATACGTCGCACGGCATTTCATCAGGTCGTCACACGTCCTGAAACAAAATCATGCAATCCATCGAGCGTTAAACGAAGACGAGATGGCGAATATGGTACCCTTCCTTACGGCTATAGAGAATAAGAGTTTTCTTATAAAATAGTATAAATAATGTATATAAATAAAGACTTTATGTTACTATGTATATTCGCCTTTTCATATTCCATTAAAAGGACTCAGACCAATTAGACAGACCTTTTCGTACCGTATATATGTTTCAGGTAATACGAGGATTGTACTCACTCATCAAGATGGATACGCGGTGGAAACATCCTTGGACAGCGATGGTTTGTGGGCCTACGGGCTGTGGTAAAACATACTTTGTGAAAAAGTTTTTGAAATTCATTTCGAATATGAATAGCGAGCCCTTTGCGGGAATCATTTTTTATTATTCCGAATGGCAGGTGGCGTACACCGAGTACGGTTCTTCGAAAGAATTTCGCAAAGGTTTGCCACAATCTTCGGATTATGGAAGCGATCCGCGCGCAAAACTTTTAATTATTGACGATTTGATGCGTGAGGCATCGAACAATAGTGTTGTCGATCTCTTCACCAAGGGTAGTCATCATAAGAATTTGAGTCTGTTTTTTATAACGCAAAATTTGTTTCATCAAGGCCATGGGCAACGGGATATATCGCTGAACGCTAATTATATAGTAGTTTTCCAATATCCGCGAGATCGCACTCAAATACAACACCTGGCGCGTCAGGTATATCCGGAAAACCCACGCTTTTTACAGGAGGCCTATCACGATGCAACGTCCAAGCCTCATGGTTATTTGTTCCTCGATTTGAAACAATCAACACCTGATAACTGTAGATTTCGCACCTGTATTTTTCCCGACGATCCTCATCATTTTGTGTACGTACCGCGAAAAAAGTTGAAAAGCAGCTGCAGTGCTGGCGAATTGCCAGTTCAGCGCATATAATGTCGTCTAAAGGACTGTCGCGTTACGATAAATGCATCGTCATATTAAGCGCGTTCCAACAAACCAGCACGATACGAAGAGAGTCTGACTCGCGCAAATCAAATTCAAGCACTACCCGTTGTATTTGTCAGTGTGCGTGGCGCATTCTTAAGGGTAGCGCTATTCCGAAGACTCCACTGTACAAAAGAAGTTAAAAGAAGTGATACATCTAGACGATCGACAGTTCCACACGCGTAATGACGCGAGGTGGTTCACCGCTCTGCAAAAAGCACGTTGCAATATTGCGAGCTCTTCAGCATCTCAATAAGGAGCAGCGCGAGGCTATTTTACGTAAAGCAGACTTGGGTATCATCCGCTGTATTTGTGAGTGCGTCTTGAACGTTCTTTGCGGCAACGTGGCTCTGAAGGTCGATCGAAGAAAAAAATTACGTCGGTACGCCCCCGTTCTGCGCCGTTTAGCCTCAAAAAAGGCTGCTGGAAGAGTAAGAAACGATTCGTAGTTCAGAGCGGTGGGTTTCTACCTCTCTTATTAGCACCAATACTAGTCACTGTTCTATCGAATTTGATTGGTGGTCGTGGATAATGGAGCACGCAAGAAAAATGGTACTCGTACCGGAGGAGGATCTAGCGCAGCTGGGCTCGCAAAGTCATAATCAGCCAGCGTTTAGCACGCCTACGTCTCAAACGCGCCCAGCGCAAGGAATTGATGGTACGCTAACTAGATTGGATACAGAAATGAATGAAATTTTGAAATCTAAAGCATACAAGGATGAGAGGGAAAAGTGGGCTGCATACTTGACTGTACTACAACGTTATCTCCATTTCGTCGATGACGAGAGAGCCCAGCAGTACCGAGCGCTTATGAAGAATAAATATACTGTAGAGCCTGGTTGCGACAAAGAAGAAACCGGTAATGACATGAACGATTCCGTCATTATTGACAGTATACCGGCCAAATTTGGCATTAAAGCGAAACCGCTGCTTCGCCGGTTACGCGACGCACCACGGGCTAATTTTTCTTGGGATTCTGCCGGGGTCATGTCGGTCGGCGGAAAACCAATCAAGGATTCAAATATTGTTGATCTCGTTAATGACGCTATGAGGGCGCGGAAAATACCTAAACCAGCGGGGTGTGGTGCCTTTGCCAGATTTCTGAGAGTCATGAAGACACCGCGAGAATTCATTGGCAATGAGGAGTTGTGGATGGAGTCAAGAGCTAGCTCAACACTGCGACAATCGCAGATCGACTGTTAAAGCAGAATAGTTAATTTATATCGAGAGAATAGGAAGGATGGTTTTGGCTGACAAAATTATAAACGTGATATGTTCAATATACTTTTTATTTAATTTTACTGAGATATCATACCTCCGTATCGTAGCGACTGGAGAAGAAGACTAAAAACTAATATGGCTGCTGCGTCGATCGTAGCATTGCTAACATACGCGGCCGGAGATTGCCGAAAGTCGCTCGGCTCGCTTCGCAAGCCAGCGATGGCCGACTCAGGCCCGTGCACCCAAGTTTTCGCCCCGATGACCAACTCAGGCCCGTATGCCCGAGAAGCGTCGCCCCGAAATGCGATTAAAATTCTCAATACTACCGCTGTTCGAGCATTTTTTTTCCGCCGATTTCATATTTAATTTTTCGCACAGACCCCTGAATCTATCTCTCGGTATAGCTTTCGTTAATATATCTGCACGCCGTTCTTCGGACGGAACGTACTCTACTGCAACTATTCCTTCATCAGCCTTTTCTCTTATGAAATGATATTGAATGTCAATGTGCTTGGTTCTTTTGTGAAAAACCGGATTCTTGACCAATTTTATTGCGCTCTGGTTGTCTACAAACAGAGTCGTCGCATTTTCACATGGACATTCAATATCAGACAGAAGTCTTCGCAGCCAGACCAACTCTCGTGTCGCGGTTGATGCAGCTACGTACTCAGCCTCTGTCGTACTTGTGGTTATCATTTTCTGCGGCGTCGGAAAAACCTATCAGCTGTTGATCGCTACCGCCGCTTCTGTACTCTATACCGAGATCTATCGTACCGCATAAATATGCAAAGATTCTTTTTACTGCTCGCCAATGATCACCCGTGTGATAATTCAAGTATTCACTAACCGTATTTACTGCGAAAGCTATATCCGGACGCGTTACTGCCGCTAAGAACACTAACCAGCCTACTGCTTCGCGATAAGGCACATTACTCGATCTTTCGTCCCCCTCCTCGCACGGAACTAATTTTACGTTCGGATCTGCTGGCACGCATAGAGCTTTCGCGTCGATCATTCGAAACTTCTCGATTATTTTCTGCGTGTACGCGCCTTGATGAATTAGTAGAGACTTTTCTTCCCTATTATGCACGATTTGCAGCCCGACAAATATAGTTGAGTCACCGACAGTTATTCGAACCGTGTCACTCAATCTTTTTAGTATTAACTCTAGAGTCTCTACTTTGTCCGATGCAATTAAGCCATCATCTACGAATAAGCCTAAGTACACTGTTTCACTCTCGAATTTTCCGGCGAACACACATCTGTCGGCTTCGCACTCTTTAAACTCAAACTCTCGTAAAAATCGCGTGAACCTCTCGTTCCAACACCTCGGTGCTTGCTTTAGACCGTATAACAATCTTTCGAGTTTACACACATATCTTCTATCTTCTTATCCATCGTCGAGTCCCTCCGGAATTTCCATGAAAACCTCTTCGTTGAATTTTCCATACAGGAATGCTGTCTGCACGTCGAACTGTCGTAGTTCGAGATTCTTTTCGGCAACAATTGCAAGCAATACACGTAACGAATCGTATCGCAGAACCAGTGCAAATGTTTCGAAGAAATCGATTCCTTCACGCTGAAGAAATCCTCGTGCACATAGAGGAGCCTTGAAACGATGTGATTTTCCTTCTGCGTCTCCTTTCACTCGAAAAACCCATTTCGAGTCTATAGGCTTCATTTCCGATGTCCTCGGCACAAGCGTCCATGTTCGATTTTCTTCGTGTGCTCGAAACTCCTCCTCTGTAGCAACTGCCCACTGCGTGGTTTCTTTACTATTTCGCGCTTCCTCATAGGTATTCGGAATTGCGTACTCTGCAACGTTTGCTTCGTTGTATCTGCTCGGACGTTTGATATTTCCTCGATCTCGAAGTCCGCGAGAATTTTCTTGTTGAATTGCCGTGGCTCCGGCTGCGTCCTCTTCCGGGACTTCAACATCTTCGAAAACTTCCTCCTCTTCCTTTTCTTCCCGATTTTCTACATTTTCAGCGGAAACTGCAGGAAGCGTTGTTCCTTCGTCGTCGTCCTCCTCAGCTGTTCCTGCTGTTACTTTTCCGAGTTTTTCGTTAAACACAACATCTCGCGATTCACTCACTTTTCCGGCTGCCGGATCGTATAGTCGATAGTTCGGAGAGAGTTTTGGTAAACTGTTTCGGAATGTTTACGTATGCATCTGATCCGAAAACTTGCATATGTTTTAAGCTCGGAGCTTTTCCAACCCACCTTTCGTATGGAGTAACTTGGTCTCGTGCCCACACCGTTCGATTTAAAATATAAACTGCACAGTTTACTGCTTCCGCCCACAAATTTAACGGCAAGTTTTTCGCGTAAAGCATTGTACGCGCGCTCTCAACTATCGTTCCATTATCCCTCTCTGATTTCCCGTTTTGTTGTGGCGTATAAGGCGCCGTCGGCTCGTGTATGATACCACGTGATGCGAGATAGTCGTCCATTTCTTTGTTACAGAATTCGCGCCCGTTATCCGATCGCAGGATTTTCATCGGACGCCCGAATTTATTCGCGATTATTCTTTCAAAGATTTTAAATTTTCCGAACACCTCCGATTTGTTCTTTAGAACATAAACGTGACGATAACTACTCGCGTCGTCCTTAAATGTCAGAAAATATCGAGATCCTCCCGGTGTATTTTCCGACATGGGACCGCACACATCCGTATGCATCACTTCCCCGGCCACTGTCGAGACTTTTTCCGAATTTCTATTGAACGGCAATCTATGTGATTTCCCCAATTGACATGGTTCGCAAAAGATTTCACTGTTATCTGTCAACGAGACCCCGGTAACTAACCCTTTCTTCACCAGCTCGCGTATCGCACGTTCGCCCACATGTCCCATTCGTTCGTGCCACACATTGAGATTCGTCGTCGCAACATTAGCCTCTTCGACACTACCGGATTGCACTACTTTAAATATCATTCGGCATACATCGTTATCTTGTTTCAACCCGAACGCTTCTATCTCATCACCGCACGTAATCTCAACGAATCTGTTACGAAAACACATCTCGTAACCCTTTTTGGTACAAACACCGACCGAGAATAAATTCTTTCGTAACTTCGGTACCAACATCACATTTTCGATCTTCGAATTGTGCTATATGCCATCGATCAGCTTTTTAATCAACACCGTTCCTTCACCCGTCACGTTACAGACTTGATTATCGCCAAGTAAAATCGATTCACCTTGATTTCTCGCATGATAATCGATTAGCCACTCCCGTCGATAAGTTGAGTGACGCGATGCCCCACTGTCGATAAGCCAGACATCACTCTGACTGGCGGACATTAATTTCCGTATCTGATTTCCGGTAGACTCCGCGCGCGCCACCGTCGTCGCACTCGGTACTACAGTCTCAACTATTAACGCGCAGTCGTTTGATCTCCCGCTCGATTTATCGCCGCCATCTTGACATACGACGGTTGCTTTAAAAAGCGACGAGAGCCAATGGGTGGTCGATGAGTGAGGCTACCCACCGACCATGGAGAGAAAGTAGCAATAGTAGCAATCTTTCGTTGAATGGCGACATGAAAGCAACGATGTTTGCTTTAGAAGGCGCTGTGAACCGGTATGGAGTCGATGAGCGCAGTGCGGCGTCTTCCCGCCCTTTTCGGCATTTGAGTTGACCGCGAAAACACTGGGCGAAATAACTATGATGGAGGAGCCAGGCCGAAGGCCAGCTACCTCGTGTGATGAAGACGAGCCAGGCAGAAGGGCAGCTACCTCGTGTGGTGACGAGGAGCCAGGCAGAAAGCCAGCTACCTCTGGTGGTAAGCGAGGAGCGGAAAACGCCGCTGCCTCTTGGTAAAGAGGAGCAGGCAGAAAGCCCGCTGCCTCTTGTTAAGCGAGGAGCCAGGCAGAAAGCCAGCTACCTCGGTGGTAAAAAATATAAACTCTTTTAAGGAGGTTTACTTTATTCCCGCGGTATAGGTATACTTGGGGTAATATTTTCCTAACAATACATGGTTCAAATCGCAGGGATATAATACAGTTATGGGTGCGATACAAACGCGAAAGCAGTCGGACGGGCGCCACACGGCGGCCGACTGAGGCATCAGCCAATGCTATGAAGTAGCAGTCGTCGTATATATAATATTTCAAGAGCTATAGATATACAGCTTGACATGCGGAAAGCGTATTGTGATATACTTATTTTATTAACGTAAGATGAATGTTTATAATAGGTGAGAATGCAGAAGGCGTATGTAATATATATGAGTATAACTAATAAATGGTATTTACAAAGAGTTTTGATGTTATATCAATGAGGCTTGTATGGTCTAGGTGGAGGGCTGGAGGTGAAAAAGTGTTAAAGGTGTAGGGGTGATGAGAGTCAGGGGGTAATATGGGTCGATCCCCAATTATTTGTAAAACTCTCAATTAAAGTAGAATAAAATGGGAAAAAGGTATCGAAACCTCATGAAATAAAATAGACGCAGTAAATCTGCGGATAACAATCTTTCTTTCGATCTTTTGACTTGCACTCCCTCGCGAAATGCCCGATTTCATGACACTTAAAACACTTTATCTCGTTCTTCGATTTTTTCTTTTTCCTGTCACGTTCTTTTCTCGTCGCGGCAAGCGCACTCGCTGCATTATCATCCGCACTCAGACGAACATCTTCTCTCATGAGTCGCTCCTGTAGATTGTCGATCGTCTGTCTCTCAGGGCCAATACTATCCCACGCGATTTGTAGCGTACTAAATCTCGATGTAAGACTCGCTAAAATCTTCGCCATGATAGTCGATTCCGATAGTTCTTCGCCAATGTCTTTCAGCTGTCCCGCCATGTTCACTATGTGCGCCACGTATTGCACTGCTGTCTCCCTCGCTCATCCGATACGCATGAAACTTTTGTAACATGTCGAGCTTGTTCGTCACAGTTTTCTGCTCGTGTATGAGACACAATTTGTCCCACATTTCTTTCGCACTCGTACACGCTAACACACACACTTGCTGCGCCTAATCCATCGACGATAGCATTATATACCTCGCGGTCGCGTTACCTTTAATAAACTTTTTCCGATCAGCCGCGTTCACCGAATTATCAGCCGGCATTACCGTCGTACCGTCAACCACTTCGAGAACATCGTTCATCAAAAATAATGCGTTTATCTGGGCTTTCCACCCTTGAATATTCGACCCATGAAAACTCTTTATTCCCTTTACTGAGATGCCGACAGACATCGCGAATGCAAATCTCTTTCACGCCTGCACCCGGCACACGCTCTATCACGATAGCCAAAATGGCCGCCCCTCGCGACCGCGTGCTCACTCGAAATTTTCTTCGCTCCAAAACTCTTCAAATTCTCTCAACTATTTGCACAGGAATGGTGTCTGGGCCCATAACCTGTTAAAGCAGAATAGTTAATTTATATCGAAAGAATAGGAAGGATGGTTTTGGCTGACAAAATTATACACGTGATATGTTCAATGTACTTTTTATTTAATTTCACTGAGATATCACACCTCCGTATCGTAGCGATTGGAGAAGAAGACTAAAAACTAGTATAGCTGCCGCGTCGATCGTAGCATTGCTAACATACGCGGCCGGAGATTGCCGAAAGTCGTTCGGCTCGCTTCGCAAGCCAGCGATGGCCGACTCAGGCCCGTGCACCCAAGTTTTCGCCCCGATGATCAACTCAGGCCCGTATGCCTGAGAAGCGTCGCTCCGAAATGCGATTAACATTCTCAATATCGACGATAGCAGTACAGGCAGCGAGGGAACAGGCAAAATGAGCCAGTCATCGTTTTTCAGTAATCGTGACAACAGATCACCGGCGCCACAGGCAGATAGCCCCCGACAGAGTGGCAGTGGTTATTATAATAAGAAAATACGTGTAACCTGGGCTAATCTGAAATTATAATCATGAAAACCTTAGAAAAAGTGTACTTTAATCCAGACCATGAAGCATCGTTTTCAGGCACCCCCAAATTGTTACATCAGGCGCGTCAGAAGAAAATTTCCAAGATAAAGGTGCTGCATTGGCTTGAAGCACAGGATGCTTACACAAAACACAGGCCCGTGCGTCATCGCTTTCAGCGGCGTTTTTATAACGTGCGGAACATTGATGATTTTTGAGAGGCTGATCTCGTAGATCTTCGCTCGATTAAGGCTTATAATAATGGCTATGTTTACCTCCTCGTCGTTATAGATGTTCCTAGTAAATTTGCATGGGTTCAGCCTTTACGCGACAGCCTTTAGCATCTGTGGCTAAAGCGTTTGACCTCATTTTATCTAAAAAAAATAGTAACGCTCGATCGCCCGTTTGCCTACAGACCGACAGGGGTAAAGAATTTATCGGCGCTATATTTCAGACCCTCTTCAAGAAAAAGAACATTCAGTTTCGTGTTGCGAGAAACCCCGATATACAGTGAGGGGCAATTGAAGTGGGACGATGTGTTTTTTGTCGATTTCAGCGAAACTTGAACCGATTTCGAAAAACTAAAAAAGTACTTTCGAGGTAATTCAATTATCGTCCGAATGAAACCAGTTTCATCAAGATCGGATGCGAATTGACCTGGTGCGAAGGTATGGCACGATCAGGTGTAAATCGAGGCTATGCGACCACGCGAAACTACCCCCAGAATTGATATTGAAGTCGTTGAAAGTCCCTTAACGATGGGTATCAGTCAAAAGGGCAGCTCGTGGCGATCAAAAAAGTCCCCTAAAAAAATTCGGTTGGCCTACTCCAGATGGAGCTACAGTCCAGGAAGTGATTGCCGGTTTTTGGGGACGTTATCGGTGATTAAGCGAAAACGAATCGATGGAATCGATTGAAACTTGTTTTGTAATCATATTTTGTAGTACCCTTACACCTTCAGTGATTTTTTATTATGAAATCTGCTCCTGTCGATGAAATCCAGGTATTACGAGGTTACATTTTCTCATGAATCAACATTTTTCATATTGAAGCACTTTAGTGCCAATATTATAACCTGGTGCATGATGAAGAGGAAGCTTTAACGATTAAAATGGGTATTGATTCAATACCGGAAACTCCCTCTTGTACGCCAAGGAAATCGTTAAAAAGTTAGTAGGAAATCGCGATATCTCGAAAATTCGTTCCCGGGATGCGCGGCTGTGTTTACATGCTTCGCTCTAGGGCCGGGCCTGGGAGGGGGTCCCTACCAGCAGCAGTAGCTGTCGCAGTTAAATTAACTTGGCGATATAAAAATATTTCGTAAGAATGTTTAATAATGAAAAATTAATGATCAATGATTAATAATTAACAATTAATAATTCATTATTTATTGTTGATTAATTCGATAATTAATAGGAAAAAAATTACAATAATTATCATTAGATGATTAACGATAGAACATGAAAATTAATAATTATTATTAGATAAATAATATTGAAAAATTAAGATTTGTTAATCGTATTTCAAATCAAGAATTCAAAATTGAAAATGCGAAATCTCAAAACATTCAAAAACATTCCGTATGCGATAACCTTCAAACTATCGCTCAGAAACAAAAACATCTGGGGAACTTTTTAAACCCTCTTTTGATTATCTGAATTATTACTTGTTGATTATTAATAATTGATCATTAATTTTTCATTATTTTTCATGATTAATTTTTCATTATTATTTTTAAAAAAGTACCTGTAAATAAAGTTGAATATTTATTTTGAAAAAATCTGCACTCAGATAATCAAAAGAGGGTTCAAAAAGTTTCCCAGATGTTTTTGTTTTTTCATTTTCAATTTTGAATTCTTGATTTAAAATACGATTAACAAATTTCAATTTTTGAATAATAATATTCAAAAATTAATAATTATTATTAGATAAATAATTATCTAATAATAATTATTAATTGTCATGTTCTATCGTCAATCATCTAATGATAATTATTGTAATTTTTTAATTATTAATTATCGAATTTATCAACAATAAATATTGAATTATTACTTGTTAATTATTAACCATTGATCATTAATTTTTCATTATTAAACATTCTTACGAAATATTTTTATATCGCCAAGTTAATTTAACTGCGACAGCTACTGCTGCTGGTAGGGACCCCCTCCCAGGCCCGGCCCTGGAGCGAAGCATGTAAACACAGCCGCGCATCCCGGGAACGAATTTTCGAGATATCGCGATTTTCTACTAACTTTTTAACGATTTCCTTGGCGTACAAGAGGGAGTTTCCGGTATTGAATCAATACCCATTTTAATCGTTAAGGGGGGGGTAAGGTTAATTCGGCCGAAAAAAGGCACATTTTTAAGATTTTTTTTTCGTGATATGAGTAGCATAAGTTTATTTAAACTTTTGGCATATGATAAAATAACATTTCAACTATATTTTAAAAAAATTTCATGACAAAATATTGATAAACAAATGATTGGCGGTGAATCTCCAGAGGCGCCTCGAAAAAAACGTGTTTTGCGGTGAACATCATAACTCGGTGTAGAATCATCTGAAATCAAAAAACCAAAGTGCGTTAGTTAAAGGAGATGTTTTTCGAGGTAACGCTGGGGGGATTTTTTGATTTTTCGATTTTTGAAAATTTGGCGGCACTTTGAAGTCAAAAGTCCGATTTTCGTCGAAAAAATCGACCTATTTGTTATCGTAAAATCAACAATAATCAAAAAAACGAAAAAAGCTCCCAGCGTTACCTGGTGAATTATATGAAGACGTACTGTGCCAATTTTGAAGACGATCGGTTTAATACTTTTTGAGTTATCGTGTTCACCGACTTTAAAAAGGGCAAGTTTTCAGGAGAACGGTTTAAAGTTTTAGAAACCAGAAAATTGGAAAAAAAACTGAATAATTCTTTTATACGTACATTGAGTCGTCTATCCCAGGTCCATATAGTAAAGAACTTTTATCTAGAAGGTCTAGGGCATCTTTTTGACCTTGTCTACGTAAAATTCTTCCTTCTTTACTGTCACGAGCTGCCTGCTCCTCTGCTCTAGAAATGCGTAGCTCGTCGACTTGACGCGCCCATTCATGACAAATTGGCCCCGATCTTATGTCCATCTCTTCCATGAATGATAATATAGCGAAACTACCTTCATTGAAGGTGCATGCAGCTACATTAGCTGCGATTTCCACTATAGTAGCGGTACCACATACTGACTTCGGTGAAATTTTCCAAATGAGTTGGTTGAGACTTTCATTGTTGTTCTGTGTAAATCCACCAAGACATCGCTGCAAGAGAGCGTCCTTGCTCAAGTCCTCATAGATGGGCTTCATGGCTTCTAGAACGTCGTTAGGAAAAGCTGTATAGCTGTGCTTGAATTTATTTAGAGTATCTGCAGCTGCAGCCCTCTGCCACTCGCACCAGGAGTCTTCGCCGCTCGGGCATTTCTCGTGTTGCGGATTTTCGTCAGTTGAACTGTAATGCCAGAATGTGGACCATATGGCATTCCTCATGTTCTCAACAGAATCGTAATTTCTTCGTATAGCTAGTCCATAATACACAGTCAACTTATCTATCATTTTTGCAGTAAGTTTTCCCTTACCAGAAAGGCTTTTCCTCTTCACAGTCTTCCCAGTTTTAGTTGTAGTGTCGACGGTGCTCGACTTTACTAGTCCGCGCAGACGCGTTCCCATACGTTTTTGCACATGTCCGATGCATTCTTTTTTATTTATGGTGAAATCTTCGCCGTATGGCTGCGCGTTAACTATGCCGCTGTAGGTTTTGGAGTCACCATCTCCGATGTAGTTTCTATACATCACACCGAAATTCTTCATTGACCTCTGGAACATTTGTAGTATTGCCGATACTTCCATGTTTCCCGAAGGTCCTACGTGATTGGCTTCACAACTTCCGCTGTTAACATGTTCTTCATGCCACGTTTCATATTCGGCTGAATCCAGTCTACTCTCCCAAGTCTTACAGCTATGGCAATATAAACTCTTGACGAGAATGTCTACAACCTTTCCAGTATGATAGCCAATTAGAGATGAAACGCCATACAACGAAGAAAAACCTCTCTTCTTCCACGTCCCATCGCCTGATACTGTCAATTCTGAAGTGTCTTTTAAATTATCTGCTTCACATGTGGCATCTTTTTCCTCTTGTACAGCGGATGTGAAAAATTGCTTGCCAACTTTTTGTACAGATTTACACATATTCTTCATGTAAGAATTATACGTTGGCTTTGATAAAAATACACTTGCTAAATCCATAAGTCCACAGAATTTATTACATCCGGCTAAACCCAAGCCTAAGATTCGCATTACAAAAGCAAATCTATAATTTACATCATATGTAGCGGAATGTATCCTTTCCCTTGATTGAACGTAATGAGGAGCACATTTCTCACAAGAAACTTTTATACTGAAGCCCAACCCTTCCTTCTTGCATGTTTGGAAAGTTATTTTTCCACCACAAACTGCACATTTCACTAGAGTAGAGATAGTAGAGAACACTAGTAAGAAGTCTACTATTCTGTAATGTTTAGTGATATCTTCCTGTACCTCTACATTCGAAGAACTTTTAATTTTTTTCGAGGACGCGCTGCTTGCCACTACTACATCGTCCTTTTTACGTTTTTGCGGTGGTACAATTTTCTTCGGTCGATTTATCAACTCACCACTCTCCTGACGACGTTCTCTGCTCACTTTTCGAGGCATTCTTGATGATAAATTGAATCAAAACTTGGTGTAAAACCACAAAACCAATCGAATCCGCACGAAAATGGAAAGATACTCTCGGTATCGATACTGCTCGGCACGGCGTACAATGATCGACTGAAGTATATTCTATGCTTGAAAAATACACACTACTACCTGAAGAGACGTTTCTATGAAGGACACAATTTAGGGTTAGAGGTACAATACAATAGCTCGGCAGGTCAGCGCTACGAGCAGCTGCCAGTCAGGTACCAAAGAGTCTGCAAATAGGCGGAGCAGAGTGGGGACGCTTAGATGCTCATAACTTTGTCAATTTTGCTCCGATCGACTTGAAATTTGAACACAACATTCTTGAATAGTTATACATTCATTTAAGCAAATAAAAAAAAATGAAAAAAAAAAAATTAAATACCTTACCCCCCCCTTAATAGTCTCGAGTAATGTTTCTATGCTATGATATACGCCCGGTGGTACACAGATACGATCTTCCTTCCTTATAGTCGATGTCTGCATCAACGCCCGGAGTTGTAATGTTCGTTACGATATTAATGAAGTTCCGCTTACCCTCGGAGGGTACATGCAAAATTGTCATGGGTATGTGTATTTCCGCTAAAGAAACGGCCCAGCTACCATGGAGAGACACACATTGCGGTAAATGAGTGGTATACCGTGTTGTCACATTATCGGGATAATAACTCATACTACTGTTGCTGGGTAAAACAATGTAAAATTCGTCCTTCATTTTACCGGCCGTTTCTCTTAGTCTTCTTCGTTTGCACTCTCAATAACTCAGCTTCATAAAATATACCATCAATGTCCTCACCGTAGAGATCACGCAGGATGTATATCACGGGGCAAATACTGCGTGATACACGGTGAATGTTGAATAGCTCGCTGCTCCATCCACCCTCGTAACCTTTTGGGAAGGCTGCCTTCGCGCTACTGATACGTACGATGTCACCCATATTGTATTTAGGAGAGCAATGCTCTGTTCTCTTGCTGCACTGCATCAGGTTATGCCAAGCCCTAGCGACTGTAGCGAGCGTCACAGAGGCAGGAGCCATTTTTATACCACTATGCATAGAATGATTGTAGGCCGAAACGATGTTCTGCAGAACGTTAAGGTAACGTTTTTGTCCAGAATACGTGAAATAACGCCACATTCTTTCTTTCAGCGTTCTATTGAATCTCTCGACAATAGCCGCTTCTACAGTGAGGGGCAATTGAAGTGGGACGATGTGTTTTTTGTCGATTTCATCGAAACTTGAACCGATTTCGAAAAACTAAAAAAGTTCTTTCGAGGTTATTCAATTATCGTCCGAATGAAACCAGTTTCATTAAGATCGGATGTGAATTGACCTGGTGCGAAGGTATGGCACGATCAGGTGTAAATCGAGGCTATGCGACCACGCGAAACTACCCCCAGAATTGATATTGAAGTCGTTGAAAGTCCCTTAACGATGAGTATCAGTCAAAAGGGCAGCTCGTGGCGATCAAAAAAGTCCCCTAAAAAAATTCGGTTGGCCTACTCCAGATGGAGCTGCAGTCCAGGAAGCGATTCCCGGTTTTTGGGGACGTTATCGGTGATTAAGCGAAAACGAATCGATGGAATCGATTGAAACTTGTTTTGTAATCGTATTTTGTAGTACCCTTACACCTCAAGTGATTTTTTATTATGAAATCTGCTCCTGTCGATGAAATCCAGGTATTACGACGTTACATTTTCCCATGAATCAACATTTTTCATATTGAAGCACTTTAGTGCCAATATTATAACCTGGTGCATGATAAAGAGGAAGCTTCAAGGCTTTATTCAGGAGGCGACGGGAACTCGAGCGCAGTGAGCCCAATTCCCTGCTCCACCATGCAACTTTCGTCCCGTCCTTCCGTATCTTTAGAGGGCATGCCTCTTCGAAGGCCAGAGTGATGGAAGAGGAGAGCGAGCTCACTCTTTCCCCAATCTGACCCTCTGTCCTCAGTCCACCGCTCACCCCTGCGAGCCTGCCTTCGAGGTCCCTCTTATAGAGAGCCCAGTCAGTGAGTCTTGGGTTCCGGTAGATCCCGAGGACGGCCTATGCACCCTCACACCTGAACTTGAAGAGGATGCGGCGGTGAGCCGAGAGTGAGTTTTCATCGTCCACCCGCCACTCCTCCAGCCACCGAACAGCCCTAGGGGTGCACAGTGTTAGATCAATCACCTCCTGTCTCCTCGCGATGACAAAAGTAGGCTTCGATCCCTTGTTGAGGATCTCAAGATTAGTCGTCGAGACATATTCCAGCAAGGCCGTTCCCCTCTCGTTCGTATTCGATCTGCCCCATATGACATGGTGAGAGTTTGCGTCGCAGCCAATCACAAGGTGCAGCGCTTCCGTACGGCAGTGTTCCACCACGGCCCTCAGTTCCCTCGTTGGAGGGTGCTCGGCCGAGTCATACGGGAAGTATGCTGAACAGACGACAAGGTCGGTCAGCCCGTCTCCCAGCCTCAGCCTCACCGAGGCCACCGTGAGGTCTCTGCTGAAGAATCTGCTTAGCTTCAGGGCATGATGCCTTTTGGATACAAAGACACACGCCCTTGGGCCAGGCTCGCATGGGTCATATATCAATGTCCCCATACTACGATGTATCCCCTTAACGAGTCCCCTGTGGATCTAGGGTTCTTGTATAAGGGATACGTCTGTCTGCCCCACCGCTAGGTACCGGCTGTGTACAGCTGAGGCCGCTATACAGTGTTGCAGGTTAATTTGGGAGAATTGGAGGCCCGCTGCACCCCTAGCTGAGGGCGCTTGCACCCCTCTCCTTTCATTTTGGGAGGGGTTGAGGAAGGAGTAAGTGAGGAGGGGTGCAGGGGGAGGGGAGAAGGGCAACGTGCACCGTTACAGCCCATCGCTCGCAACTCCTCGCACATCGGGTACCGACGGGACTGTATCGGTCCCCTGAGGCGTTACGGGCGATCCCGCCAGAGACCCAGTGATGATCCGTTGGGTCCCACCCTGCGTCCCCGCACGGACCGCCCGGAGCACGGTGCGGGCCTTGGGGGGTTTGCCCCTGGCTACCACCCCGCCCCTTTTCTGCCCGTCGGGTCGATTGCCCACCCCCATGCCCCTGGCGACAGCAGCCGCCAGTGACGTGCCGGCAGGCTCTTACCCCTTCGGCGCCGGCAAGGGGATGGTCTCACAAGCAGCGGTGGTCCTCGTAGCCGCAGTCGGCTCCGCTGGACCCTCCCGTTGTGTGTCCACCTTCGACCCACCCTGGATCGTCTCCGGAGCAGCTCCCCGCCACCCCGTTTCGACCTTGTTCTGGGCCTCGTAAAAACGAGCCCTGCCCAAACCGAAATGAGGTGCAAGCACTAGCTCCTTCAAGCAGCCCAGGGAGGCCGCATCTACACCTAAAACGGCGTGGACATTGTTTTTCACAGCCCTCCGGTCCCAAACCCTCCACATGGAGGTCGAGAGCCCCGGGTTCTGCCTCTGTAGTCTTTTGAAGATGACGGGCATGTCCTCGTTAGTACCGGGGAACACAGCCGTCATCCTCTTTAATTTCGGGAGGTTCACCCCTTCCAGCACCTAGAGTTGGACCCCCTCCCACGGTTTCAGGCTCAGGACCGTGTCCTTGAGCCATGCCTTCGCCTGGTCATCCGAGCAAGTCACCCACAAGACTCCCTGCTCGTAACGGGTCCCCTTGAAGCACGGGACTCTTTGATCCGCTGGGATCGAGTCCAGGGCTTCAAGGAGCTCCCGCGCCAGCAGTTCATCCTACCCCTGGCCGAGAACTACCCCGGGGTAATCGACCGGCGCAGTGGCCAGCCTTTTATCCTCAGCTGCAGCATCTGCGTAGCCAGTGGGCCTTACGGAGATCTTGCTCTTCTTGACCGTCGTATGTTCTCCCGGCGGGGTGCTGTCCGAAGGTATGGGCCTCTTGCTGGAGCCCTGAGCAACGTTGACGCCCCTCCCCCCATCTTCGCGGTGCGGCTCAGAGTCTGGGCCCTGTAAAGCCAGTCTGGCCTTACGTGCCCTCCTCTTTGCAGCTCCACTCCGACAAGGTTTCCGCGTTGAGTCCGTGGGCCCGGCTTTCACTGATCCCTCTTCCTCAACGCGCGAGACCAAGTTTTCGACGGTCAAACGGCCCTCGTCGTGACGAGTTCCATCGGGTCCGATCCGTTTCCGCTCTCGGCCGTTTGGACTGAAGTGGGTCCTCCTTGCAGAGTCCCCACACCAGCTTGTGGGTTTTTTGATTTGTTTATATTAGTAGCCTCCATATAGGTCCCACGAGTAGACAGGAATTAAGCGGTCCGTCACCACAGAGCCTGTTGTGATGCTAAGGCAAGATACAAGGGGGGCGTGCCCGGTTCCCCAAGGGCATCGCTTAGGACACCTCAACCCAAGTGCCATTCAGCCCTTGGCACGATAGCTTCTACCTTGGCTTGAGGAGTGGTTCGCGGCGTGGCCTTCGGGCACCTGGGCCGGCTTTACGCCAGCCGGATCCCTTATAGCGCGCGCTATCCAGGGAGTTCCATGAATCCTCGCGCCCAGGGTTGCGGTCGCCACTAGCGTCCCGTTCCCCGACCCACAAGGAAACACTTCGCTCCCTGAACGTGATTCTATCCGCCACCTGAAGACGCGCCCGGTTGGCCTCACCCATGCTCCCCGGACCTCTTTACGAGGGCCAGGGAACCCGGGAATTTTAGGGTTAATCTTTAAATGAATTTGATGAATAAATTATTTATTTATAATAATATAAAATTGTACATTTTTATTGTACATTTTTATTTATCAAAAAAAATCTTATAATTTAATAAATAAAAGAATTCATTTCAATTTTTTGTCGTTTGGGTTTTTGATTTTTCCAACGTTTCATTTTTTTTTGGTTTTTTGGGTTTAGTGTGTTTAGGTTTAGGTCTAGGTTTGGGTTTGGGTTTGGGTTTGGGTTTGAGTTTGGGTTTAGGTTTATTATTTTAATTATTATTTAAAATTCGAATCGATGGTTATCAGTTTTTGGGTTATTGGGTTTTTGGGTTCGCAGCGACGACGAAGACGACGATATTATAATAATGATTATTATATTATTATATAATAATATATTATACTATGGCAGCGACGACGAAGACGACGATATTATAATAACTATTATTATATTATTATATTACATATATATTAATTATTATATATAGGAGATTTGGCTAGAGCCACGGACAGAGACGTACGTGGTCTCCGCGTAGCGGTGTGAAAAAGCGAGAAAATTGGAGTGTGTAAAAGTGGATAGAGCGAGAAATGAAAAAAAAGTGAAAAGAGAGGTGCGAGGAGGGAATGGAGCATATAAGATCGAAGTGAAAAGAAGAAAAACAGCATAAAAACGACCTGAAAAGAGCAAGGTCCAGATAAGTGAGGTTAAGTGGAAAATGCTGAAAGTGAGATGGAAGATCAAGGAAAGAAATAAGAGGGCGCCAACGGCGACGAACGGCGGAAAGTGGAAGACAGAACTGATGACGAGGCAACAGTCGGTAAGAGGAAGAGAGGAAGACCACTCGGTGCGCTAAGCAAGAAAAAGACGGGGGCGCCACCTATCAGTAGTCTGGACAAGTTTTTAACACCAAAGTCGATAGGAACGAGAGGAGAAATCTCAGAGGAGAGGGAGAACCCGGATGACGAATTGGAGGTTATAGAGGAAAACGAAATCTTCTGGACAAAGGAGAAATTGCCGAGATCACCCGGGGACAAAATTGGAAATACCGAGTATCAAAAAGTGACTGGAGAAACGGTGGCGGAGGTACATGCAGTGGAAGGGTTAATTGACTTTGAAGGAATTAATGCCGATGGGATCGAGGTACCGGCAAGGGAAAAAAGCGAGATAGGCAAAGCGGAGCAAAAAAATGCCAGCAGTGAAAAACAAGGAGATACGGGGGAAATTTGGCGAGAGGTTCGGCGGAGATAAGAAAAGCCGAGTTACACGAAATAGACCGTAGATTAGAAACAACGCTGCTACAGTAGAAAATAGAGTGGGAGATGACATGGAGAGGAACTTGAAAAAAGAACTAAAGAAGGTAGTGGAAGCAGTGGAAAAAATGCTTGGTAGAAATGAGGAAGAGAAGGAAAAATTGGAAGAAGAGTTGGCACAAAGGCAGGCAAAACTATGGGTTGAACAATCCAAATGGGACGTGTAGTGTGTGAATCAGGAGGTGAAGATAAGTGCCTTGGAGGGGAGAATTCAATTCCTCCAAAACGAATTAATGTTGGCAAAACTGGACAGGAGTACGTGTGACCATGGAGGGGGCGGGGGAGCAAAAGCAAACCATAAGGAGGAAGACAAAAACGGTAACCTGGGAAGTGAGAGGGACAGGAATAGAAAATAAAATAACAACGTCACGGCAAATACAAGTAACAGAAACCTACATCAGTGACATTAGCGACACGGAATTGCCATACACTGCAACTGGGGAAAGGCAAGGAAGAAGAAAAGCCAGCCGATGGGAAAACGAAGGCGAAAGGGGCTCAGAACGGCAGGACGGGGGATACAAGGAACGGCAGGGGAAAATGAGAAAAGAAGAATGGGAAAGAGAGAAGGAGGAAAGAGCGAAAAAAAGAGCAAATATTATTGTACGAGAAGCCAAGAAAACGAACGGGAACACAGATCATGAAACTGGAACGAGGATTCATCGACAGACAGGAATACTACCGAGCATTAAAAAATGTAGATGGATCCAGCAAGGACTCGGACACAATTCCATAATTATGGACTCGGACTTTCGTGACCGAAAACATGCAATCTCGGCGACGATAGATTTTCAAGAAAAATTGTCGCTCTATACAATGCAGCGAGTTCATGCAATTACTGCGCGATTCTATCGTTGAAATAAATCAACGAAAACATCGAGCGATTATGCATGAGGATCGGCACCAATGATGCCGGGGTTCCTAATGCCAAGGATGCCCCAAATGGGTGGATTTTGGCATCCGCCGAATTTAAAAAAAAAAATTAAAGTAAAATACAATTAAGGTTTTTATAAAAATAAAGTTTTTACAAAAATAAAGTTTTTATAAAAATAAAGTTTTTATAAAAATAAAGTTTTTATAAAAATAAAGTTTTTATAAAAATAAAGTTTTTATAAAAATAAAGTTTTTATAAAAATAAAGTTTTTATAAAAATAAAGTTTTTATAAAAATAAAGTTTTTATAAAAATAAAGTTTTTATGAAAATAAATATTGTTATTAATTATTTTCCTCTCTGCTACTGTAGCTCTCTCCCCTCCATCCCCCCCCCCCAATTTCTCAAGAGAGAGAGAGAGGGAGTGAGAGAGAATGATCGAGATAATGATAGAGAGAGAGAATGATAGAGAGGGAGAGAATGATACAGAGAGAGAGAATGATAGAGAGAGATAGAATGATAAAGACAGAGAGAATAAAAGAGAGAGAGAATGATAGGAGAGAGAATTCGTATGCTCTAATACTATATAACTTCACGGTGAAACGCGACGTCTTACGATCGCGTCAACCAGTCATATAGACTGTTTTGTTTCTGTAAACCGTCTGTAGAATAAGATTGGTGTTTTCTCTCTATCTCTCTCAATCTGCGGAACTATATATATATATATATATATATATACATGTGGATTTGTGTGCATGGGTGTGTGATGCGTCTGGGCGTGTTGACCATACACAATGTATATATAAACAAACACACAGACACACACACACATTAGTTGATTTACATATATGTGTATATATATAATTTGTCGCGTCCGTCCAGGTGGTGTGTGCGGATATGTGTGTGTGTGTGTGTTTGTACATACATTGTATCTGTTCATATAAATCTGCATATGGATGTATACATTTCCGCGTGTCGAGAGAGATAAAGAGAATATACGAATTTTTGTCTAAGGACGGTCCCCAAAAGCAAAGCAGTCGAACAAACTAATTGTAATCAATTTAATTATAACAATTATCCGCAATTGCTGGCACAATTATCATGCAAATATATATTTTTCAATACTTTATGTAAATAACAGTAATTATTTTAATTATAAACTAAAAAATTTTAGTCGATAAATTATTCATATAATATTTAACTATTATTCAATCTAAACAAAATTAATTTAAAATTTACATTATTTTAGCCACTATTACTGAAATCTGAATAAAAAGTATTATCATTATTCTTAGAAGTAAGACAATCTACAATATATCCATATTATTTAATCATTATTATCTTTGTAAAATAAATAATCTATCATTTCAAAATATTTGATCGACGTTAATTATACAATTATCTTGCGTTTTTCGTAATTCATGCAAAGCACAAAAAAAAGTCCAACGATGAGCTTCAGGTGCTCGATGGGTATGGGGAAGGTATATGTAAAGTATATCCAGAGGATGCATTCTCTTGGATACCTAAAACACCTGTACTTTACATATCAAATAAAAATGTCTAAGAGATATAGCCTACTGCGGCGGTTTTTCTCTGTCTCTTTCCTCCTCCCTCCCGCACTCGCTCGCTCACTCTCTTTCGCTCTGTGGCAAAAGGCCTGGAAGACGGAAACACTTGGCTCTTCCCCCTATTACTATATATTACGGTACGAAGAAGACGCTACTGGCGCTCAAGCATACACTTCGGTAGCGGAATTTTCGCGAACCAAATTTGGGCTGAACTGATCGGCCACGGCTTGTATGCAAGTAAACTTACGACAAAAATTTTCGTGCAAATAGTATTGCCGAAGTTTTGCACCTACAAAAATGTACAAGTACTCAGTGTGTAAGTTTTTTCATTACTGCATAGGGTGACATAGAGGATTTTTTGAATAACTAGCTTTGAAGGTCAGTAAATCCATTTTACTGACCTTCCGTTTCTCTTAGTCTTCTTCGTTTGCACTCTCGATAACTCAGCTTCATAAAATATACCATCAATGTCGTCACCGTGGAGATCGATCAGAATGTATATTACGGGGCAAATACTGTGTGATACACTGTGAATGCTGAATAGCTCGCTGCTCCATCCACCCTCGTAATCTTTTGCGAAGGCTGCCTTCGCGCTACTGATACGTACGATGTCGCCCACATTGTATTTAGGAGAGCAATGCTCTGTTCTCTTGTAGCGCTGCATCAGGTTACGCCGAGCCCTAGCGGCTGTAGCGAGCGTCACAGAGGCAGGAGCCATTTTTATACCGCTATGCGTAGAATAGTTTCTACGCATATAATGCGTTTCTAGGCCGAAACGATGTTCTGTAGAACGTCAAGGTAACGTTTTTGTCCAGAATACGTGAAATAACGCCACATTCTTTTTTTCAGCGTTCTATTGAATCTCTCGACAATAGCTGCTTTCATATCGGGGTTTCTCGCAACACGAAACTGAATATTTTTTTCCTTCAAGAGGGTCTGAAATACAGCGCCGATAAATTCTTTACCCTTGTCGGTCTGTAGGCAAACGAGCGATCGAGCGTTACTATTTTTTTTAGATAAAATGAGCTCAAACGCTTTAGCCACGGATGTAGCGGTCTTGTCGCGTAAAGGCTGAACCCATGCAAATTTACTAAGAACATCTATAACGACGAGGAGATAAACATAGCCATCATTATAAGCTTTAATCGAGCGAAGATCTACGAGATCAGCCTCCCAAAAATCATCAATGTTCCGTACGTTATAAAAACGCTGCTGAAAGCGATGACGCACGGGCCTGTGATTTGTGTAAGCATCCTGTGTTTCAAGCCAATGCAGCGCCTTCATCTTGGAAATTTTCCTGTGACGCGCCTGGTGTAATAATTTGGTGGTGCCTGAAAACGATGCTTCATGGATTGGATTGAAGTACACTTTTTCTAAGGTTTTCATGATTATAATTTTAGGTTAGCCCAGGTTACACGTCTTTTCTTATTATAATAACCACTGCCACTCTGACGGGGGCTATCTGCCTGTGGCGCCGGTGATCTGTTGTCACGACCACTGAAAAACGATGACTGGCTCATTTCGCCTGTTCCCTCGCTGCCTGTACTGCTATCGTCGATCTGCGCTTGTCGCAGTGTTAAGCTAGATCTTGACTCCATCCACAACTCCTCATTACCAATGAATTCTCGCGGCGTCTGCATCGTTCTCAGAAATTTGGCAAAGGCACTGCGCCCCGCTGATTTAGGTATTTTCCGCGCCCTCATGGCGTCATTAACGAGATCAACAATATTTGAATCCTTGATTGAAATTAGCCCGTGGTGCGTCACGTAACCGGCGAAGTAGCAGTTTCGCTTTAATGCGAAATTTGGCCGGTATACTCTCAATGATGACGGAATCGTTCATGTCATTACAGATTTCTTCTTTATCGCAACCAGGCTCTACAGTATATTTATTCTTCATAAGCGCGCGGTACTTCTGAGCTCTCTTGTCATCGACGAAATGGAGATAACGTTGTAGTACAGTCAAGTATGCAGCCCACTTTTTCCTCTCATCCTTGTACGCATTAGATTTGAAAATTTCATTCATCTCTGTATCCAATCTAGTTAGCGTAGCATCAATTCCTTGCGCTGGGCGCGTTTGAGACGTAGCCGTGCTAAACGCTGGCTGATTATGACTTTGTGAGCCCAGCTGCGATAAATGTTCTTCTGGTACGAGTACCATTTTTCTTGCGTGCTCCATTATCCACGCCCACCAATCAAATTCGATAGAACAGTGCCTAGTATTGGTGCTAGAAAGAGCGGTAGAAACCCACCGCTCTGAGCAACGAATCGTTTCTTACTCTTCCAGCAGCCTTTTTTTGAGGCTAAACGGCGCAGAACGGGGGCGTACCGACGTAATTTTTTTCTTTGATCGGCCTTCAGAGCCACGTTGCCGCAAAGAACGTTCAACTAACTAACAAATAAAGCGGATGATACTTGGGTCTGCCTTACGCAAAATAGCCTCGCGCTGCTCCTCATTCAGATGCTGAAGAGCTCGCAATATTGCAACGTGCTTCTTGCAGAGCGGTGAACCACCTCGCGCCATTACGCGCATGGAACTGTCGATCGTCTAGATGTATCACTTCTTTGAACTTCTTTTATACAGTGGAGTCTTCAGAATAGCGCTACCCTTAAGAATGCGCCACGCACACTGGCAAATACAATGAATTGTGCTTGAATTTGATTTGCGCGAGTCAGACTCTCTTCGTATCGTGCTGGTTTGTTGAAACGCGCTTAACACGGCGATGCATTTATCGTAACGCGACGATCCTTTAGACGGCATTACATGCGCTGAACTGGCAATTCGACAGCACTGCAGCTGCTTTTCAACTTTTTTCGCGGTACGTACACAAAATGATGAGGATCGTCGGGAAAAATACCGGTGCGAAATCTACAGTTATCAGGTGTTGATTGTTTCAAATCGAGGAACAAATAACCATGAGGCTTGGACGTTGCATCGTGATAGGCCTCCTGTAAAACGCGTGGGTTTTCCGGATGTACCTGGCGTGCGAGATGCTGTATTTGAGCACGATCACGAGGATTTTTGAAAACGACGATATAGCTGGCATTCAGCGAAATATCTCGTTGTCCGTGTCCTTGATGGAATAAGTTTTGGGTGATAAGAACAACGCTAAGATTTTTATGATGGCTACCTTTGGTGAAAAGATCTATAACGCTATTGTTCGATGCCTCACGCATCAAATCGTCGATTATTATGAGTTTTGCACGGGGGTCGTTTGGATAATCGGCACTCTGCGGTAGGCCTTCATGAAACTCTATCGACGTACCATACTCCGAGTATGCATGCTGCCACTCGGAATAATAGAAAATAATTCTCTCGAATGGCTCACTGCTCATACCCGAAATAAACTTCAAAAACTTTTTTACAAAGTACGTTTTGCCGCAGATCATCGAGGTCCAGGGATGTTTCCACCGCGTGTTCATCTGTACGAATGAGTAAATGTTTACACAACTGGGCAAGATAAAGGGTTCGAACAGCCGGAATATGTATAAACCTTTTATTGCACAATAACAGCATAAATATTTTACATCATTTACATTTCGATGAAATAGTTTATTCTCCCCTGTAGTCATACGGGAGCGAGCCGTATTCACCGCAACGTCTTCGTTTGACGCTCGACGGTTTACATTTCTTTTTTTCTGCACGCGTGACAACATGATGAAACGGCGTACGGCGTATAGCGTCGTATTGCAGCTCGATAGGTTCCACCTTGTCGTCAACTATATAGGAGCGTATTGTGCTATAATTAATCAATTGACTGTTTGCGAAATTGAGCGTTATACCTTTGCTTTTGCAAACCTCGCTTTCGGCACCGTCGGGGCCGCTGATTATGAATGAATAGAATTTTGGCCCTCTGGAAACGAAAGATTTGATATAACACCCCGAATCCAGCTCGTCTGTAAGATTTCCTAAAAGTTGAACTGTTGGCGGCTCGTATTCAGCAGGGTTATTCTTCGTCACGTCAATAACTGAATCGGTGTCGCAGTAACAACGCGCGCCTATCTAGGCGCTCTAGATAACTATACAGTTTCAATCGAGCCTGAGCTGTTGTATACGCGGCGATTACAGAATTCGCTATACCTGACGGGGTTACGACATCGTCTTTTTTTATGTAGCTGACATACAATATCTCATGGTTTACAGGTAAGACACCGGTGATTTCGTACTCGGCATCAGTCAATATTTCCAGGAGCTCTACGCGCGTCGAAACTATAACCGTTTGCAGCAGATTTTCGCGCTGCCCAAACTTTCCCCAAAAAGAGTTGAGACATAATTTAGCTACTTGACGCAATCCGGGGTTTTTCGCTATTGCCTCACGACGCAGTTGGACACCCTCTGAACGATCGAAATCTGCAACATATTGTTCTTGCGCATCGCCGTTATCCAATCACCCCGTAGGCCAGCCGCTAGCTTCTTGTTTAATTTTCAGGAATGTGATTATATATTCGGTAAAATGGCCGCCAGACCGTGTATCACGATTGTATCACGTTACCGCGTATTGCCAAATTTCTTCTACGCGAATCACTTTGTAGCCGCATGATACAGCTTTTCGCAACTCATCGACTACCCACGTACCATTGAACACACGCTCTGCAGGATTTTCATGCTCACATTCATCTTGACTCATGCGCTCGCAGCAGCTACGACATAGAGCGAATAACAAACGCTGATGCATACGCATCGGTAGCACCGTATGATAGAGATTTCGCGGCGGTAACACCGTACACTTGACAAGGCCTTCGACTTTCGTGAGATCGCTGTTACTGGGTCCTGTTATCTCCATACACTCATCACCTACGTATACGCGTGGATGGCCCACGGGGTATTTACCGTATTTACAAATATACGGATATAAAGAACATACATCGACGTATCGTATCCGCTCGGTATCCCCCTCTACATCGTAGAGCGTAACCATGTTTTCTGTGCGGCCCCCGAAAAAAGCATCACGCGGATTAAGGGGCTCCGTTGTAACTAGCGCATGATCCCGTACAAGAGCTTGCATCCGAGTATTTGTTTCGAGCATACGATCATACTCGCACTCCCAAATCTCCGTCAGTGTGTACCTTGGGTCTTTTTTCCATCGATAAGATAGCGTAGAATAAACTGTGCATCGAAACCTCCAGCATTGTGAGCAATTAATATTGTACGCGAAAACCCTTTGATATTTTGCATAGCAAGCTCCACAAGCTGAGCTACCGGGTTATGTTTAAATACAAACTCATGTACACCGCAGAACTCGCAAGTCTCTGATATAGAGTCGTTATCGCAACAGCTTGTACAGACCCTTTGAGCTACACAGAGATTCGGCTCGTGTACGCGTGTGCCTGTGGTGCCCTCCAAAGGGCTGCACTGTTGCGTTCCAAAATCATAGAAGATGAATAAATTTTTATTCAGATCTCTATCCTTCACAAGAGGTCTCATAAAACATGAATGATTGTATGGCCTATCGGATTTACAAGTTTTGCAGTACCCCTCACCGCACACGTGCTTCTTCTTTTTGTCCAACGGCCTTATGATGCCAAAACAGTCGCGACAGCGTTTAATGGTCGCGCAAACAGTGGATTTGTGGGTCGCTTCGGCGCTAATATGGTTCTTGAAGCATGTCTCCCCGAAAAAAACGTGGTTGCACACCACACAACTGATCGTATCTGACGAGTTCGGCGTGCATGGGGGTATCGTGAAACAACGACCGCATCTTCCTCCTCTGCATCGATGATCTAATTTACGATATAGTGTATCGCACGATGTGCAAAAACCTGTACTACCTGTCGCTCCTCTCAGGTTGAGAATCGGCTCGAAATGGTTCGAGCGCTCGTGATACAAGATATACAGCGTGGGTTGGACCTTTCCTACTGTGTTCAAGACGCTTTGGGTGCCATTGAAGATGGGCTTTTTTTTACGTCGCCCCATGTCCAAAAACGCGAAAATGACAATCACAACACCATCACGCGATAAGTAATCCTGATAATGACCGATTTCATTTACACGACATCCTTTTCGCGGTATCATGACATTTGCGCATCGCGTAAGATCAAGTGCTGCCATTTTTTGAGCCGATCCGTTAACCTGTCTCACCCGCTGCCATTTTGTATGTAAGTCGCCCGTGCGTATTTCATCCCGTTCCGCATGCACGAGGGCTGCTGCTAACGAGCGCGGTAAACATAAATTATCATCGTTGCGAATCGTTAAGATTGATCTTTTTGCTACGCCCTCATGTGTTAAGCCTTTCTGACGCCCCCTACCCTCCACACCCTTGACAACACACGTTTTTATATTACACTCGTCGTCGATATTAAGAGATTCGGCGCTTTGAGCAACACTACTTATGAGTTGCCATATGTCTTGAAATACGTAATCGCGGGCAGGGCGGAAAGAAAGCCATACGGGGCCGTGTGTCAAAGTACTCGCGGTGAACGATATCCCTACATAATCGCCACCCTCGCACGAGTTAGTTATATGCGTGAGTAGATCATTGAACGCCCCTTCGAGCCAGCTCATTACACTCGTTCCTGGCGGTGGTTCGCGAATACGCATAGTTGTCTCGCGACCACGAAGTTCAAAACGCTTAAAATAACGCGCAGTGTCCTGAATTATTTCGATTCGAACCCCTGGTGGGTGTATGTCGCTATATGTATGCGCGTTCCGTGTGCTTCCAGAGCCCTTCTGTATTCCTGAAGAAAAGAGTATGAGGGTTTAAATTTTTATTATATTTATTGACACCCAATGATAATGTTTACAGAAATTAAATTATCTCAGCGTTTTTTACAATGATAATGTTTGTAGAAATGAAAGTATCTCAGCGCTTTTTTGTACACACACGCTTATTTTCACACCGAGGAGGCTGGATATAATTTAGGATAAAATTCATATTTACCCGAGTCATCGACCATGAGGTGATCGAACCACGCGTCAGCTCTTTCATGGGCCTGCTGTACCGGTAATATTTCCTGAGGCTGTTGTTCCCATAATTGGTCCTCCCATAGTTGGTTTTCCCTATCCATGATTGATACATCTTCTTCTTCTTCAATTGCATCACGCTCATTATTATCAGCAGTGTTATTGGTCCGTTGAGCGTTTTCAGGAACCCTTGCTGTTTCTGGTTCAGCACCGGCGATGAGCGGGTTGCTGCTTTCATCGCATAAGCCTGATGGCCCTGCCACGGCGCCATCTTCTTCTCCGTGCTCGACTCGAGATGCTGATATTTGAATGAAATTTTTTATTATTCATAATAATATTTTAAAGATCATTCACGATTTTAAGTACTTACGATTTGTTGTATGCTGCGACTGCGCCGCCTCATCATCATCTACAGCATGAGCTGCTTCTATGACGGCAATTATGACAGGGTTATCATCGTCATCATCATCATCATTGAAGTTGAGCTCCGATGAAGTCTCTGATTCTGTTGAAGTTATCCTCATTATTATTATTATTTTTCGTATACAATATATCACGCCCCCCTAGCAGTTTTCAATACTGACGGTTTTCGGGGTGTGTTCGGCGCCACAAATCCTGTTCTTCCGCAGCCCGCGTCGCTTCTATGAGATCTGCTTCTTCATCACTTGAGGCTTCTAGCAGCTGGCGACCCAAACGATGAATTTATTTTAGTAAATAATCCCAGCTCCAAATGCCCAAACCCATCCAATCCAAACTCGACCCTGTTATTCTTTGCTATAGTGCTAAATATTACTCACATCGAATTTCGTTGCGAATCCCTTGGGTTGCTGGAGAATCTTCAAGCCCTCGTCGTTATAATTCCTCAAACACGCACGTTAACACTTTGCACCCTCTGAGAATCCCTCTATTGTAAGCTGTCACAATGACACGCAAAGGCGTCCACCATAAAATATATTTTAAGCGGTTAACGAGTCTATCGGTCGATAAATCTCTTAAACTCCTACACCATGCGGAATTACAGCGACGCCTAATATGCGCGCTGTGAATTATCGCTAATTTTAAAAAAGCGAGGATACACGAGCGAAGGGCGCGGTTCGGCATTATGTCCGGGAGACTGAATACACTTAGATCGTCACACGGTTGTCACAAGACTGGTGATCTTTTGTATTTCCAGTGCATATAAAATCCTGACATGTAAACGATATCCCGCGATTTCTCGAGCCTAGCTATTTTTTACTAAATTGCAGATTTGAGAGCACCCGTGTTCTTAGCAACGCTACTCGCGGCTTCACATATTAATCGTACAACCGTACAAACGCTGCCTATAGTATTTACTATGGCTCACAGCAACATCTTCGCGACAATTATTAAAATAATATCGTGTATATAGACTATATGTATGCGTTGTGTATTTGTACGTGTACAGATGCACAGATTGCATTTGACGCTCATGCAAAATCACCCGTGCAAAAATGCTGATGATAGTATTTACCACTGTTCAGAACAGCATCTTTGTGGTGATGCGTACATAGGCTTCAATAAATGTGTATATATATATTGCTGTAGGCTCATCGTAGGCAAAAATAGCCAAAATATAATCCTAAATTCAGAAGCTGTAATTGTAATGATAACGCTCATATACGTCGATGTATAGATCTACTTAACGGGGATCAGCGTTCGCGCTGCAGCCGCGCAAAAATGCGCATCTTCGTGACAATTAAAAAAATAATATCGGATATATAGACTATATGTATGTACTGTGTATAAGATGTATGTGCGTGTTAAAAGAAAAATAAAAATGAAAAGTGCTGTAAAATCTCTGGATCTTGTGTGGTTCGGGAACAAGGACGTGCCGGTCGAGATTATTAACGCCAACAGCCCGACGAATATGTGGCTGCGTCCGACGGCGTTAAAACATCTCCACATTGACAACACGGTGTCAATGATAGCGTACTATATTGATAATAATAGTGGCACGCTCCTTGGCGATGAAGAGCTCGCTGCCGGGGCGTTTTGCGCTATTCGTTCGAGCGCGACCGTAAGGCGATGCCGAATTATCGATATCGATAGCACGGGCTACGCCGAGATTTGGCTACTTGACGATGGCTGCTCGGCTTTTTGCGATAGATCGCAGATTTATCATCTCGAGGAGGGTTTTTGTCAAACACCAATCACCGCAATCCACTGCGGTTTATGGGCCGTGCAGTCAGTCGACGCCGAATGGTCGTGCTCGGTACAGAGATACGTGAGTGACGTAACACTGGGTGTTATTCCGACGGCTCATATATCGATGAAAGTGCTTGAAAATAGCTCGCTCTGGGTTCGGCTGAATATCCGGGGAGCCGATCTCGGCAGCAAGCTCATTGCGGAGGGGCATGCGCTTCCGAATCGCCAGCGACTGCGAGCTGTTTGAACGATTTACAACATTTGTGTGTGTGTTTGTGTGTGTGTGTGTGTGTGTGCTATTTATAAGAAAAACATTTTCGGCTGGCAGGACGAGCAGCAGCAGCAGCAGCAACAGGTAAAATTAATTTTTATAAATTAAATGATATTAATAATAACACACGGTGCGCTATGGCGACACCTCAACACCTGCCCCCACTTCTACCCCCACTCGCCGTGGACCGACGACCAACCACGAAGAGCGCGGGTAGGAGTGGGGGCACTTACCCCCACTCCCACCCACACTCAACACGGTCCGACCAGGCACGAAGAGTGGGGATAGGAGTGGGGGTCGCCATAGCGCACCGTATACTACTCACGAGAGATAGCGCCGTCAAGCTGATCGCAATTGCGAGAGATAGCGATAGTCCAATATCATCATTACATCTCAGTACGAGCAGGGGCCAACGCGTGACCTGCTCGTATTAACATGTTGCTCTCCCTCTTGTACAAACTTTTTTCGCTGATTTTTTATATTTTATTTATTGTGTATATCGCAAATTGCATAATTGCAAAAAAAAAAAAAAGAATGAAGTCGGGGTTTGAACTACCGACCTAGCACATACAGAAGCAGCGCCGTACCAATTACTACAACTCAAAAACGTATACTTTTAATATCTTTTTATGTATAAAAATCGTGTCCCCGCTCGGATTTCGATTTCATTAGATTTGCTTGGTTGGGTTAATTAACTCCTAGTTTACGTAAATATAAAGAAATAATTAAAAAAATAAGTTTGTCTCGACGTACAGGTCATTAAAATGCAAAAGTATTTACAATGAATAGCTCCATTTTCGTCGGTATCAGCAATGTACACCCAAACTCCCACTTTACGTCCGTATCGCTCCTGTGCGAGAGAGCGCACCCACCACCCCAGCTACGAGTGCGAGTGAAATAGCATCATCAACCCAACTCAGTAGGTGGAGCGAACGCAGTTATAGAGCCGCTCACGTGTGTTAGTTCTGTACGTGAGCGCACACATGTAAACTCGACGCTAGCGACATCTTACCGTTGGGGGAGAAAAATTGTCCGAGCTCCCCAACTTTTTTGGAACAAAGCGGGCTATGTGCTTCTATAGACCTCAATCTTCGTTGGTAATATATAGTGATAGGGGGAAGAGCCAAGTGTTTCCGTCTCCCAGGCCTTTTGCCACAGAGCAAAAGAGAGAGAGCGAGAGTGAGTGAGGGAGGAAAGGAGAGAGAGAGAGAGAGAGAGAGAAAGACTGCCGCAGTAGGCCATATCTCTTAGTCATTTTTATTTGATATGTAAAGTAAAGGTGTTTTAGGTATCCAAGAGAATGCATCCTCTGGATATACTTTACATATACCTTCCCCATACCCATCGAGCACCTGAAGCTCATCGCTAGACTTTTTTTCGTGCTTTGCATGAATTACGAAAAACGCAAGATAAACGTATAATTATCGTCGATCAAATATTTTGAAATGATACATTATTTATTTTACAAAGATAATAATGATTAAATAATATGGATATATTGTAGATTGTCTTATTTCTAAGAATGATGATAATACTTTTTATTCAGATATCAGCAATAGTGGCTAAGATAATGTCAATCTTAAATTATAAATTAATTATGTTTATATTGAATAATAGATAAATATTATGTGAATAATTTATCGACTAAAAATTTTTAGTTTATAATTAAAATAATTACTGTTATTTACATAAAGTATTCAAAAATATATATTTGCATGATGATTGTGCCAGCAATTGCGGACAATTGTTATAATTAAATTGATTGCAATCAGTTTGTTCGACTGCTTTGCTTTTGTGGACCGTCCTTAGACTAAAATTCGTGTATTCTCTTCATCTGAGGGTCTAGGGTTCGAGTCCCTGTTCGGGCGCCACATGTTTATTGCAGCTCTTGTTTAGCCGTATGCTTGGCACGTGTTTTCTCTTTTATTCTTTATCTTCGTTGTTCAATTGGTTAATGAAAAACTCTTAGAACATTTTGTAATATTTCTCGATTTATTCTCTCGCGTACGCCCTAATAATTCAGACGTGGCGAACTCACACTAACTAATACAACGACACGACGCTCAGACCCACACACACGTTGAAGTGGGGGAAAGTACAAAGAGCGCCTCTTGCGGCACCCAGCACAGCGGGCGGTAAATTCAAATACTGAATTGGTCGAAAGCCCGAACATACCGCGCGCCTTGATGTGACTAGGTTCATCAATATATATAAAGAACATAAATGCATACATAAATAAAATATCGTAATTGATAATGAATACTTGAAAAGGAACTTGATATACGCATGATAACAACAAAAACAAAAAAAAACATAGGAAGCAATCAAAACAGGAATTTAACTTTCAATCGGTAATATGCAGAGTTTCGAAGCTGGTCGTTTGAAAATTCCCTTGGAAGTTCTGACGCTGGCCGTTCTGACAATTTTGTCAGCTCCTGGATGGATAGCGATGATTCGACCCATGAGCCAAGACTGAGGTGGTAAGTTATCTTCTCGAATGATCACCATTTGCCCCAGCAGAATTGGCAGCCCTTCACCTTGCTTCCACTTCGTGCGCTGCTGCATTTGATGCAGATGGTCAGAAGACCATCGCTTCCAAAAACCTTGACGCATTTGTTCGATGCGTTGTCAACGAGATAGCCGATTCATCGGCAAATGCTGCAAACTCGGCTCCGGATATGAATTAAGTGAGTCTCCAATTTAAAAATGCCCAGGAGTTAGGTAGGAACAATCTTCGGGATCAGAGGACAAAGGAGTAAGAGGTCTTGAATTTAATATTGCTTCGATCTGTGCAAGCAAAGTGGCAGCCTCTTCAAATGTCAGAGAACCGTCTGACGCGACTCGATTGAAATGGTGCTTTGTACATCGTACCGCGGCCTCCCACAGTCCGCCGAAATTAGGCGCCCGCGGGGGAATAAAATGCCATGATATTGCATCGGCGGCGGTTGCATTCCCGATACGACGTCGAAAATCCTCACGATTGAAGAGATCGCGCAATTCTTCCAACTCTCGATTGGCGGCTACGAAATTGGTACCGTTATCGGAAAACATGTTAGACGGTTTTCCTCGTCTGCCAATGAAACGCTTCAACGCATTCAAAAATCCTTCAGCAGTCAAGTCCGATACGAGTTCTATGTGAATCGCCTTCGTCGCGAGGCAAATGAATATCGATCCATGCCTTAGATTTCTTTGCGTTACGGGGCTTGCCTTCTCGAATGAAAATTGGGCCACAATAGTCCACGCCGGTATTGCTGAACGGCCGAGACGGTGTTACCCTTGATGACGGAAGATCGCCCATGATAGGCTGCGAAGCACGAGGTCTTGCCTTGAAGCACGTAACGCACTTATGCACGACAGAGCGTACGATTCCTCGAGCGCCTATCGGCCAATAGCGAGATCGTACAGCCCCCAATGTAGCCTGGGAACCTCCATGAAGTGACCTTTCGTGCTCATGCTCGATGATGAGTTGAGTGAATCGATGGTGAGCTGGCAGCACCAACTGGTGCTTGGCCGCATAGGAAAGACTTGAATTTTTTAAACACCCACCAACTCTCAAAAGCCTCTCTCGATCCAGGAACGGGTTCAAACCCAATATACGACTGTCCTTTCCGATGGACTTCTGATTCTCGATGGCTTCGACTTCTTTATGAAATTCTATACGTTGCACCCGTTTAACGAGGACTTTCCGGGCCGTTTCTAAGTCTCGCGCCGAAATTGGACCAGACTCCCTTTGATCGGTACTGCAACGCGTGTTGCGTGCGAAGCGAAGGCAGATCGCGATCGTTTTCACGAGCCGAGAATACGACGAGAATCGCTCGATTATGTCAAAATCGTCCTTCACCGCGGTTGCTTTTCGCTGTTCGGGTAATTCATCGAGATTCACTACTGTTCGTACCACTTTAGGCCACGACGATTCATCGCTGCCTCGCCATTCCGGACCATTCCACCATAAAGCCGAATTCTTGAGGGTTTCGGGATTAGTACCGCGGGATAAAATGTCAGCAGGGTTGTCGTTGGTTCCGACGTGACGCCAATTGTCCATGTTCGTGAGCTCGTGAATTTCGCCCACGCGATTCGCGACGAACGTATTAAATTTGCGACTTGGTGATCTGATCCAGTCAATGACTATCATGGCGTCTGTCCAATAATATATGCTGTCTATTTTCATGTCCAGAGTTGATTTGACCTTGTCAATCAGTTGCGCCAAGAGTTGCGCTCCACACAACTCCAGCCTCGGTAGAGAAATTGCCTTTAAAGGTGCTACGCGTGACTTTGAGCACAATAGGCTGGTAAAATGCGTTCCATCCTGATCCGTGGCACGCACGTATATGCACGCTCCATATGCAGCTTCACTTGCATCACAAAATCCATGGATTTCAGCCAGAACGAAATCATGAGCTTCGCTTACCCTACGAGGGATCCGAAGTTCATTTAATTGCTGTATTTGAGACTTATAAATGCTCCATTGAGTAAATTAGTCAGTAGGGACCGATTCGTCCCAATCCAATGGCAACGCCCACAATTTCTGAATGAGCATCTTTGCCGATACGATTACGGGCCCGAGAAGACCTAACGGGTCGAAAATTTGTGCGATACATGACAATATCGTTCTCTTCGACGTGCGCTGGGCATTATTCATATTAATGCTGTACTGAAAAACATCGTTAATCGGGTTCCACTGAATGCCCCAAGTCTTGAAGCTACCTTCCTTGTCTAATGATCGTACCGTGCTTGTCATTGAGTCCTCGGGAATGCCCTTGAGCAACTCTGAATCGTTTGAAGCCCATTTTCGCAGAACAAATCCATCTTTTTCGAGAAGTCTCGTAGTTTTGTCACGTATTTTCAATGCTTGTTCCTTAGAACTCGATCCCGTGATTAAATCGTCAACATAAAAATCACGCTGGACAATGTGTGATGCCATCGGGAAGTTTCTGGCTTCGATTTCAGCGAGTGCTCGGAGTGATCTGATAGCGAGGAATGAAGCTGGTCCAGTTCCGTATGTGACAGTTAACAGTTCGAATTCCTCGATTTCATCGTTTGGATTGTCCCGCCAAATTATCCGCTGTAAAGCCACTTGTGACTCGTCTACGAGTACTTGGCGGTACATCTTGGCTATATCAGCAATTAAAACGTACGTGAGCGTTCGAAATCGCGTGACGATTGAAAACAGATCCTGCTGTAGCACCGGACCAACCATGAGAGCATCATTTAGTGAAATACCTGAAGTGGTTTTGCAAGAGGCGTCGAACACAACCCTCAATTTGGTCGTCGAATTCTCTTCTTTGATGACGCAATGGTGCGGTAAGTAGTAATGAGGAATCTTGTCTATGTTATCGTTCTGAACCTTTCTCATGTGCCCCAAATTTTCGTATTCATGAATAAACTCTGTATATTCCTTTTTCAGCAATGGTTCACGACTGAGGCGTCTTTCTAGATTTTTGAATCGACGCACTGCAGTCTCCTTGGATTGACCGAGACGCGACATTTTTTCTTGCTTAATTGGAAGCCTTACGATAAATCTTCCTTCTAAATTTCTTTTGATCGTCGATTCGAAATGCTCCTCACACTTGCGCTCGTCAAGAGAGGCCTCGTTTTTGTTTGTGCCATGTTCGATTTCCCAGAATCGCTTTATCGTACTGTTTAATTCATCGTTTATGCTGAGGTTGCATGTCGTCGCTCCCATGGGCGCTGGTCTCGTTACAACTCCACCCGCAGCGATCCAGCCCAGATGTGTCTTTTGCCAGCATGGCTGAGTTTATATTGCCTTTATTTGACCTACGCACGTAATATCCCAAAAAATCTCGACTCCAATGAGCATATCGATCTTTGATGATTCCAAAAAATCTGGATCTGCAAGTGTGATTCCCGGTGGAATACGAATATCAGATCGACTGATGGACACCGTTGGAGTGTCCTGAGTAATCTTACGCAGAACGAGACAGCCAAGCTCTGCCTTAAAACCATTGAGCCGCGATTGCAAGCTCACCTTAACAGAACTGTGAGTTTCTGATTTTACATCTCCAACACCGTTGATTGGCACGCAAGTGGGAATCTGTCTGAGGCCAAGCCTTTTTACGAGATCGGTTGTCACAAAGTTAGATTGTGAACCAGTATCAAGAAGCGCGCGACAAGAATGAATATTGCCCATAACGTCTCGAACGTGAACGATTGCGGTCGATAATAACACGTGATGTCCCACCGCGTTAGATGCGTGGTTAACGGTCGTTGATGGTGATTTCACGTTGATGTAAGGATCTGACGATTTCGATGCAAAATCTTTGGCTTGCTGATTTGATTCCATGTGCAAGAAAGTGTTGTGTTTTTTGTTGCATTTTCTACATTAACCGGCATTGCACTGCTGAGCTCGATGCTCAGTTGCTCTCAGACAATTGAGACATAATTTGCGGTTCCGTATTTCCTGGAAACGTTTGTCGACCGACAGTTCGAGAAAATTACCGCAACGAAATATCGGGTGATCGCCTTTACAAAACTGACATGTAGGCTTATCAGTTACCACGTTCGATGGCGTAGCCTTTCTCGTGATAGTTTTTTCAATATTGTTTGATTTTCGATCGATAGCTTCGAGCGCTCGACATCGATGAGACAAAAAATCGGTTAATTCTTTAAGCGTCGGTATATTTGAATCCTTAAGACTTGTTTCCCATTCTTTATTAGTGGCTGGTGCCAACTTACTCGTGATTATGTAAATGACAAGGTCATCCCCCTTAAGGCTCCCCCCTTAAGAGAGGCCATGAGATAATACATTTTTTGAATGGCCGGTAAACCAGTATTTTCGTGTATCATCGAATGAAACACGTCGTAAAAAGGACGCCAATCTTCGTACGAACCCGAAAACGTTGGAAGGTCAATTCGCGGTAGACGCATGTTTATGTTTGGCGAGTGATCGTTCCCATGATTCTCGCGCATTACGAAAGGCGCACCGAATGGGTCTGGCCCAATAGCTTGTGTAGGCGCAGTGAGCGCAATGATAAATTGCTCGAATTTCGTATCAACCGTAAAATATTTTTCTTCAAACGCTTGACGCTCGACTTCGTGTGCAATTTAATGCTCGTTCGACGTTTCTAACAGCTCGATTTCCGTTTGCGCGTCTTCGACAGTTTGCCAACATTCTCGAAACTTTGTTTGCCTCTGTCGAAGCTCGATGACCGAAATTTGTCTCGCACCCAAATCATCAATAAAAGTTTTTCGTGGCTTCGCCTTCAGCGTGGCTTCGCCTTCAGCCATCTTACTTTATTTTTATTTTTATTTTTAATCGATCGAAGCGCGATAATCAATTATGGGAGAATTATGGATTGAGCTTGAAAGGAATGGACAACGGAGACTCACCTGAGAGCTTGTTGATTGTTGCTGCTGTAGTCATTTGCCGTTGCCATACGCCTCGTTTACTTTGTCTTTATGAATAAGGACGCTCTGCTTATTCGTTGTCTCGCTTCGTGCGATTTGCTTGGTTCGACTCGTCTCGTGACATCACCCTCAGGCCTTTCGACGTAACGAAATGTTCTCGAATATTCGTCTCTTGAAATAATATACGTTCACGAATTTTACGTGTCTCGAAAATAATATACGTTCACGACTTTTACGTATCTCGAAAGAAACCAATAAACGTTCACGATTTTTACGTGTCTCGAAAATGATATACGTTCACGAATTTTACGTATATCGAACGACAATAATACATGTTCACGATTTTTACGTGTATCAAACGAAAATAATGCACGTACACGATTTTTACGTGTATCAAACGAATGCTCGTGCTAGATGCGATAGAATTGTCTGTTCGATACCACACGCACTAGTCATCCGGCTCAAAGGACCATGTTTAATGCAGCTCTTGTTTAGCCGTGTGCTTGACACGTGTTTTCTCTTTTATTCTTTATCTTTGTTTTTAGATTGGTTAATGAAAAACTCTTAGAACATTTTGTGATATTTCTCGATTTATTCTCTTGCGTACGTCCTAACAATTCATGCGTAGCGAACTCACACTGACTAATGCAACGATACGACGCTCAGACCCACACACACGTTGAAGTGGGGGAAAGTACAAAGAGCGCCTCTTGCGGCACCCAGCACAACGGGCGGTATATTCAAATACTGAATTGGTCGAAAGTCCGAACGATTACTGTTATTTATATAAAGTATTCAAAAATATATATTTGCATGATAATTGCGCCAGCAATTGCGGACAATTGTTATAATTAAATTGATTACAATCAGTTTGTTCGACTGCTTTACTTTTGTGGACCGTCCTTAGACAAAAAATCGTGTATTCTCTTTATCTCTCTCGATACGCGGAAATGTATACATACATATGCAGATTTATATGAACAGATACAATGTATGTATTGTAACGCGGTATAATACGTGAGGACGATCCGAATTAAGTGTGGCAAGCGGTTCTGGATAGCTCAGTTGGAAGAGCATTCGACCGGCAATCGAAAGGTCCCGGGTTCGAATCCCGGTCCAGTCCGAGACGCACTTTTTTCGGATTGTTCCTCGCATACCGCGTTATTTACCGGCCCTTATAAATGGCGCTCAACAGAGGGCCACGGCCTCTGAATAATCACCATGAAAAAAATCATGATGATTGCCGTGAAAAAAAAAAGACCCATACCCCTGAGACTCCCCTCCATGCCGCCAGCCGTGGCTCCCCCACTCCTTCAGGCCGTCACAAGCCTGTAGGACCCCTCCTCCCCCTAACCCTAAGGCAGACCCCAGCCTGTAGTACCCGTTAAGTTCGAGAAATATAGAGAAATATAGAGTAACAGAGTATACGAGTACGATCCGCTAGGGAGGCGAATCGACTCTGGCAGGGGGGTGTAACGCGGTATAATACGTGAGGACGATCCGAATTAAGTGTGGCAAGCGGTTCTGGATAGCTCAGTTGGAAGAGCATTCGACCGGCAATCGAAAGGTCCCGGGTTCGAATCCCGGTCCAGTCCGAGCCGCACTTTTTTCGGATTTTTCCTCGCATACCGCGTTATTTACCGGCTTTTATAGTATAAACACACGAACACACACATCCCACACACACCGCGTGGACGGATGCGACAAATTATATATATACACATGTATGTAAATCAACTAATGTGTGTGTGTGTGTGTCTGTGTGTGTTTGTTTATATATACATTGTGTATGGTCAACACGCCCAGACGCATACACACACCTATGCACACAAATCCATATATATATATATATATATATATAGTTTCGCAGATTGAGAGAGATACAGAGAAAAGACCAATCTTATTCTACAGACGGTTTACAGAAACAAAATAGTCTATATGACTGGTTGACGCGATCGTAAGACGTTGTGTTTCACCGTGAAGTTATATAGTATTAGAGCATACGAATTCTCTCTCCCATCATTCTCTCTCTCTCTCTCTCTCTTCCATTCTCTCTGTCTCTATCATTCTATCTCTCACGATCATTCTCTCGCTCTCTCTCTCTACCATTCTCTCTCTCTCCTATCATTCTCTCCCTCTCTATCATTCTCTTTCTCTCTCTCTCATTCACTCTCTCTCTCTATCATTCTCACTCTCTCTCCTATTATTCTCTCTCTCTCTATCATTCTCTCTCTCTATCATTCTCTCTCTCTCTATCATTCTTTCTCTCTATCATTCTTTCTCTCTATCATTCTCTCTCTCTCTCTCTATCATTCTTTCTCTCTATCCATTCTCTCTCTCTCTATCATTCTTTCTCTCTATTATTCTCTCTCTCTATCATTCTCTCTCTCTATCATTCTCTCTCTCTATCATTCTCTCTCTCTATAATTCTCTGTCTCTATCATTCCCTCTCTCTCCATCATTATCTCTATCATTCCCTCTCACTCCCTCTCTCTCTTGAGAAATTGGGGGGGGGGGGAGAGCTAAAGTTGCAGAGAGGAAAATAATTAATGACAATATTTATTTTTATATGAACTTTATTTTTATAAAAACTTTATTTTTATAAAAACTTTATTTTTATAAAAACTTTATTTTTATAAAAACTTTATTTTTATAAAAACTTTACTTTTATAAAAACTTTATTTTTATAAAAACTTTATTTTTATAAAAACTTTATTTTTATAAAAACCTTAATTGTATTTTACTTTAATTTTGTTTTTTTTAATACGGCGGATGCCAAAATCCACCCATTTGGGGCATCCTTCGCATTAGGAAGCCGAGATTGCATGTTCTCGGTGTCGATGCTCCTGCATAATCGCTCGATGTTTTCGTTGATTTATTTCAACGATACAATCGAGCAGTAATTGCATGAACTCGCTACATTGTATAGAGCGACAATTTTTTTTGAATATATCGTCGCCGAGATTGCATGTTCTAGGTCACGAAAGTCAAACTCGACGACGATGCTCGTGCAGCATCATACGATCAGATTGTTGATTTATTTGAATGAATTTGACTTGACAATCTTATATATTCGATCAAAATCTCATCGACCTGCATTCATGCGATGCCGATAATAAATTGACTCGAACGAGTCATTTTCGTCACCGAGATTACACATTCTCGGTGACCGTTGACAACCGCGCTTGTTTGACGGGGCGTAGCGACCGAGCCGCTTTCGCACGCCTCGCACGACGTGGGTTTGTCTGTCAAATCGCCGATGTCGTATAGTGCCTATAGTGTTATTCCTAAATAAAATAAATTCTAAAAAAATCCAAGCTCGATATACACGAAACACATTAGCGATCTCATATCTTTCTTTACAATATATATTTCTGGGAAGTTAGAAACATTGTAAAGAAAGATAAAAGTCGAAGATCGCTAATGGTTTGTCTGTCGAATCGCCGATGGCGGATAGTGCCATCTATCGGTCGCACGCCGCACAGATGGTAATTCGTTGCCCGTGCCCCGTTCACTACTATGCCGATGCCATCGGAGTTCGCCAAAACCTTTCACATCTTCTTAAGAGGATGTGGAAGCTCTTTTTTACCAAGAGAGCTTTCACATGCTCTTTTTTCTAAGAATGTCACCTTATAGGATACTACTTTCACATGCTTTCACATGCTCTTTTTTACCATCGTAGCAGACCTCAATTTTCGTGCAAATAACATTGCAAAACTATCAAACCAAATAAATGGAAATTTTAGTATATAATCCAGTTAGTAGTATCCTAGAAGGTGGCATTCTTAGAACTTTGAAATTCCAAAAAAAAAATTACAGTTTGCATTACCACCAGTTATCTGTAAAATAAAAATGGATTCACTGACCTTCAAAGCGAGTTATTCAAAAAATCCTTTATGTCACTCTATGCAGTAATAAAAAACTTACACACTGAGTACTTGTACATTTTTGTAGGTGCAAAACTTCGGCAATACTATTTGCACGAAAATTTTTGTGGTAAGATTACCTGCGTACCAAGCCGTGGCCGAGCAGTTTAAGCCCAAATTTGGTTCGCGAAAATTCCGCTACCGAAGTGTATGCTTGAGCGCTAGCAGCGTCTTCTCCGTACCGTAATATATAGTAATAGCAACGAAGATTGAGGTCTATAGAAGCACAAAGCCTATAGCCCGCTTGGTTCCAATTTTTTAGTGAGTCAAACATACGCTAGGAGGCTCCAGTGTCGATCGATCGATATGCTCCGCCTTCTAGCTTCGATGCTCGTAGCCATCTGGCTACGGTGGGGTCACGTAGCTTCCCCTGACTTCCCTCTCTGTGGCTTCCCCTATCGTCCCGCATTCTGCACCACTCGACGACGCGCGGCGGCGGACTTATTTTAACGAACAATGACTACATCCACACGACCAGCTTTATTCCAATTTTACTAACATAGATGTACTAAAATCGAGCGTAATGCGCGGTGTAAATAGCGTATTATACTCGAATTAACAACGTACGTGTAAATCGGAGTAAATTATTGTAACCCAAACCTAAGAACACCTAATCCAAGCGGGGTACACAACATAAATATTACAATGCTCATTCAATATTCAATCAGTTACGCTAGCGTAGTTGAGACACGGATATTTTTTTTTTTTTTCGTCCTGATTGTCTTTCGGCCAACGATTTCACATATTCACTAATTTTCATACACTTTTTACATTGAACATAGACATTTTTGTGTGAAATATGGAATTTCTATTTCCGTTTTATAACATTATAGAATCAAATGTATCTAGGAAGAAAATACAATGCGTGGAATGTTTTGTTGTTTCATTAAACAACGAACGCCAGATATTGCTCAGATAGAAAAATAATATTATGGTGAGCTTGCAGGGATTACAATTTAGGTTATTATTTTCGGTTCTTTTGAGTACTTTGAAATCAGATAAAAATCTTGATCTGAAAAAGTAACCGTATTGAAGATGACTTCAATTTTAAATAATAATACCAAAATTTTATCGTCAAATTAGCTTTAAAAAATTATTTCAATATATTTGCCGGAAACAAATATTTTTTTACTCACCACATGGATTCCCTGATTTTTCTGAATACATTAGATGTTTTTCTCAATTTTGAAATTTTCATATTCAAAAATCGAAAAATTGATGCAGCGTTGCAAATTCCGGATATGATTCCATAGAGAAATGGCATATTACACATTTTAATTTTCAAGATCACTGAACAAGCAGTTATTTAAATGCAGTCTGTTATAATACGCAAAAACTGATATTTCGAAATTGAGAGAAAATTCTCAAAAAATCGATGTATTCGAAAAAGTCAGGGAATGTCTTTCGTAAGTGAAAAAATAATGTTTCGGTCAATTTGTTGAATAAATTCTTTTTAACCAATTTTTAAATAACTTTTAGGTCTTATTACTATTAAAAATTAATATTATCATTATTTGCAATGAGGCTAGTCTAAGACACAGCGCGTGCAATTAAGAAAAGAATTAAAGACTTAAGACAGTATCAAGTGCGTTTGTAACTTATTAATATCGCGAATCATACAATGATGTCTTTATTGACAAAATTCTACTGATGTATCGGACGAAACGTCTATTCCAGACCGGCAAAACAAGAGTCTGATGACTTTAAACACATACACGTGGGGAGTTCATCAGCCACTACTCGCAGAGCGAGAGAGATCGTGAATGCGCGAGAGATAGCGCCGTCAAGCTGATCGCGATTGCGAGAGGTAGCGATAGTCCAATATCATCATTACATCTCAGTACGAGCAGGGGCCAACGCGTGACCTGCTCGTATTAACATGTTGCTCTCCCTCTTGTACAAACTTTTTTCGCTGATTTTTTATATTTTATTTATTGTGTATATCGCAAATTGCATAATTACAAAAAAAAAAAATAATGAAGCCGGGGATTGAACCACCGACCTAGCACATACAGAAGCAGCGCCGTACCAATTACCCCAACTTGGATACGTATACTTTTATTATCTTTTTAAGTATAAAAATCGTGTCCCCGCTCGGATTTCGATTTCATGAGATTTGCTTGGTTGGGTTAATTAATTCCTAGTTTACGTAAATATAAAGAAATAATTGAAAAAATAAGTTTGTCTCGACGTAGAGGTCATTAAAATGCGAAAGTATTTGCAATGAATAGCTCTATCTTCGTCGGTATTAGCAGTGTACACCCAAACCCCCACTTTACGTCCGTATCGCTCCTGTGCGAGAGAGCGCACCCATCACCCCAGCTGCGAGTGCGAGTGAAATAGCATCATCAACCCGACTTAGTAGATGGAGCCAACGCAGTTATACAGCCGCTCACGTGTGTTAGTTCTGTACGTGAGCGCACACATGTAAACTCGACGCTAGCGACATCTTACCGCTGGGGGAGAAAGTTGGTCCGAGCTCCCCAACTATAGACCTCAATCTTCGTTGGTAATAGGGGGAAGAGCCAAGTGTTTCCGTCTCCCAGGCCTTTTGCCACAGAGCGAAAGAGAGAGAGAGCGCGTGAGTCAGTGATGGAGGAAGGGAGAGAGAGAGAGAGTCCGCCGCAGTAGGCCATATCTCTTAGTCATTTTTATTTGATATGTAAAGTAAAGGTGTTTTAGGTATCCAAGAGAATGCATCCTTTGGATATACTTTACCTATACCTTCCCCATACCTATCGAGCACCTGAAGCTCATAGTTAGACTTTTTTTTGTGCTTCGCATGAATTACGAAAAACGCAAGATAATTGCATAATTATCGTCGATCAAATATTATGAAATGATAGATTATTTATTTTACAAAGATAATAATGATTAAATAATATGGATATATTGTAGATTGTCTTATTTCTAAGAATAATGATAATACTTTTTATTTAGATTTCAGTAATAGTGGCTAAAATAATGTAAATTTTGTATTATAAATTAGTTTTGTTTAGATTGAATAATAAATATTATATGAATAATTTATCGACTAAAAATTTCTAGTTTATAATTAAAATAATTACTGTTATTTACATAGAGTATTGAAAAATATATATTTGCATGATAATTGTGCCCGCAATTGCGGACAATTGTTATAATAAAATTGATTACGATCAGTTTGTTCGACTGCTTTGCTTCTGTGGACCATCTTTAGACAAAAACTCGTGTATTCTCTTTATCTCTCTCGATACGCGGAAATGTATACAGACATATGCAGATTTATATGAACAGATACAATATATGTATAAACACACACACACACACACACACACATCCACACACACCGCCTGGACGGACGCGACAAATTATATATATACACATGTATGTAAATCAACTAATATGTGTGTGTGTGTTTGTTTATACATACATTGCGTATGGTCACACACGCCCAGACGCATAAACACACACATGCACACAAATCCATATATATATATTGTAACGAGATTTTTCCCGCACACTTTCCCGGCCTGACTTGACTCCACCTACCGCGTGTGATCGTGAACGCAATCACGCCAAAACTTTATCCTCACAAAACTCGCCCCATCGCCGAAAAATCGCAACACAATTCTCACAAGCCATGATGTCATTCGAAACTAAAATTAGCCCTCGTGTGAAGGAATCGCGCGCCAGGTACCAAGTACCGCCGGTCGAAGACCGACTTCTATCAATTTGATTCTTCACACGAGCTCGCAAAAAAAAATGACCCAACACGCGGGAGGTGAAGTGGTGAGGCCGAAGGAGAGACTCGGCTAGCTCAGCTCACCTGAGAGAACGATGGCAGAGGGGGGTGGACGGAAAGAAGTGACAAAACTCGATGTTTCGGGAAACTAAGTTTTTATTGCAACAGTCCCGCTGGCTCATTTGGGTGTTCACAGAATAATTGAGCCAATGAAGAAATTCGCCATGAGATTATTGATACAATTGCCAGTAACTATGACCTAATTAACCGAAACCGTTGATACCACTGCAAATAGGTAGCATCGCGAAATAATCGCTAAGCATAATAGGTAGCATCGCGAATAAGCGCAAAACATAATAGGTAGCAACGCGAAATAACCGCAAAACATAATAGGTAGCCTCGCGAAATAATCGCTAAACAATAGGTAGCATCGCGAAATAATCGCAAATCATAATAGGCAGCCGCGCGAAATAATCGTAAAACATAATAGGTAGCATCGCGAAATAATCGTAAAACATAATAGGTAGCATCGTGAAATAACCGCAAAACATCATAGGTAGCATCGCGGAATAATCGCAGGACATAATAGGTAGCATCGCTAAATAAGCGCAAAACATAATAGGTAGCATCGCGAATAATCGTAAAACATAATAGGTAGCATCGCGAACTAATCGTAAATCATAATAGGTAGCCTCGCGAAATAATCGTAAGACATAATAGGTAGCATCGCGAACTAATCGTAAATCATAATAGGTAGCATCGCGAAATAACCGCAAAACATAATAGGTAGCGTCGCCATATAATAATAATCATGACCGGTAGCATTGTGAAATAATAAGAATTACTAATCATGATAGGTAGCGTCGCAATACAGTAATAATCATGATAGGTAGCTGTGTGAAATAATAAGAATTAATAATCATGATAGGTAGCGAGTCAATTCCCCGAATACGAGAACGAGGTAGGTAACGAAAGATAATCCGTCGACCAAAGAAAAAAAACATTAAACACACGGCGAAGTCTCGGAGCTTCTTACCGGCGTAATAAGTCTGCTCGCAACTCGTAATATTCACTGGCGATCACGAACAATTCAGCCATGAATTTCTAACTATTCTTAACTATGCCCTTTGGCCTAGGAATTACTTCCCCCAATAGTTATTTTTCCTAATCCCTATTTTATCCGACTAACTTTCTACGCGTAGGTAGCTTACTATAAGGTAGCAACTAAATCAAGACAAAAAACGTGGCATGACCAGAGGAGAGCGTGGAGTTCGGTGCTAATTATTAATCTAACCTTAAACCAACTAAACGCGAGACTATCGCAAAACCAGGAACTTCCCTGAAACTTAATGCTAATTCATCAAAGTTAAAACCACTAAACGCGAGACTATCGCAAAACCAGGAACTTCCCTGAAACTTAATTGCTACAAAAGACATGTCACTCCGAAGCGATAAACCCTATCATCAAAATTAAAGCACTAAACGCGAGACTATCGCAAAACCAGGAACTTCCCCGAAATTTAATTACTACAAGAGAACACGTCGCTCTGAGCGATACAATACTATAAACTAAACCGAACTCCACACTCGCACAGAGAAGAGAAAGAGGATCGGGCTCACCAGCTCACTGCCACAGCTCGGACGCATAGACCATTCTTAAACACTCAGACGCTCAATAAAAGGACTTGACCCCATTACCGCAATTCGACGACTCCCTACTCATTACGCCGTCCGTGAGCTCCCGAACTGGGTGATCCCCACCCTCTCTCGGCCCCCACACAGGTGTCGAGCATTCCGACCTAGCCCTTCGCCCGTCTTCCTCGCTCCTACTCTCTCTTGCCCGATGATAGGCATCGGCGGCGCTGCCCCGCGCGGCTCCCCAAGCCCCACCCAGACCGCGCCACGGAACTCTCTCCCCACAACTATGATTGCCGCTTTCTGACGTCTTCCTCTCAGGACCCGGTAGAGGAGCGCGGAGGCGGGGGGAGGCCTCCCTCACGGCACTGAGGCGTCCCTTCTAAGCACCGCGGTGGGCCCACAGTGCACTCGCACTAAGCAGCACCCCGCCCCCCGCTGCCGCCCCGTAGTCCACCAAAATGAGGCGCCGGGATAAGCGGACCGCGACGAACAGCGAGCAGGCTGGGTTGGTATAGCTCCTGGCTACTAAGTCGGGAAGAACAGGCGACACGTTACTTTTGGCCATTAACCTTCGTTCTTCCCGGCATCCATAAAACCACGGGTGCTGGTGATCGGCATCCCGCTTGTAAAATGAGAGAAAATCCCGCAATGCTCCTTAAATCCATAACGCGATCCGGGCGCAGCCAAAGGATCGGCAAGTGCAACGCCACGACCTTGGCGAGCGAGGGAGACTTGCAATGGCTGACAAGAGACCGGTAAAATGACCCCTCTTGGCCCTGATCGTGCATAACAAACTCTAAAACGTAGCGTTTATGATTAATTCTTAATTAGGTAGGCTTAATAATTAATTCGCAAGTAGTTAGCCTTAATAATTAACTCTCAAATATTAATCCTTAATAATTAACTCTCAAATATTAATCCTTAATAATTAACTCTCCAATAGGTAGCCTTAATAATTAGTTCACAAATTTTACAGATAGCTCTTATAATAAATAATACGGCTAGACTTAGCCCTGAGTCGGCGAATTGCGGCACGGCGACTCCATGCGCGTCGTCCTGAGGGTCGTAACACCGACCCGTTGCTCGGCCAACCTCCGTGCGGGTGACGGGGCAAAATGTCACGTTACAATATGTAAGAGAGAAATCCTCTCACCTCACGGCTGCTTATGGTAAAAGCCTACACTGCCATACCGACAGCTACAACGCTCAACTTTTGGGTAGAGAATGCCGGTAGGCAGAGAGTCCGATAGAAACGTGGGAGAAGGAGCATCGCTTTCGATTCCTGTTTATAGGTTAGGGACGAAATATTTTATACATATATTGTTTATAATTTCATTTATTACAAATAAAACTACCTGTTTATAGGCATCAAACGGCTCGATCCCATCATTAACCCGATGTGAATTCCATCCTTACAAATCGAAAGCTTAAACTCTACACGATGAATACTCAATTTCGCTTCTACGCGATCGTGGAGGAAGCGGCGGAGAAGAAAACGAACGTGTATAAGCTGAAATGGATTCAACCAGTTGGCAGCGAACTATACTACGAATTTCCAGTGGAACTACAAAATCTAAGCAAGCATACGGAGATTTATGGAATAAGTAAGGTAAAAACTGTTTTATCCGCAATGAAAACTAGAGGAACATACCGTACATTTACTCTTACACTACCACCAGAGATAGCGGCGCTATATAGCGACGCCGAAGGAGATATAATGTACAGGGAGGTTTACTTACAAGCAACAACGACCCCTGAATATGAAATAAAAACAACGAAGAAGGAAAAGGAAGAAAATATATCTACGTTGCTACAACAAATAGTCCTCGTTACAAAGCAGAAAGAAGCTGGGCCAGAAGCAACACCAAAAAAGAATCTAAGGAAAATACGTGAAGACTTCATATTGGACAGCTTTGATGGAAAAAACTTCCCAATCACAAGTTGGTTCCAAACGTTTGAAAAAGAATGTGAACGATGCCAGGTTGCATCAGATGAGGATAAAATTCTGATATTACGTCTATTTCTAGAGGGGACAGCTAAAGATTGGTTCTCTTCAAAAGTAATTACAATCGGTCTAGACGCAGACTTCGGCACATGGAAAAAAATACTTCTAGATAGTTTTCGGGAAACAGGGTGGCACAAAAATAGAGAGGCATATTCTTTTCGTTATATTGGGGGCAGCTTAGTAGATTATGCTTTACGAAAAGAAAACTTACTAGTAAACATTCGAGATAATTTCCCAATTGATATACTGATTGGCTTGATTGTTACCGACTTGCCAATAATGATACAAGATAAGATCGAAAAAACAAAGGTTACATCAATGGAGGATTTGTTAGCAGAATTACGTAAACTAGAGAGCTTAGTACAAAAAAGAAAAGCAGTTACGAAAACAAACCCAGGAACCTCAAACCCCAGTCAGAAGAACCAGTCACAAGTACCCATTACGGAAAGAAAACCGTGCTCATATTGCGACAAAAAAGGTTTTCCAGGAAGCTTTCATCCAGAGGCACTATCCTGCGAGTACTCCAAACGACATAGCCAATCAGGGAGAGCGAATTATGTTGGCTCTTTACAGGGCTCTGGACGCTAAAAAAAGCCTAAATATATTAAGATGTCAGCGTTTTATTTCATCGGTCAATACGGCTAAGGCTGAAATTCGATTGGCAATGCTCCCACCAACATCATCGGCTACGCATCAGCACGCTTTCCGCGTATTTTACCAAGTACAGCGCTGGCTCGGTAATGCCCCTCTGCCGTGTGACTGGGGTTGGAAGCAAACGGGAATGCTCTACCTGCCCGTAGCGACTACAGAGCCACCTGCCCCATCAAAACTGTTTCATACGGTCTTTCGCGGGTGCAAGGGAGATTGTAGCAAACGCTGCGGATGTCGACGAGCAGGGCTATACTGCTCAAGGGGGTGCAAGAACTGCCACGGAGAAGACTGCCAAAACATTTACGTAATAACCACTGCGATTATCAATGACGATGATAGTAATGAAAACGACGATGAACCCATTCTGGACCATCTAGATTCATGGGATGATGTAATGACGAATAGTTTCTCGCAAGATGACGAGGAGAGCGACGAGGAAGCAAATATTTCTGAAAACGACGAAAATTCCGATGACATGGAAGATACCGTTGACATCAATGAGCCGGGTTGTTCAAATATAGCAACACGGGCTAAAAAAAGAAAAGTGCAGTAATTCATTCAACATTTCTTTTTATAACTTGGCGATTATTGCATATTTTTTTGAATTATGTTAGTCATAATAAAATATATTATGTGAATGACAATGAGTTTCCAAGTTATTTACATCCTTGTTACTCCCATTTATACTTAAAAAATGTTCACGCATATCCTGCTATTGAAATCTATTACATTTTTTGCGTTGTTTTAAAATTGTTCGCTCATAATCGGTAAAAGCCATGGAAAAACGAAGAAAAATATTTATGCTCGGATATCAGGATTTTTTTCGGGAATTATTATTCGGTGATATAAATTTGGTATAATTACAAGAACCAAAAAAAAAAAAAAATCGTTGTTGAGACATTTTTTATAACAAAATTGTTATTAACAAATAGTATAAATAACAGAAATGAATGAAAATAAAAAATACTATCGTGCAGCGCGGAAAAAATCGTTTGAAAATCCATTTCGAGCTTGTAAAAAAATTGTTATAAACACATATTGTTATTGCGAAAACCGATTTCGACATCAACAAATTTTTCGTAATTTGTAAATAGGGAAATTTGTAAAGGAAAAAAAAAAAAAAAAAATTACACTACATCAAAGTTGAAAAATGTTAATTTATTCCAATTGTTAATAACAATTTTACAACAATGGCTGCCTTGAGAAAAAAAAAAATCTGAGACACTCTTCAAATGATATTGTTAAATTAGCAAACAAAAAAATTTGCAATAAATGAATTGTTTATTGTTAAAAACGGTCCGAAACAAAATGTCCTTTGTTTACTTGCAAATAACGGCGCTGCTGTTGCATATACGGCGACATATCAAGAGATTGCATTTTTAGATCATCTACAGACAAAGAGATGCTGAAAACTTGTACGTTGTCCGATAATTAGGTCAAAAGTTACGCCCGTTTTACGAAAAAATGTAAATCCTGAAAAAAATGAGCAACAAATGACCTCAAAAAATTGAAAAAGCGAGAATTTTTTTTTTTGTGGCATGAAATCTTTTGTTTCGATTGTTGCATGAAAAAAATCGGCGGATTTCTTCATACAAATTATCATGGGTAAACCGAATTTTGCAGCTAAAGTGCGTTTTTGGGGTTTTCGTGGAAATAGAGCATTTTCGAGCTTTTTTTTCCGGTCGCTCTCGCCGCTAAACTATAATAGATAGATAGGTGCCGTCACTAACTTTTTTATAGAAAATTTTATGCTCTACAAGATTGGTCCTATACATTTTCGGCCTAACTGGCACCATTTTGGCAGCGTAAGCCGTGGAAGTGTCAAAAACGGGAAAAAATGTGATTATTTAACGGTAAAATGAATAAAAATTCATTTTTGCAAAAACGAGCGGTGCTACGATCCCAGCAACTGAGGTCCTTCCTTATTATGTGCACCGTTTCGAACATTTTCCATATTTTTTCATCCCGTTCAAAATTATTGGAATTTCAGGCCTTTTTTGGTCTCCATTTGACTGGCCTATAAGCCGATACCGCAGTTAGATACATGAAGTATTCATACAGATGGCTCACAGGTTAATACAAGAAGCATTGAGCCAGCTTTGCATGCAGATGTTTCGCGAGAAATAGGGTTGTCTGGAGTAAAATCGGCTTTCGATTTTCCACAACCTTCATTTGATTGTCAATTGCACGATCTCGAAAAAAAGAAAGTTGTTAATCAGACAGACCATCATCAGGAAGGTTCTGATATTGATCAACATGAGCTTCTTGTAGATAGTGAGGCTGCATTAGATACGGGCCGCGTTGACGTGGAAGTCGAAGGTCGACGGATAGTCGATATAACCTTCTTTTGTCAACAGTTGCATGAAAAATTTGACTCTCACAGCCGTGGTTTAGAGTGTCATTTTCGTCATCTCAAATTGCAGAAATACATTGATCGTGGATTGAGAACCCAATTGCTTTTTAAGTGTGGAATGTGCAATTAGGGTTTCAATATTTGGACCGATTCCGATGATCATAGTACGATGGGCATTAACGAAAGTGCAGTTTGCGGCACTATCACTTCCGGGACCGGATGTTCCACGTTGCAAGAGCAGCTTGCGGCGATGAATGTCCGTTCGCTTTCGCATGTTGCGTATCGCAAGTTTCGCGATATCATGTATGATGATATTGAAGTTGCCGCCGAAGAAATGGATGCGGCGGTAGAAGAGGAAAAACAGAATGCCATAAAGGAAAGCCGCGTGAAAAACGGCTTTCCATTGATTGCAGTCATAGCCGATGGAAGTTGGGCAAAGCGTACTTACGCGAATGGGAAGTACGATTCGTTGATAGGTAACAAAAAAAGTCCTTTTCGGTGGTGTGAGGAATAAATATTGCGCAGTGCGCGCCAAGAATGAACAACTTGCTATAGAACCACGCGAGCATATATGTTACAAGAATTGGGGTCGCGACCAAAGCTCTATAGCTATGAAAGCTGATATAATTCTTGAAGGATTTAAAAACAGCATAGAAATTCATGGTTTAATATACAAAACGCTAATTTCTGATCGCGATAGCAGCACTTATCAAGCAATCAGAGATGCCGACCCCTACGCTGCTCATGGAATAGTTGTACACAAAGTGGAATGCCACTTGTTTCGTAATTTAGGTAAAAAAATGAGGAATGCATCGATGAAACGGCTAGAAGCTCAGCCCCAGAAAGGTATCGTAACAGTTGCTGCATTACGGAAACAAGTTCATGACTGCGGTTTGAAGATACGAAGAAATATTGAGCATGCACGAGATATTCGTAAAGCGGATAGCAAGCCTGAAACAGACAAAATTAAAATGCTTCAAAAAGACATTTTAATCCTGCTTGGACACATTTTTGCACAACACGCGTCTTGCAAGTCATTGCCATTTCCTTGCGAACCAAAGGAGAAAGAGAATAATTTGATTCCAGAGCTTGAACGAACTCGTATCTACCATGACGCAGCAGAAGCCGTTCGCTACCTCAGTTGTCACGCAGATACTTTGTTACAGGCTCAAACAAATAACATTGCTGAAGCCTGCAATTCAATCGCAAACAAACTCAATTGTGCAAAACGGATCAATCACTGCGTGAGAAATTCTTATCAAATGAGATGTTACGGTGCATTTATACAACACAATAGCCAAAAGCTGCTTTCGAAAGTGCAGTGTAAGGCGAAAAGAGTTCTTCTTATCGTTGCTAGATTAGAGCGGAGTAGGCAGCGCAAGATACGTCGAAATAAGCTGCGACGCCGACAAAAGGGTAGACGCAAACATCGCAGGTGGCAGGACATCGATAAAGATTATGGACCATCGTCTCAGCAACCCGATGTTCCAGAGGCGGTTTATAATGTACTCGTCGAAAATCATTTCGAAAAATTGAAGCAGAGGAGTGCAAATCGAGGCCAGATTGAGCGAGATACCGTGGCTCAGAGTGACAGCGAATTATGGCACCAGTTACGTACAAGCCTCATTACTGCTTCAAAATTCGGACAAATCTGTCGAATGCTCCGAGCAACCTCTTGTTCGAAAATGGTGCAAAGTATTCGTTATCCGAAAATGATCGACGCACCTGCAGTGCACTTTGGGATTGCTAATGAGCAAGCTGCCAAAAAGGCATTGGAGTTTAAACTCAACAAGTCAATTATGCCATGTGGGGTTTTTATCGATGCAAACATCCCGTACTGGGGTGCTTCGCCAGACGGCCTAATCGATGACGATGGTATTGTTGGAATCAAGTGCCCTTTTTCGGCCCAGGACGAAAATCTGGAAGAAGCTATTCAACGAAATCCCCGTCGCAGGAGTATTTTCAATAAGAGGAATGTTCAGTGTATGAGTAAGACGCATCATTACTACTACCGAGTTCAAGGTCAACTACACATAACCGGGCGAAAATATTGTATTTTTGCTTTATGGACTTCCATTGATATTAAATACGTGAAGGTGCCAAAAGATGATCAGTTTTGGCATCAAATTCAACCATTCTTGTCACGTTTTTGCATGAAAGGTCTTCTACCGGAAATCTTCGATAGTCGGCGAAATCGAAGTATGCCGCTTCGAGAACCGGACTATGTGTTGGAGACTCGCGAACAGGATGAAATGAAAAAAAAAATGCTCCTCTGAAAACATTGCGCAAATCCAAGGTGCAGCAATTGTCTCGCAAACGATTCCGAACCACAAGCAGTGTTTCGTTAAAGAAGATTTGCTGCAAAATATACCCCAAAATAATGGACTAGACATCCATAAACCCGCCGATCACGATAGGGATTGGGCGCCGATAGAATCTGACGAAGAAATTGAAATCGACATTACAGATTCCGATGTGGAAGCGCTTGAGGTTGTTCGCCGAAACATTGATGTCGATCAGGTTATTGGAAATATTACAACGGACACCAGGCTCCTCACTGATACAAGTGTCGATTTGTTTCAACAAATACTGAAAGAAAACGTACACTTTGATTTCAATCCTGCCAATTACACTGGGTACTTTCGCTTTATCAAGTCATGCCAATTCGTACATGACATGCAAATAATTGGTGGGAACAAATCGAGGCACTGGTGTTGCATATTGTACAACGGCTCGCATGTGTTGATTTATGATACCATGTGTCCAAGTGCATTTACTCGCATGCATAAAGAAGTACGAAGGTATATTCATGCACGTAATCCTTCCGTGGAGATTGACTGTATCTCTATTCAGCCCATTTCAAAACAGCCGGATGCATTTAGTTGTGGTGTTTATGCTGCTGCATTTGCTACAACTGTAGCTTTGGGAGGTGATCCTTCGATTCAGAAATACTCTGAGGATACCTCATTAATGAGAGCTCATATGGTAACAATCATTCGCAGTAGAAGACTATTGCCATTCCCATTACAATCACCATAGATTATGATGATTTGTTAGTTTGCATGCATAACTAACCATTTTTGAGCTCGGGTTTCCCAGTGTACCACTGGACAATTCGTGGTATCGGTATATTGCTTTATTTTATTATTATCCGTGAGCTTACAAGAATGCAACTACGGAAAAGCACCTCGTATGACGGTATGAATGGATACGGGTGTTGTGCGTAAGCAAATAAGCATCGTCAAGTCGCATCAGAAACATACCGACATGCTGGTCTGATGTGAGTCGTGGAAACGTACTCATATACTAGTATGAGTGGGTGAGTGAGGGTGGGCGCTTCCTCGACCTCTTATGTAGGTGATGATAAATATTGTATCCTACAGCTAAACACTAATGTTACGACAGCATTCCGTACAATTTTCAAATAGCGGCTCTTTATAGCATATGTCACGCATACACAAACACACACACATGGGTCCCTCTGTATCATGTCTCTCCGTCATTCTTCTCGTTCTCTCTTTTTCTGTCGTTTTCTATTTCCCTGGCACATATTTGTTTTTCTCTACATCATCTCTCTCTCTTTCTCTGTCTCTCTATCATTCTCTTTCTCCTATCGTTCGCTCTCTCCCTCTATCATTTTCTTTCTCCTATCATTCTCTCTCTCTCTCTCTCTCCCTCTATCATTCTCTCTCTCTCTCTCTCTCTCTCTCTCTCTCTTTCTATCATTCTCTCTATCATTCTTTCTCTCCATCATTCTCTCGCTCTCTCTCTCTATCATTCTCTTTCTCTCTGTATCATTCTCTGTATCATTCTCTGTATCATTCTCTGTATCATTCTCTGTATCATTCTCTGTATCATTCTCTGTATCATTCTCTGTATCATTCTCTCTATCATTCTCTCTATCATTCTCTCTATCATTCTCTCTATCATTCTCTCTATCATTCTCTCTATCATTCTCTCTATCATTCTCTCTATCATTCTCTCTATCATTCTCTCTATCATTCTCTCTATCATTCTCTCTATCATTCTCTCTATCATTCTCTCTATCATTCTCTCTATCATTCTCTCTATCATTCTCTCTATCATTCTCTCTATCATTCTCTCTATCATTCTCTCTATCATTCTCTCTATCATTCTCTCTATCATTCTCTCTATCATTCTCTCTATCATTCTCTCTATCATTCTCTCTATCATTCTCTCTATCATTCTCTCTATCATTCTCTCTATCATTCTCTCTATCATTCTCTCTATCAGTCTCTCCATCATTCTCTCTATCATTCTCTCTATCATTCTCTCTATCATTCTCTCTATCATTCTCTCTATCATTCTCTCTATCATTCTCTCTATCATTCTCTCTATCATTCTCTCTATCATTCTCTCTATCATTCTCTCTATCATTCTCTCTATCATCCTCTCTATCATTCTCTCCATCATTCTCTCTCTCTGGGTGTCTAGAGTGACAAAAGGAAAGCAGGGGTCGATAATTATAGGATGCGACAGCGGAAAGGAAGTGGAGAGATTGAAAACATCGGTGTAAACAGCCATGGGAAAGGAGTTTCAAACGATCATACGAAAACAACGGCAAGCAAAAAATAAAATAATTGGAATTGACCAGGAAAAAATGGAGTTAACGGACCAATCACTGCTGCAAACGATAACAGTACAAAACGAGTTGACCGAGAACGAACGACTTTACCTAATAATATTAAAAAGAGGGGCAACGGGAAGTAACAACGAGAGAGACAGTAAAGGCGAAACGGAAGTAGGAACGCTTATAATAGAGATGGGTCGAGAAACACATAAGAAACTCCTAATTAAGGAAAGGGTCAATCTTGGATGGAGGAAATGTAGAGTATTTGATTTTGTAAGTGTACTAAGATGCTTCAAATGCTGGGGATTTAACCACATGGCGAAGCATTGTAGAAAGGAAGAAGTATGCCAACACTGCGCAGGAAACCACAGAGGAGATGAATGTACATCAGAAACGAAGAAATGCATCAACTGCATGAAAAGTATTAGGCAATACAAAAATAACAACATCAAGGACGATCACGAAGCAACACACAGAGAGTGTCCAACGTATGTGAGGAGGATGGAAGAAGGAAAAAATAGAACGATAGACAACGACGAATAGCAACGAATCGTAGAAGGAAATAACCTTATCATGTGCTCAAACGCAAGAAGCTTATTGGCTCATAAAGAGGAAATGGAGATTCAAATATTTAAACAAATAAATCCACTAGCAGTAGCATTAACAGAAACAAGGCTCACGGAGGACATAGAGGACGCCGAAGTGAACATAACAGGTTATAATGCCGTACGATGTGACGGCGAATCGAGAACAACTGCGGGAGTAATAATATACCTTAAAGAGGCAACCAAATATGAGGTGTTATTTAGAAGAAAAATACTAGGGAACTGTTGGTGTGTAGCAATATGAGTTACGGACAGGAAATCGTATACAGGTTCAATCGCTGTGGTGTACCACTCACCAAGTGCTTTAGAGGCCGAATTTGTGGAATTTATAGTAGGACTGGGTGAAGAATTAAATACAAAAGGGGAATGTGTAATAGTAGGAGACTTCAACATAGTTATGAAGGCAGCTACATTTTATGCCAAAAAACTAGAAAAATAATTACTAGCGATAGGAATAAAGCAATATGTGAAAGAGGCAACGAGAATCACAGATAGAAGCCAAACGATCATAGACTTACTATTCACCAATAATAAAAAGAATATACGTGTACAACAAACACCAATGATAACGGACCATGCCTGGGTACCGATGTTACTAACGAAAGATAATAATAATAATAAGAATACCTATAGGGAATTTATAGCCAGGGATAAAAGAAAACTAACAGCAGACCAGTTTGAGACAGTATGGAGAACGAGAAAAGAAGTAAATATAGGACGTGAAAAAGTAGATGAAAAAGCAAATAGACTAATTACGGACATAGTAAGTACACTAGATAGAATACCGCCAAAAAAGAAATTTAGATTACCTAACTTATGGGTAGATAAAAAATGGTATACAGAGGAGATTAAGGAAATCACGAAAAAGAGGGATACAGCATATAAAAAAGCAACACGAACAAAGGATAGAGGAGACTGGGAACAATATAAAGCATATAGAAATCTAGCTGTAATAACTATTAGGAATAAAAAATGAGAACACTATGAAGCGATGATCGACAACAATAAGGATAATCCGACCAAAATGTGGAAAACGTTGAAAGAAGTTATTATCGGAAAAAGGGAAGGGATAACCAGATATGAAGAAATCAAATTTGAGGGACAGGGATTGGAAGGACTGGATGTGGCAAGCAAATTCAACGTGTATTTTATTAAAAGTGTTGCAGAAATCGTCGTAAGTATAGACAACAATAATGATGGAGATATAGAAAACACGAACGTAAATAATGGAATAAACGAATGGGACGAATTCGACGCAGTGACGGAAGAAGGATTAAGACAGACAATACAAAAGATGGCCATGAAAAACGGAATGGAAGAGGGAATATCAACACTAATAATTAGAGAGAATTATGGGATGATAGGAGCTGAACTATTAGATGTGATCAATTCCTCATTGAAGGAGGGAAGATGCCCAAGGGAATGGAAGGTATCCACTGTCATCCCGATACCAAAAGTGACCAACACATTGAAAGCATGCGAGTACAGACCGATTAATGTACTACCAACATATGAAAAGGTGTTAGAATTAGTAGTAAAAGAGCAATTGGACAAATTCATAGAGGTCACCAACATACTGATAGAGCATCAATCGGGATTTCGGAAAGACCATTCGTGCGAAACCGCGATCCAAGCGGTAATAACTCAATGGAAGGTAATAATCAGCAAGGGAAAAATGATAGGAGTGATATTTATGGATCTGAAAAGAGCATTCGAAACGATCGACAGGGAAAAATTGATACACAAGATGGAAGGATACGGTATGAAGGGAAATGTACTAAATTGGTTCACCTCTTACATAAGAGGAAGATCCCAACAAGTCAAATTAGGAGAAAAAATGTTAGGGACGCTGTTGACGGAATATGGTGTACCACAGGGGCCGGTGCTGGGACGTTTACTCTTTATACTATACATAAATGATATTGTAAAAGTAAAAACCGAGGAATCGATGGTAAAACTGTTCGCAGACGATACAATGATATTCGTAACGGGAGATAGCGCAAGAGAAATAGAGGTAAAGCTACAAGCAGTTCTGTTTAGACTGGAGAACTGGTTAAATGAGAATAAACTGAAAATGAACGGGAATAAAACAAAATATATGGTAATGAGGAGTATCAGGAAGGAGCTAAGTAGGGAAATCAGGGTCAGCACCAAAGTGAGTATAGAGCTAAAGAGAGTTACAGTAATGAAGTACTTAGGAGTCGTACTAGATGAACAACTGTCGTTTAAAGAACATTGTGACTATGTTCTAAAGAAAGTCGGAAAGAAAACGAGCTTTTTGAACAGAATCGGAAAGCATGTAACGGCATATACGCGATGCCTTGTTTATAAAACGATCATAGCGCCTCGTTTTGAGTACTGCGTTATAATAATGATTAATATGGGGAAAACTGAGGGAGAAAAACTACAGAAAGCACAAAATCGAGCCATGCGGACAATATTACAAGTGAATAGATGCACGAGAATTAGGGATATGCTTGATGCGTTAAATTTCATGTCAATAAAGGAGCGACTGGAGTACAATGTAAGAGTATTCATGTATAAAATGGTGAACAACATGCTTCCTAATGAGCTGAGCGGCAGAGTGCATTTAATAGAGGAAAGGAGGGGAGTAAGAACGAGGCAAGCTCGAGACATACAACTAGAAGCAAGGAAAACGACAAGCGCACAGCAAAGTATAATGTATGCGGGGGCAAAAATGTATAATGAATTACCAGGGGCAGTAAAAAGTAGCGGAGATCTGAATAGTTTTAAGAAATAAATGAAAGAATATATAGTAAGTAAGAGATAAAGTATAGAAATGTATATATATGTATATAATAATGGTGTACAAAGTGTTGAATGATATCTAAATTGTAGTAGCTGTAGACATTGAATGTGAATAGCTCTATCATTCTCTCTCTCCCTGCCATTCTCTCTCTCTACTATTCTCTCTCTTTCTCTCTCTATCATTCTCTGTCTCTATCATTCTCTCTCTCTATCATTCTCTCTCTCTCACTATCATTATCTCTCTCTCTCTTTCTCCATCATTCTCTTTCTCCTATCATTCTCTCTCTCTCTCTATCATTCTCGTTCTCCTATCATTATCTCTCTCTCTCTTGAGTTGAGTTGGGACGTGTGTAAAGTGCGCTCCGTCAATTACATAAATTCCGAGTGAAAAAGTTAGCAACAAATAGAAAAACTATGGCAAAGTGATCGGTTTAGTGTGGGGAACAGTTCCAGCTATCGATGAGCCCGATAGCTATCGGAATAGTGGGCTGTGAGTCTTTTATTGATTGAAATTATCGATTGAGGAGAAAGGCGGCGACGACATTATTGCCACGGTGTCGTGACAGTAGCACACACCGAGGTAGGTAGGTTGTTAGTTGGAATCACCGTTAATTGCCAAGTGTGGAACGGTAATTTACGGGCGGTGTCACGATACAAAAGAAATGGATACCACGACTGAGTATGACGAGTATCAATGCTCAGATTGCAAAAAGGGTGTTGCAAGAGTAATAGTACGATTCAAGGCGTGCCCGAAACTGTTTTATCATCCGGGGTGTGTAATTAGGCATAAAGTATACGACAGAAACAAAGAACTAGTGCAGTGCAAGGGTCCGTTTGAGACCTTCGCAATTGAAGGAGATCAGAAGGGCCCCATAGCCAGTGGTAGCAGAGAGAGAGTGGGCTCAGCAGGATCAACCCCAATAAGGAGAAGTGGGGACGCGTCGGTGAACATGGAAGGAAAAATGGATTGGCTGGTGAAAACTGTGAAAGCGTTAAAAGACGAAGTTGCATGCATAAAAGAAGTTCACAACATAATCCAAGAAATAGTCCAAGAAGAGCTGAAAGGAGTTAAGGCAGAAATGGAAGTGATAAAAAAGATGATACAAGGAGGAATTCAAGGTTCAGTACGGGAAGTAGTAAAAACTTATAGTGATGCAGTGAAAGAAAAGAAAAAAGAGACAGTTATAATTATCAAACCGAAAGAACAGCAAGAAAGCGAGGTCACGAAAAAAACGATCAAAGAAACGATCAAAAAAAGGTAACAAGGTTCAAGAAAGGCAGCAAAGGAACAGTGATATTGGGATGTAAAACGTCAGGAGAAATGGAACAGCTGAAGACCATAGTGCAGGAGAAAATGGGTGAGAGCTTCAAAGTTACTGAATCAGTCCAACAATATCCAAAAATCAAAATCGTAAACATGGAAGACGAAGAATTGCAGTTGACTGATGAAGTGCTGGTTGAAACAATAAAAAAGCAGAATGCAATGGAAGATACTGAAGGAAGAGAGATGAGAATCGTGAAAAGAATAAACAAAGAAGGAGGACACGAAGGATCGGTAATAATGATGGTGGATGAAGGAAGCCATCGAGAATTATTGGAAAAAGGCAAGATCAGTGTAGGCTGGAGGAAACGCCCGGTGTACAACCACATCAACGTGAAGAGGTGCTACAAATTCTGGGGTTATTATCATATAGCGAAGAATTGCGCAAAAGAGGAGACATGCCACAAATGTGCTGGAAATCATGAGGCGAGTAAATGTAAAGCGACGAAAAACAAGTGCGTTAATTGCGTATTAAAAAATCAAGTATACAATTTGGAGTTGAACACCGAACATGATGCTTTGGATCGGGAATGCCCAACGTGCAAAAGAGCAGTACAAGAAGAGAAGAGGAGAGCCGGATGGAACGAGTAGCAACTACGGAAGGAAGAAACAATATGGTACACAAATGCACAAAGTCTCATAGTACATAAGGATGAAATACGGCACCAGGTAGTGGACAGAGTGAAACCTGAAATCATTATCAGAGACCAGAGTGACCGATGAAATTAGAGACAGTGAAGTGCATATGCCGGGATACGGTGTCGTCAGGTGTGATGCGGAAAATAGGAATACAGGCGGTGCAATCTTATATGTAAGAGACGGTATAAAATATGACATGATACCAATAAATAAAATAGAATCAAATTCCTGGTGTGTTGCAATAGAGGTCAAGGACAAACTTTTTAAAGAAGTTATAGTGGCTGTGTATCATTCACCAAGTTCTTCGGATGCCGATTTTGTAAGACACATTGAAAACATTGCAGAGGAACTAATGATAAAAGGAGATTGTCTGATAATAGGTGATTTTAATATAGATGTAACGGTAGAAACGTTCTACAAAAAGATATTAATAACAGGTATGCAGAGCCTAGGGATGAAGCAATATGTTAATAAGCCGACAAGAATAACGCACGACAGCCGAACTACTGTAGATTTATTATTTACTAATAGGAATGCACGAGTGCAGGTGGAGCGCGAGCCAATGATAACGGACCATGGGTGGATAAAAGTTGCATTAGGAAAAAGGGAAGTAAAAAATGAGTATAGAGAATACAAAACAAGAAACTATAATAAAATGGATGCAAACGAATTTATAAGGAGGTTAAGCAGTACAACAAGACAAGTACAAGAGGTAGAGGTAAACCAAAGAGCAAAAATGTTTGTTGATAATATAGTGAATGCAATAGATAGGTTTGCACCCAGAAGAATCGTTAAAATGCCAACGGTATGGGAAAGGAAGGAATGGTACTCCGAAGATATAACAAAACCAGCGAGAAGACGAGATGAGACATATAAACGAGCAGTTATCACTGGTTCGGAAGATCAGTGGCAGCAATTTAAACTGGAAAGGAATGCGGTAGTTAAACTAATCAGAGAAAAGTAGAAGGAATACTACGAAAAGATGATAGATGACAATAAAAAGAATACGACGAAGATGTGGAAAACACTCAAAGAAGTAGTTAGAGGGGAAGCAATGGGAGTAAGAGAGGTCGGGAACATAGATTTTGAGATATTGGATGATGAAACGGAAAGAAGTATAGCTGATAAGTTTAATGTATATTATGTGCAAAGCATAAGTAATATATTAAACTCCATACAACCAGATACATCTGGAAGCCCTAACAGAAGAATAGCGGGTGCTTCAATGGATAATGATAGAATAATGAAGAACTTTAATTGTGTCGAAATAGAGGAACTAGAAAAGATAGTGATGGAACTGCCAAAAAAGAAGGGAACGGAAGAAGGAATATCAAGCGATATTCTAAAAATGGCGTTTAGTGCAATTAAAGAGGAATTTATAGAAGTAATAAATGGATCTCTGCGGGAGGGATGTTGCCCAGACAGCTGGAAAACATCAACGATTATACCGATCCCAAAGATAAATAAGGCTACGAAAGCAAGTCAATACAGGCCAATTAATATGTTGCCCCTGTATAAAAAGGTGCTTGAACTAGCAGTGAAGAATCGAATTGAGAAACATTTAGAAGACAATGACACTATAACAGAGCATCAATCAGGATTTAGAAAACAATACTCGTATGAAACAGCGATTCAAACTGTTATAGACGAGTGGAAAGTGAACGTTAGTAAAGGAAAAATGGTAGGAGTTATCTTCATGGACTTAAAAAGAGCGTTTGAAACAATAGATAGAGACATATTATTGGACAAACTATACCAATATGGAATTAGAGAAAGGGTATTAGAATGGTTTTGTACGTATTTAAGAAATAGAACACAACAAGTAAGGTTTAATGATACATGGTCTGAAGTTATCGGTAATGAATATGGGGTGCCACAGGGATCAGTATTGGGACCGTTATTATTTATTATATATATAAATGATATTGTAAATCTGTGCCCAGATGGATGTAGTATACAAATGTTTGCTGATGACACAGTGATATACGTAACAGGATTAACTAGTGCAGAAGTGGAGGTTAAAATGAATATGTCATTACGTATAGTCGAAAAGTGGATGAACAGAAATAAATTAAAAATGAATGCGGAAAAAACAAAATATATGATTGTCAGCAGTATAAGGAAGAATGTGAGTGGACATATCGTACTCAAGTGTGTGGATGGAACGGAACTAGAGAGAGTGGAGACAATGAAATATCTAGGAATAATTATTGATGAGAAACTGAGATTTAAAGACCACTGTGAGCATATGTTAAAGAAGATAGGTAAAAAAACGAGTTTTTTAAACAGAATGGGGCAATATGTGTCTGCGTATACGAGATGTACTGTTTATAAAGCAATTATAGCACCACACTCTGAGTACTGCGCAACACTGTTACTTGATATGGGAGAAACAGAGTTGAATAAACTGCAGATCGCGCAAAACAGAGCGATGAGGGTTATATTGCAATGTAATCGCTATACGAGGATAGAAGATATGCTGAATGCAGTACAATTCATGTCTGTAAGGCAAAGATTGTACTACAATGTATGTATATTTATATTTAAAGCGGTAAATAATTTAATTCCGAAGGAATTAAAAAGTAGGCTACAAATAGTAAATATAGTGTAATATAGTAAAATATAGTAAAATATAGTTTTTAACACAGTAAGTTTCTGTTGTGAGGATCGTAGAAAAGTACACGGGAATAAATCGAAAATTAATATAGTCTTTATTTTATATCTATGATATACACACAGTCTGTCGGTTCGATAAGCTTATCAACGACTAACGAACAATTATCGATCGCGCTCATCGAGCGCTTCACCCCTCTCACACGCACACAGCTCTCACATTCTCATTCGATAAGGGACATTGGTCAGTTTTGATTTCCGCACGAATATTCCCGAACCTTCACGAGTCCGCTGCCGAGGGCGGTACGAGAGCAATGATTCTCGAACGCGAGACTAACTATTTCAACAATAGTAATACAATTTAGAAGAACGAAAAGTGCGCAAAAAAGTATGTACTATGAAGGGGTGAAAATGTACAATGCACTGCCAGCTGATATAAAAGGTTGTGAAAAAGTTGAACAGTTCAAACGCATGGTAAAGAAATATATTGTATCAATAATAAAATCTATATATATATAAAAGAAAGTCGTTGTTAGTTACACTATTTATAACTCACGAACGGCTGTACCGATTTGGCTGAAAATTGGTGGTGATGTAGATTAGAACCAGGAGACGGACATAGGATACTTTTTATCGTGACATAAAACGTCAAAGAGAATACAAGTCATTATGAAAGTGGTATAACAAAAACGCATCTGACATGGAATAACAAAACGCAAATGACAGCTAAACGTAAAGCAAATGACAGCTAAACGAAAAGCAAATGACAGCTAAACGTATGGTTCAAACGTATGGTTGAAAATTTGATAATTATAAATTTCGTCAGAAATCAATAATTAGTAATCTATATATATAACTAGCTGACCCGGCGAACTCTGTTCCGCCTTAGAGGCAATAAATAAGCAGATTTTGGATTTAATTAAGTTCAATTTTTTATTAAAGGTTTATTAAAGGTAAAGTATGGTTAAAAATTTGATAATTTTAAATTTTGTCAGAAAATAACAATTAGTAATAATCAATAATTTGTATTCTGTTCATCATCATGAACAATGCCGCGACCGAGACGATCGAATCTTTCCCGACAAAGCCGTAATGCAAGAAGGATACGAAACATTGCGAATGAAAGGACTGAAGAAGGACAAGAAATTGCCCGTGAAGAGCGCCGCGTTAGTATGGCTCGACTTCGTGCTTCTCAATCACAAGAGCAAAGTGAGGCAGCCCGTGAAACGGCTCGGTTGTAAATGCGAAATCGTCGAGCGAACAACAGAGATCAATAAGTAGATGATTTTCGACGCACAAGAAGAGATTTATCAATTGCTGATTTGAATCGAGCAGCGTTTCGATACGATTGCAGCATTGATTACTGCTTGCATCCTAGCGTTTGCATTGGGCCAATGGACGTTGTTTGCGAGTATTGTGGCACATTGAAGTTTTCCGGAGAAACCCCCGGATTGTGCTGCCTTAGTGGGAAAGTGAAATTGACATTATTGACTCCGCCACCTGAGCCATTGCATTCATTGCTTTGTGGCGAAACACCCGAATCACGTCATTTTCTTGCAAACACTCAAAAATACAATGGTTGTTTGCAAATGACCTCATTTGGGGCAGATATTATCGAAGAACGAGGATTTAATCCGACATTCAAGGTATTTATTTATTTTTGTACTTACACACAATATAGTAGAAGAATAACTTACTATACTTATTCGTACGTATTATGTTTGTTAATTCTAAAAAAAGTTTTTATAAAGCAGTAATACTGTCTTTGCTTTTTATTTTGTAGATACAAGGACAGATTCACCATCAAATTGGATCATTGCAACCTCTCGAAGATGCACAGCATAAATTTTTACAAATATACTTCATGGGCAACATGGAAGAACAACTTGATCGACGTCAAGTGATCAATGCAGCAATGAAAAGAGCAATTCTTCAAGATTTACAGCAACTACTTCATGAACATCATGCGCTGGTCAGGCTGTTCAAGAGTGCTTTGGAGCGCATGCCAAATGATGACTACAAAGCACAATGGCGCATAAACGTGCATTAGAAGCACTTAACCGAACATTGAAAGATCTACGCAATGACTCGAGATGTTTTGGAGGAGCAATGATTTTACTGTCTGGCGATTTCCGCCAAACACTGCCAGTAATTCCAAGATCAACGGCTGCCGACGAAATAAACGCTTGCCTCAAATCATCGAATCTATGGCGCTATGTGAAGAAACTTCAGTTGACAACAAACATGAGAGTTGCATTGCTTAATGAGACATCTGCTGAAGATTTCTCTGAGCAATTGCTGACTATCGGTAATGGTCGAGTACCTGTCGATGAATCGAGCGGATTGATTTCATTTCCTCATAATTTCTGTAACTTTGTCTCATCGAAAGACGAACTTATCAACAAAGTATTCCCAAACATAATTACTAACTACAAAAATAATGAATGGTTGAGTGAGCGAGCAATTTTAGCGGCTAAGAATAAAGATGTAGATGACCTAAACTACATAATTCAGAATGAGATCATTGGAACAATGCATTCATTCAAATCTATTGACTGCGTAACAAATGAAGATGAAGCCACCAACTATCCAATTGAATTTTTAAACTCCTTGGATGTGCCTGGCTTACCACCGCACAATTTACGCCTAAAGGTTGGCTCCGTAGTAATTATGCTTCGAAACTTAAACCAACCAAAATTGTGCAACGGTACGCGTTTGGTGGTAAGTAAATTGATGAACAATGTGATTTACGCGACGATACTCAAAGGAAAATTCGAAGGTGAGGAAGTTCTCATTCCGAGGATCCCGATGATCCCAACCGATATGCCGTTTGAGTTCAAAAGACTTCAATTTCCGATCCGTCTTGCATTCGCCATGACCATTAACAAATCACAAGGCCAATCATTGAAAGTTTGTGGTTTGAATCTGGAATATCCATGTTTTTCCCATGGTCAATTATATGTGGCATGTTCACGGGTCGGAAGACCATCTGCGTTATTTGTTCTTGCGCTTGATAATAAAACAAAAAATGTCGTGTATCACAAGGTACTTAACTGAAGAGTGCAACCTATGCACCAAAATACATGAACGATAAAGAATCATTAAAATACTTAATTTTTTTATTTGTATTTCCTAATAAAAAATTGAACTTAATTAAATCCAAAATCTGCTTATTTATTGCCTCTAAGGCGGAACAGAGTTCGCCGGGTCAGCTAGTAATATATATTTAGAAGTAAGAAAATATGTAACAGTATGTATAAAATAGCTGAGAAAGCTAATAAATATCTCTCTCTCTCTCTATCATTCTCTCTCTCACTATCGTTCTCTCGCTCTCTCTCTCTCTATCATTCTTTCTCTCTATCATTCTCTCGCTCTCTCTCTCTATCATTCTCTCTCTCTCTCTCTATCATCCTCTTTCTTTCTCTCCATCATTCTCTCGCTATTTCTCTCTATCATTCTCTCGCTATTTCTCTCTATCATTCTCTCCATCATTCTCTCTCTATCATTCTCACTCTATCATTCTCACTCTATCATTCTCACTCTCTCTCTCCCGTGAGTACTGTTGACATCATCTATTTCGTCCCACTTTCTTCGAGCAATTATTCTGCTGCCTGTTGCCTTCGGGCGTCTTTGTTGCAGGAGCTTGCATGTAAAATTAAATGCTTTTCGTCTTGATTAAATTGGATTTGCTTTTTGAGTCCAATTTATTCGTAATAATCAAGTGAAAAGTGCATCGATTTTCTAACCTCAAACTCTTGGGGACGCACCATATCCACTTTCTTACTCTGGCCTTAAGAGGATGTGAAAGGTTTTGGCGAACTCCGATGGCGTCGGCATAGTAGTGAACGGGGCACGCGCAATGAATTACCATCCGTGCGGCGCGCGCCACCGTTAGATGGTACTATACGCCATCGGCGATTCGACAGACAAACGACACCGAGAACATGCAATCTCGGCGACGATACATTTTCAAATAAAATTATCGCTTTATACAATGTAGCGAGCTCATGGAATTACTGATCGCTTGTATCGTTGAAATGAAGCAACGAAAACGTCGAGCGATTGTGCATGAGCATCGTCACCGAGAACATGCAATCTCGGCGACGATAGATTTTTAAATAAAATTGTCGCTGTATAAAATTTAGCGAGCTCATGCAATTATTGCTCGACTGTATCGTTGAAAAAATCAACGAAAACGTCGAGCGATTGTGCATGAGCATCGTCACCGACAACATGCAATCTCGGCGACGATAGATTTTCGAAAAAAAATATCGCTCTATGCAATGTAACGAGCTCATGCAATTATTGCTCGACTGTATCGTTGAAAAAATCAACGAAAACGTCGAGCGATTGTGCATGAGCATCGTCACCGAGAACATGCAATCTCGGCGACGATAGATTTTTAAATAAAATTGTCGCTAGTAGTATGTGGCCCACTCTGGCGACCCCCACTCCTATCCCCACTCCTATCCCCTCCACTTTCCCCCACGCCGGAGCCTCTTTTCCGAGCGTGGTGGGGCTGTGATGGGGAGAGGCGGTGGGGGGAGATTTCTGCGGGCTGGCCAGAGCGGACCGATTATTATTATTATTATTATTCAAATAATAATAATAATAATACAAAATATAATAATAATATAATAAGACTTTTAAACTCACGTGTCCGGCTGCTTGAGGTCCTACCGACGATATGTTTTTCACACACACACACACACAGACACACACACACACACACACACACACACACACAGACACACACACACACACACACACACACACACACACACACACACACACACACACACACACACGCACACGCACACGCACACGCACACGCGCACGCACACACACACACACACACACACACACACACACACACACACACACAAATGTTTTTCACAACACAATCTACTACACACGCACACACACACACAAATGTTTTTCACACACACACGCACACACACACACACACACAAATGTTTTTCACACAAATGTTTTTCACACAAATGTTTTTCACACAAATGTTTTTCACACAAATGTTTTTCACACACACACACACACACTCACACGCACGCACGCACGCACGCACGCACGCACGCACGCACACACACACACACACACACACACACACACAAATGTTTTTCACACAAATGTTTTTCACACCAATGTTTTTCACACACACGCACACACACACATCCACAAATGTTTTGAATGTTCAAACATGGGCACGCAGTCGCTGGCGATTCGGTAGCGCATGCCCCTCCGCAATGAGCTCGCTGCCGAGATCGGCCCCCCGGATATTTAGGCTTACCCAGAGGGAGCTATTTTCAAGCACTTTCATGCTGATATGGGCCGTTGCAATGACGCCCAGTGTTACATCACTGAGGTAGTGCTGTACCGAACATGACCATTCCACGTCGGTTGGCTGCACGGCCAATAAGCCGCAGTGGATAGCGGTTATCGGCGTTTGGCGAAAACCCTCCTCCAGATGATAAATCTGTGATCTGTCACAAAAAGCTGAGCAGCCATGGTCCAGCAACCAGATCTCAGCGTATCCCGTGCTATCAATATCGATAACGCTGCACCGCCTTACAGTCGCGCTCGAACGAACGGCGCAAAACACCCCGGCAGCGAGCTCTTCATCGCCAAGGAGAGTGCCCCTATTATTATCAATGTAATAAGCCATCATTGACAGCGTATTGTCGATGTACAGCTGTTTTAATGCCACATACTCGTCGGGCTGTCGACGTTGACAATTTCGACCGGCACGTCCTCGTTTCCGAACCACGCGAGATCCAGAGGTTTTATAATGCTTTCCATATTTATTTTTCTTTTCACTCGCGATTAAAAATTTGAAATTGGTGTGGCACGTTACGACGGCAAGAGAATACTGAGGGTGATTCTTTGCTCTGCCATCGTCGAGATGCAATGATCGGTCGAATAGCAGCATCAGCAAAATTGCACGTGCCCATATTAATTTCTTGGATATCTCATAGTAAATACTGTCGTCAGCATTTTTTGCACGGCTGCAGCTCGAGCTCGCAATGCTTTTTGCGCCGGTCTCCGTTAAGAGGATGTGAAAGGTTTTGGCGAACTCCGATGGGGTCGGCATAGTAGTAAACGGGGCGCGCGCAACGAATTACCATCTGTGCGGCGCGCGCCACCGTTAGAGGGCACTATACGCCATCGGCTATTCGACAGACAAGCTCATGCCGTGCGAGGCGGCTTGGTCGCTTCGTCTCGTCAAACAAGCACGGTTGTCAACAGTCACCGAGAATGTGTAATCTCGGTGACGAAAATGACTCGTTCGTTCATTTATTTTACGCATGAAAGCATGCGTAAGCTACATTCATGCGAGCTCGTCAAGCTCGCATGAATGTAGCTCGATGAGATTTTGATCGGATATATAAGATTGTCGAGTCAAATTCATTCAAATAAATTAAAAATCTCATCCTATGATGCTGCACGAGCATCGTCAGTCGAGTTCGACTTTTGTCACCGAGAATATGCAATTTCGGCGACGAATGACTCCCTCGATTTATTTCATTACATGACGAATGACTCTTGCGAGTTATTTCATTATATGTCGAATGACTCTCGAGTTATTTCATTATATGTCGAGTGACTCTCGAGTTATTTCAGTTTTCTGCTGCATGTAATTCAGTGAGCTCGTACAAATTCAGCTCCGTGACGTCATTGAAATAAATCAATGACCTCATCGGGTGATGGTGTACGAGCATCGACACCGAGAAAATGGAATCTCGGTGACGATTGACTCTCTCGAGTCACTTTTTCACCGTACGTTCAGTGAGCTCGTGCGCTCGATTATATCGTTGAAGTCAAACAACGAATTCATCGAGCGATTATGTATGAGCATCTACACCGAGAACATGCAATCTTGGTGACGTTTGATTTCGAAAAAAACTTGTCACTCTATACAATGTAGCGAGCTGATGCAATTACTGCTCGATTATATCGTTGAAATAAATCAACGAAAACATCGAGCGATTATGTATGAGTATCTACACCGAGAACATGCAATCTCGGTGACGTTCGATTTAGAAAAAAACTTGTCGCTCTATACAATGGAGCGAGGTCATAAAATTACTGCTCGATTATATCGTTGAAATAAAACAACGAAAATATCGAGCGATTATATATGAGCATCTACACCGAGAACATGCAATCTCGCTGACGATTTATTTGAAAAAAAACTTGTCGCTCTATACAATGTAGCGAGCTCATGCAATTACTCGATTATATCGTTGAAATAAATCAACGAATTCATCGAGCGATTATGCATGAGCATCGATACCGAGAACATGCAATCTCGGTGACGATTTTTTTGAAAAATAAAATTTCGCTGTATAAAATTTCGCGAGCTCATGCAATTACTGCTCGGTTATATCGTTGAAATAAATCAACGAAAACATCGAGCGATTATGTATGAGCATCTACAGCGAGAACATGCAATCTCGGTGACGTTTGATTTGAAAAAAAACTTGTCGCTCTATACAATGTAGCGAGCTCATGCAATTACTGCTCGATTATATGGTTGAAATAAATCAACGAATTCATCGAGCGATTATGCATGAGCATCGACACCGAGAACATGCAATCTCGGTGACGATTTTTTTGAAAAATAAAATTTCGCTGTATAAAATTTCGCGAGCTCATGCAATTACTGCTCGGTTATATCGTTGAAATAAATCAACAAAAACATCGAGCGATTATGTATGAGTATCTACACTGAGAACATGCAATCTCGGTGACGTTCGATTTAGACAAAAACTTGTCGCTCTATACAATGGAGCGAGGTCATAAAATTACTGCTCGATTATATCGTTGAAATAAAACAACGAAAATATCGAGCGATTATATATGAGCATCTACACCGAGAACATGCAATCTCGCTGACGATTTATTTGAAAAAAAACTTGTCGCTCTATACAATGTAGCGAGCTCATGCAATTACTCGATTATATCGTTGAAATAAATCAACGAATTCATCGAGCGATTATGCATGAGCATCGATACCGAGAACATGCAATCTCGGTGACGATTTTTTTGAAAAATAAAATTTCGCTGTATAAAATTTCGCGAGCTCATGCAATTACTGCTCGGTTATATCGTTGAAATAAAACAACGAAAACATTAAGCGAGTATGACTGAGCATCGGCATCGAGACCATGCAATCTCGGTGACGATTTATTTGGAAAAAAATTGTCGCTCTATACAATGTAGCGAGCTCATGCAATTACTGCTCGATTATATCGTTGAAATAAATCAACGAATTCACCGAGCGATTATGCATGAGCATCTACACCGAGAACATGCAATCTCGGTGACGTTTGATTTTGAAAAAAACTTGTCGCCCTATACAATGGAGCGAGGTCATAGAATTACTGCTCGATTATATCGTTGAAATAAAACAACGAAAACATCAAGCGATTATGACTGAGCATCGGCACCGACACCATGCAATCTCGGTGACGATTCATTTTCAAAAAAACTTGTCGCTGTATAAAATTTGCAATGTAAACAATGTTGCGAATTCACACATGTATACATGTATATACATATATATACGTAAACGAAAGAAAATTCGAGACGCATAGCGAACAGGCACGATATATATATGTATATATATATGTATATATATATGTCTATATATATGTATATATGTATATGTATATATATATGTATATATATATATGTATATATATATATGTATATGTATATATATATGTGTAAATACAGTGTTGCGAATTCAGAGAGCGAGTGTCGAAAGATATCCTAAGCTCATGCCGTGCGCGGCGGCTTGGTCGCTTCGTCTCGTCAAACAAGCACGGTTGTCAACAGTCACCGAGAATGTGTAATCTCGGTGACGAAAATGACTCGTTCGAGTCCATTTATTTTACGCATGCTTTGACGAGCTCGCATGAATGTAGCTCGATGAGATTTTGATTGGATATATAAGATTGTCGAGTCAAATTCATTTAAATAAATTTAAAATCCCATCGTATGATGCTGCACGAGCATCGTCAGTCGAGTTCGACTTTTATCACCGAGAATATGCAATTTCGGCGACGAATGACTCCCTCGAGTTATGTCATTACATGACGAATGACTCTTGCGAGTTATTTCATTATATGTCGAATGACTCTCGAGTTATTTCAGTTTTCTGCTGCATGTAATTCAGTGAGCTCGTACAAATTCAGCTCCGTGACGTCATTGAAATAAATCAATGACCTCATCGGGTGATGGTGTACGAGCATCGACACCGAGAACATGGAATCTCGGTGACGATTGACTCTCTCGAGTCACTTTTTCACCGTACGTTCAGTGAGCTCGTGCGCTCGATTATATCGTTGAAATAAATCAACGAAAACATTGAGCGATTATGTATGAGCATCTACAGCGAGAACATGCAATCTCGGTGACGATTTATTTGAAAAAAAACTTGTCGCTCTATACAATGGAGTAAGGTCATAGAATTACTGCTCGATTATATCATTGAAATAAAACGACGAATTCATCGACCGATTATGTATGAGCATCTACACCGAGAACATGCAATCTCGGTGACGATTTATTTGAAAAAAAACTTGTCGCTGTATAAAATTTAGTGTGGTTATTTCTGACGTATTTATTGTTTAGTTGTTATATATTTACGTACTTATTTAGAAAGGCTTCTTGTTCGTAAATAAACGTTATCCACTCGTCCACGTGTCCACTCGTTGATTTGATACACAATGTAGCACAACAAAAAATGCGAATATACGACCATACTATATACGAGCGAAACGAAAAACAATAGCGAGAAAGCATCGCTTCGTCAACGGTCCTCTGCGGTCACCCACACTACTACAAACGCGTTCACATCGCATATCCATGTTAGGATACTTCACGTGTACACATTTCGAAGCATATTGGTACCCGGACTTGGCAGGAACATAGATGCTATCAGTCTCCACGCATATGTGTGTGTGGGGCTGTGTTTATGTTTGGAGTTTTGACGGTTACCTTACATCGTGCCTGTCTCGCTATGCGTTCTCGAATTTTCATTCGATTACGTATATATATGTATATATATATACATATATATGTAATTACAATGTTGCGAATTCACACATGTATACATGTATATACTTATATACATATACGTGTATTATAGGTAAACGAAGGAAAATTCGAGAACGCATGGCGAGACAGGCACGATATATATATATATATATATCGTCCTTGTTATATACGTTATCGAATTTTAATATATATATGTAAACACAGTGTTGCGAATTCAGAGCGAGTGTCGAAAGAAATCCAGCAGTTTTCAGTCTGCTTTCAGTCGTGCTAGCGCTAAGATGCCACCTAAACGTAGTAAGTAAAATATATATACAAAAAATATTTGTTCTTCCCATTTTTGCTGTATTGTTCCTCTATTTGTGCTCTTCTTCTCTGTATGATCATTTCTCTCTCTCTCTCTCTCTTTGTCTTTCTCTCCTTCTCTCTCTCATATCCTTCCTCTTTACCATATTTCTCTGTGTGTCTCTATAATGTTTCTCTCCAGCATCCTTCTTTGCCTTCTAATTCCACAAGCATAATCGCATACTATATTTTCCAGCTACACGAAGCCACAGTAAAATGGTAAGTCTTTATTACATTTGAAATATTGTTTATGTTGTATTGGATGTATAAATATAACACATATTTTTTATTTCAACAGGACAAATCTTCTGAATGGCCAGCATTGCCGGTTCCAGAAAAAAAAAAAAATACATGCAATTTAGCACAAAAACAACAACAACAACAACAACCGCAACCACAACAACAACAACAACAACAACAACAACAACAACCGCAACCACAACAACAACAACCGCAACCACAACAACAACAACAACAACCGCGACCACAACAACAACAACAACCACAACAGGAGCATGGACAGGACGAGGATGAATCTTATGCGCACTTCATGATAAGTGGCGTGGCGTATAAGGTTCATCCAAACATCCTGTTCGTGCTCCAATCATTCGAGAGGGAGCATCGTCGCCAAAAAAATACGATTGAACGGCTGCAGCTCCAACTGCAACAACAACAGGAACAACAAAAACAACAACGGGAACAACAACAAAAACAACAACAGGAACAACAACGAGAAGAATAGGAACAACAAGAACAACAAATACAGCAACAACAACAACAAATACAGCAACAACAACAAATACAGCAACAACAACAACAACAAATACAGCAACAACAACGACACGCAAAACGGGGAAGGCAAGGACATCGAGGACGAGAACTAGGACGAGAGCGAGGACGCGAACGAGGACGAGGACGAGAACGAGGACGAGGACGAGGACGAGGACGAGAACGAGGACAGCGACGAAATAAAAGCGGAGAAAATTCATGGAGGCAGGAAACTGAAAATGTACGTTACTTGAAATTATAAAATATAATAATTTCAAATGACGAAAAAACAGGTTGACTTGATATTTTTTTCTTGATGCGAGTATTGGGATGACAAGGGCGGGCTTTTACGTCCAGTTAGTACATATTCTGAACAAGGTTCGGTTTGTTTATGACAAAATATTTACAAATAATGGAGTGATCAATTAATAATCATTGCGTTGTTCATGGATATTTGGTGAATCAAAAAATGTTCAGACTATATACTAACAGTGCGTAAAAGCCCGACCTTGGCATTCCGGCACACACGTAAAAAAAAATATTGAAAATCGAGCAGTTTTTTCTGATGCCCTAAACTTGTAAACAATTTCAATGTATGTAATATGAGACTTCTTTTTCAGAACGTCGAGAATGCGATTGTGGCGGCGATCAGGTCAGCCGTGCAAATGGCAGCTCCGGCACCAGTAATGCCAATGCAGTGGCCAGTTGCAGCACCAGTACCGCAACCGCCACTGCATTTTGCAATGCCGCCATTTCCATCGGCACCAACCCATATGCCGGGTTACCTAATGCCGAGGATGCCCCAAATGGCTGGGTTTTGGCACCCACCATATTAAAAAAAAAACAATATTATCAATAGGAAAACAACGAAATATGAAATAAATTCTGAAATAAAAAAAGTTATAAAATAAATACAATGAAGAAAAGTTATGATATGAAAAATCATGTCCGTTTGTCTCTTTGTCCATTTGTCTCTCTGTCTGTCTGCCTGTCTATCATGTTGTTTGTCTGTCTGTTTGTCTGTCTGTCTGTTTGTCTGTCTGTTTGTCTGTCTGTCTGTTTGTCTGTTTGTCTGTCTGTTTGTCTGTCTGTTTGTCTGTCTGTTTGTCTGTCTGTCTGTTTGTCTGTCTGTCTGTTTGTCTGTCTGTCTGTTTGTCTGTCTGTTTGTCTGTCTGTTTGTCTGTCTGTCTGTTTGTCAGTCTGTCTGTTTGTCTGTCTGTTTGTCTGTCTGTCTGTCTGTCTGTTTGTCTGTCTGTTTGTCTGTCTGTTTGTCTGTCTGTTTGTCTGTCTGTCTGTTTGTCTGTCTGTCTGTTTGTCTGTCTGTTTGTCTGTCTGTCTGTCTGTCTGTCTGTTTGTCTGTCTGTTTGTCTGTCTGTGTCATGTGTGTGTATGTGTCTTATGTTATGAAAAGCTGCAATTGTAAAATTGTACGGAATGCTGACATAACATTACTGTTTTGCTGTAGGATGCAACAATTATCATCACCTGTATGATAGGTCGAGGAAGCGCCCACCCTCACTTACCCACTCATACTAGCATATGAGCACGTTTCCACGACTCACATCAGACCAGCATGTCGGTATGTTTCTGATGCGACTTGGCGATGCTTATTTGCTTACGCACAACACCCGTGTCCATTGGTACCGTCATACGAGGTGCTTTTCCGTACTTGCATTCTTGGAAGCTCATGGAATCATACCACGAATTTTCGAGTGGTAGACTGGGGAACCAGTCATGCATGCAAACTAATAAATCATCATAATCTATGGTGATTGTAATGGGAATGGCAACAGTATTCTACTGCGAATAATTGTTACCATATGAGCTCTCATTGATGAGGCATCGTTAGAGTATTTCTGAATCGAAGGGTCACCTCCCAAAGCTACAGTTGTAGCAAATGCAGCAGCATAAACGCCACAACTAAATGCATCCGGCTGTTTTGAAACGGGCTGAATAGAGATACAGTCAATCTCCACGGAAGGATAACGTGCATGAATATACCTTCGTACTTCTTTATGCATGCGAGTAAATGCACTTGGACACATACTATCATAAATCAACACATGCGAGCCGTTGTACAATATGCAACACCAGTGCCTCGATTTGTTCCCACCAATTATTTGCATGTCATGTAAAGATTGACATGGCTTGATAAAGCGAAAGTACCCAGTGTAACTGGCAGGATTAAAATCAAAGTTTACGTTTTCTTTCAGTATTTGTTGGAACAAATCGACACTTGTATCAGTCAGGAGACTGGTGTCCGTTGTAATATTTGTAATAACCCGGTCGACATCAATGTTTCGGCGAACAACCTCGAGCGCTTCCATATCGGAATCTGTAATGTAGATTTCAATTTCTTCATCAGATTCTATCGGCGCCCAATCGCTATTGTGATCTGTGGGTTTATGGATGTCTAGCCCGTTATTTTCGGGTATATTTTGCAGCAAATCTCCGTTTATTAGCGAAACACTGCTTGTGGCTCGGAATCGTTTGCGAGGCAATTGTTGCACCTTCCATTTGCGCAATGTTTTCAGAGGAGCATTTTTTTTTTTCGTTTCATCCTGATCGCGAGCCTCCAACACATACACCGGTTCTCGAAGCGGCATACTTCGATTTCGTCGACTATCGAGGATTTCCGGTAGAAGACCTTGCATGTAAAAACGTGACAACAATGGTTGAATTTTATGCCAAAACTCATCATCTTTTGGCACCTTCACGTATTTAATATCAACGGAAGTCCATAAAGCAAAAATACAATATTTTCGTCCGGTTATGTGTAGTTGACCTTGAACTTGGTGGTAGTAATGATGCGTCTTACTCATACACTGGGCATTTCTCTTATCGAAAATACTCCTGAGACGGGGATTGCGTTGAATGGCTCTTTCCAAATTTTCGTCCTGGGCCGAAAAAGGGCACTTGATTTCAACAATACCATCGTCATCGATCAGGCCGTCTGGCGAAGCACCCAAGTAAGGAATGTCTGCATCGATAAAAAGCCCACATGGCATAATTGACTTGTTGAGTTTAAACTCCAATGCCATTATGGCAGTTTGCTCATTAGCAATCCCAAACTGCACTGCAGGTGCGTCGATGATTTTCGGATAACGAATACTTTGCACTATTTTGGAACAAGAGGTTGTTCGGAGCATTCGACAGATTTGTCCGAATTTTGAAGCAGTTATGAGGCTTGTACGTAACTCGTGCCATAATGCGCTGTCACTCTGAGCCACGGTATCTCGCTCAATCTGGTCTCGATTTGCACTTCTCTGCTTCAGTTTTTCGAAATGCTTTTCGGCAAGTACGTTATAAACCGCCTCTGGAACGTCGGGTTGCTGAGACGACGGTCCATAATCTTTATCGATGCCCTGCCACCTGCGATGTTTGCGTCTACCCTTTTGTTGGCGTTGCAGCTTATTTCGAAGTATCTGGCGATGCCGACTCCGCTCAAATCTATCAACGATAAGAGGAACTCTTTTCGCCTTACTGTAGTGCACTTTCGAAAGCAGCTTTTGACTATTATGCTGTATAAATGCACCGTAGCATCTCATTTGATAAGAATTTCTCGCGCAGTGATTGATCCGTTTTCCACAATTGAGTTTGTTTACGATTGAATTGCAGGCTTCAGCAATATTATTTGTTTGAGCCTGTAACAAACTATTTGCGTGACAACTGAGGTAGCGGACAGCTTCTGCTGCGTCACGGTAGATACCAGTTCGTTCAAGCTCTGGAATTAAATTCTTCTCGTTCTCCTTTGGTTCGCAAGGAAATGGCAATGACTTGCAAGATGTGTGTTGTCCAAAAACGTGTCCAAGCAGGATTAAAATGTCATTTTGAAACATTTTAATTTTTTCTGTTTCAGGCTCGCCATCTGCTTTACGAATATCTCGTGCACGCTCAATATTTCTTCGCATCTTCAAACCACAGTTATGAACTTGTATCCGTAATGCAGCAACTGTTACGATACCTTTCTGGGGCTGAGCTTCTAGCCGTTTCGTCGATGCATTCCTCATTTTTTTGCCTAAATTACGAAACAAGTGGTTACTGCATTCCACTTTGTGTACAACTATGCCATGAGCAGCGTAGGGGTCAGCATCTCTGATTGCTTGATAAGTGCTGCTATCGCCATCAGAGATGAGCGTTTTGTATATTAAGCCATGTATCTTTATGCTGTTTTTGAATCCTTCAAGAATTATATCAGTTTCCATAGCTGTAGAGCTTTGGTCGCGACCCCAATTCTTGTAACATATATGCTCGCGTGGTTCCATAGCAAGTTGTTCAGTTTTGGCGCATACCGCGCAATATTTATTCCTTACACCACCGAAAAGCACTTTTTTTGTTTCGAAGCCAATAATCGAGCTATTACCTGACAACGAATCGTACTTCCCATTCATGTAAGTACGCTTTGCCCAACTTCCATCGGCTATGACTGCAATCAATGGAAAGCCGTTTTTAACGTGGCCTTCCTTTATGGCAATCTGTTTTTCCTCTTCTGCCACCGCATCCATTTCTTCGGCGGCAACGGCTTCAAAATCATCATACATGATATCGCGAAACTTGCGATACGCAACATGCGAAAGCGAACGGACATTCATCGCCGCAAGCTGCTCTTGCAACGTGGAATATCCTGTCCCGGAAGTTATAGTGCCGCTAACTGCACTTTCGTTAATGCCCATCGTACTATCATCATCGGGATCGGTCCAAATATTGAAACCGTAATTGCACATGTCACATCTAAAAAGCAATTGGGTTCTCAATCCACGATCAATGTATTTCTCCAATTTGAGGTGACGAAAATGACACTCCAAACCACGGCTGTGAGAGTCAAATTTTTCATGCAACTGTTGCAGAAAGAAGGTAATATCGACTATCCGTCGACCTTCGACTTCCACGTCAGCGCGACCCGCATCTAATGCAGCCTCACTATCGACAAGAAGCTCATGTTCATCAATATCAGAACCCTCCTGATGATGGTCTGTCTGATTAAGAAATTTCTTTTTTTCGATTTCATGCAATTGGCAACCAAATGAAGGTTGTGGACAATCGTAAGCCCATTTTGCTCCAGGCGACCCCATTTCCCGCGAAATATCTGCATGCAAACCTGGCTCAATGCTTCGTGAGCCATCTGTATGAATACTCCATGTATCTAACTGCGGTATTGGCTTAGCAGTTTCATCTCCGAAAGCATGCAATTTACGGGGATGAATGCTCACTTTCTGAGGGCTACTCGAATTTAGGGTAACGATCGAAAATTCTCCCATTTCTGGACGAATCTCGAAAGTGCTTGGTGCAACTTGCCGCTCAGATGAGAACACAGTATTTTCAAGGGGCTCGCAAGTATGCACTTTCGTGACATTATTTTCTGTTGCGCCAACTTTCATACGCCTATCTGTGCCACTGATTTCTGCAAGCCCATGATGGACCTTGTTCACGTCGAGATCGTGCATTTCTCGTCGAAAACAAGTCTTCGAAAAATCGGGAACAGAGCGTTGCTCTTGCTGCTCAACAATTTCTGAAAAGCATGCTTCAGAAATCTCGTTTTGAAACGAATCTGTGCTCTGAGATTCGAGCTCGGAAGGTGAACATGCGTTACCTGATTCGTGCCTCTTGAGTTCGGCAGCATAATTTGTAGGTTCTCTAGGTAGATTATGATGATGCCTGGGAAGAAATTATGATCGTGAATATGTCGGTACATTAAACTTTGCTTATAATTTGTCAAATCTTCGCAAAAAGTGAAAACAAAGAATTTCTGGATTGCAATATGTTATGAGATGAAACTGCAGCGAGTCGAGCAATACTTTTGTTTCCTTCTTGGAATCTATATTCAGATAATCAAAAAAGGGTTCAGAAAGTCCCTTAGATGTTTTCGTTTCTGAGCAATGGTTTGAATGTTATCGCATACGGAAGATTGACAAAACGAAGATGTTGAATGAAAAAAAAAATCGATTTTTTTTTTCGAAAATGTGCCCGCTTAGATAATCGAAAAAGGAAACCAAACTGTTATTAGAACATTTCTCTCGGAACGATATTGTCGGAATTACGGCGAGCTACCTCGCTCTCGTCATTTTGGGTATAATGCACTCGCTTGTTCTCGTGATTTTTCATATAATGCGTTGGCTCGTTCTCGTTATTTTGGATTGCGTGCACTCGCTTGTTCACGTTGTTTTGGGTTTGATACACTCACTCGCTTACGTTGTTTTGGGATTAATACCCCCACTCGTGGGGGAGCGGCAAAAAAAAAACAGACATTACCTCGATAAGAACAACCCTAATCTTTATTTCTCTGTCTATTACTATATACAGTCATGGACAATTAAAGTGAAACAAAGTATTTTTGGACGATTTCAGCGAAACTTGGTAAAAACTAAGAAAGTACTTCCGAGGTACCCTTATCTTCCGAATGAAACTAGTTTTATTATAATCGGATGCGAATTGACTTGGTGCAAAGGTATAGCAAGGTATACCCCCAGAATTGATATTGAGTCTCCACATTCTTTCTCTTCTTTCTCCGCATCATACATTCTCTTTTTCCCCGAATGTTAGTTGTAATAACACGTACCTGGTAATGCCGCTTAGTCGACGAGAATGAGGACGTTTATTCCATTTGTTACTTTTGTTGCCCATTTTTCTCACATCACTTTTCACTTATGATATCAACAATCTATTTATGCAATAAAATCTCTTGATAAAAATAATAGTTCTAGAACAATTCGTATGCTCTAATAATATAACTATATAACTTCACGGTGAAACGCTACGTCTTACGATCGCGTCAACCAGTCGTATAGACTGCTTTCATTCTGTAAACCGTGTGTATAGAATAAGATTGTCGTTTTTTCTCTATCTCTCTCAATCTGCAGAACTATATACATATATATGCGGATTTGTGTGCATGTGTGTATGTGGGGGGTGCTGGGCGTGTGTGAACATGCACAATGCATGTATAAATACACACATACATACACACACACATTAGTTGATTTACATATATGTATATATATATATATAATTTAGTGCGTGCGCCAGGCGGTGTGCGCATGTGTATGTGTGTGTTTATACGTTCTGTGTGGGTTCATATAAATCTGCATACAATGTATACATTTCCGCGTATCGAGTGAGATAAAGAGAAAACACAAAGTGTTGTCTAAGGACGGTTTGCAGAAAGAAAATAGTCGAATAAACTGATTCTAATCAATTTTATTATAATAATTGTCCGCAATTGCTGGCATTATTATTATTAAAAATATTTGCAAATGTAATTTTTTTAATACTTAATTTTATAGAAATAACAAAATAACAGTAATTACAAACAGTTACAATCTACAATATTCAACTGATATTATTTTTAATTATTATTATCATGTAAATAAAATAAATAATTAATCTATCATTTCAAAATATTTGATCGACGATAGTTATATAATTATTTTGCGATATTCGCAATTCCTGTGAAGCAGAAAAAAGTCTGATAATGAGCTTCAGGTGCCAGATGGGAATGAGGAAGGTATATGTAAAGTATATCCAGAGGATGCATTATCTCGGATACCTAAAACACCTTGATTTTACATATCAAATGAAAATGACTAAGAGACATAGCCTACTGCAGCGGTCTCTCTCGCTCTCTCTCCCTCTCTTTCGCTCTGTGGCAAAACGCCTGGGAGAAGGAAACACTTGGCTCTTTCCACGATTACTGTATATTACAGTACGAAGAAGACGCCACCAGCGCTCAAGCATACACTTCGGTAGCGGAATTTTCGCGAACCAAATTTGGGCTAAATTGATCGGCCACGGCTTGTATGCAGGTAATCTTACCCCAAAAATTTTCGTGCAAATAATATGGCCGTAGTTTTGCACCTACAAAAATGTACAAGTACTCAGTGTGTAAGTTTTTTATTACTGCATAAGGTGATATCAAGGATTTTTTGAATAACTAGCTTTGAAGGTCAGTAAATCCATTTTTATTTTATAGATACCTGGTGGTAATGCAATCTGCATTTTTTTTTTTGGATTTTCAAAATCCTATGGGTATCACCTTATAGGATACTACTAACTCTATTATATACTAAAATGTCCATTTATTTGGTTTGATAGTTTTGCAATGTTATTTGCACGAAAATTTAGGTCCGCTGCGATGGTAAAGAAGAGCTTTCACATCCTCTTAAGCATATGTATAATGCTCAATTACGCACAAGCGTTGCCTGTACAGGAGGCCTGCAGTATATAGTATATCTGCACATGTGTATATACGAGCCAATTATTACAATTACAGCTTCTGAATTTAGGATTATATTTTGGTTATTTTACAGGCGGCCTGCAGTATTTTTTTATTAAAAAAAAAAAAAAAAAAAAAGTGCCGAGATGTGGGCTCGATCCTTGGCAGAGAGAGAGCTGCGGCAGAGAGCACGAGCAATAGCTATCGAGCTCTCTTCTTTGTGCGGGTATTCGCTAGCTAGCTCTCGCTCTCTCTCTCTCTGTATCTCTATATTTTTATTTTTATGTTTTTCTATGAAAATTTAAATTTATAAATCAACAAAAATCTCTCTTGCTTTGAAAACATTTTCATTATCGAGCGAAAATTATTTAAAAAAAAAAAAAAAAAAAAAATGCCGAGATGTGGGCTCGATCCTAGGCAGAGAGAGTGAGCTACGGCAGAGAGCACGAGCAATAGCTATCGAGCTCTCCTCTTTGTGCGGGTATTCGCAAGCTAGCTCTCGCTCTCTCTCTCTGTATCTCTATATTTTTATTTTTATGTATACCGAGTATTCGTGTATAACACTACGTGATCTCTCGATTTCTCGAGGTGCCCGAAATGCATCATCAGCAGAGTATCAGCCTGTTACATGCCGTCTTCGCTCAATGCTACGAATCTCTTCTCCGTTCATTTAATGTTCTTTAGTACTATAATTTAATATATATTTTATCATTTACATCATGTTTATGTATTTAATTTTGGTTAAATATTTTTCGTCTTTTTTAAAGCATATTTTTATAAATCGAAAATTTTCTCTCAACTTAAAAATATTTTCTTTATTGAACGAAAATTATTTTTCGAAAAAATTATTCAAAGTATATTTAAAAAAAAATGCATATTAAATATTTAAAAAGCGCATCAAGGCTATGTGCTCTCCAGCTCGTTGCGCTTTTGAAGATGGCACTATTTAGAAAATTTGATCAGAGTCTCGCAATATGATGTTACATGGAAACAATAAGAGCGTTTGGAACGATTATATGCATATGCGCTGAGATATTGATATCTTGATACATCATCATGCATGCTTTTGCTCCGCGATGAGGTCTCGCTTTTTGATATCGTTGCAATTTAAGTGAAATGAGTAAACTCGCTCAGAAGCATCGTATTAGATATTTATATGGATAGAACAAGATACAATATTATTCAGTCTCAATTCATAGGGGTGTTATCACACATCGCAATCAATCATGACAGATCGAGCCCTTCGTGAATGTATTTTAAATCTTTTGCGTTTAGCTATATCACATAGCTCCCAGCTTCGTCGTCGGTGTAATGATCGATGGTGCAATGAGTTAAATCGGTTATCAGGAAATAGACTCATTAGCCGCCTAAAATATATTATATGGTGGGCGCCCTTGCGAGCCATAGTGACAGCTTATAACAGAGGTCTGCTAAATGGTCAACAAGTGTTGGTGTGTGTGTTTGAAGAGTTGCAGCGTCGAGGACTGGAAAAAGTGCCGTGTGTCCGGGGCATTGTCGATGAAATCAGAAGTAAGTACTATCATAAAAATAACCGTGTATGAATTTTAATACTTAAATTGTATTGAAACAATATTTTCGCGGTATTTTACGAGTTTCAATATGATATATTTAAAAGCATTCTTATTCATCAATCTCTACCGTCTCTCTCTCTCATTGAATCGGCATAGAGTTTAATACTTAAATTGTATTGAAAAATATTTTCACGGCTCTATCAGCACGCTAGCATGGGTAAATCTTATTTATCGAGCTCTGCTCTTTGTTGCATGCTTCGTGTGGTCCCTGTCTCTATATTATGTTAGCACGGGCAAGCCTTATTTATCGAGCTCTACTCTTTGTGCCATGCTTCGTGTGGCCCCCCTGTATCTATATATTATGTTAGCACGCGCAAGCCTTATTTATCGAGCTCTACTCTTTGTGCCATGCTTCGCGTGAGCCCGCGCTCTCTGTCTCTCTCTCTCTCTCGCTTTTTCATTAAGATGCTGTTAATGCTCTCTTTCTCTCTTTCGTTATAGAGGTACAAAATATTTTCGCGACTCTATAATATGTTGAAACGGGCAAGTCTTATTTATCGAGCTCTACTCTTTGTGCCGTGCTTCGTATGGTTTGGCGCGCTCTATCTTTTTTTTCATTAGAAAACATATTTTACAAAATTTCAATAGGGTATATTGAAAAAGTATTCAGACACCTCTTTCTCTGTATCTTGCGTTAAATCAATATAGAGATCTCTCTCTCTCTTTTTTCTCTCTTTACATTATTATCGGAAAAATAATGCGAATGAGCTGAAAATTATCGGAAAATGAGCTGATTGCAATACTTTTATTTTAATGTTTGCATGCTCATAGTATATCGACAGTTCTTGGATGCATCGTCGGATGAAGAAGCGGTTCTTATAGAGGGGGCTTGTGCTGCCGAATCAGCAGAAGCGTCATGCCAGCGGAGGAGCGTAATGAACCAACACCCATCATACAATGAGGAAAATGGCGGGCAGCCAATGAGCACTGTTTCAAGTATCGACCATCCTTCAGAAATATGGACTAACACGTCAAGTTTCGAACGTAAGTTAAAATTAAGGTGCCGAACAATTTTGGTGTGGTTTCGGTTTTAAATGATAAATTTATTCAGAGCTCCTAGGTCGGGAGGTTGCACAAGATGACGCCGTACCGGGCCCATCGGGCCTGTGCAACTCAGGGCGGCGTGCAATCTCAACATTCGTCGCTGATGATATCTCATCAACGTTAGAGGATTGCGACGCTGATGTTTTTGATCATCGTGAAAATCAGTTGTGGGAATATCCTATCGGAAACGAGGAAATAGCTTTTCCACGCGCTGATGATAGGCCTCTCGTTGTAGAGAATGAGCAGGAAGACGAGATAAATGAGCGATTCCAAAGAGCGGATCACTGGTTTCAAATGCTCGTAACTGATGACGACTCAGGTAAACAATTTTTCTTACGTATGAAAAAAGTTAGTAAGCAAGCAAGTAAGTACGAGGGTCCTTCTGTAACAGGGTATTCGTCGGCATCTTTGTTTGACTGGTGATATCGGTCTGTTTAAGCAGTACTATGGCTCGTGAGAGGTACAAATATAGATAAAAATTCAATAGTTTCCGTATTAAACTGTTCTAGAATCTAATACGAGACTCTTTTTCCAGAGGTGCAGAGGGGAGCCGGCAGACAACGACGTATACCAAGGAGTGGACCGCTCGAAGAAATACACCCGCCGGGAAAACATTTTGAAATCATCAGCGATTATACACGATATTTTAAACGGTTTAAAATACGGGGGCGTGAAATATCATTACGAATTCGCAAACCTGCCTCCGGAGTTAGTGTGGTAGATTGGCTGAACGGAGCATTTCGCGATCTCTTAACGCACATCACGAGCTCCTGCGAGGGAGGCGATTATGTCGGTATTTCGTTTACAGCGAATAGTCTGCCCCACGGGCCTGTGTGGTTATCTTTCCGGCCAGCCAGGGATTATACAGTGAGGGGCAATTGAAGTGGGACGATGTGTTTTTTGTCGATTTCGGCGAAACTTGAACCGATTTCGAAAAACTAAAAAAGTACTTTCGAGGTAATTCAATTATCGTCCGAATGAAACTAGTTTCATTAAGATCGGATGCGAATTGACCTGGTGCGAAGGTATGGCACGATCAGGTGTAAATCGAGGCTATGCGACCACGCGAAACTACCCCCAGAATTGATATTGAAGTCGTTGAAAGTCCCTTAACGATGGGTATCAGTCAAAAGGGCAGCTCGTGGCGATCAAAAAAGTCCCCTAAAAAAATTCGGTTGGCCTACTCCAGATGGAGCTACAGTCCAGGAAGCGATTCCCGGTTTTTGGGGACGTTATCGGTGATTAAGCGAAAACGAATCGATGGAATCGATTGAAACTTGTTTTGTAATCGTATTTTGTAGTACCCTTGCACCTTAAGTGATTTTTTATTATGAAATCTGCTCCTGTCGATGAAATCCAGGTATTACGAGGTTACATTTTCTCATGAATCAACATTTTTCATATTGAAGCACTTTAGTGCCAATATTATAACCTGGTGCATGATAAAGAGGAAGCTGTAACGATTAAAATGGGTATTGATTCAATACCGGCAACTCCCTCTTGTACGCCAAGGAAAACGTTAAAAAGTTAGTAGAAAATCGCGATATCTCGAAAATTCGTTCCCGGGATGCGCGGCTGTGTTTACATGCTTCGCTCTAGGGCCGGGCCTGGGAGAGGGTCCCTACCAGCAGCAGTAGCTGTCGCAGTTAAATTAACGGAATGTTTTTGAATGTTTTGAGATTTCGCATTTTCAATTTCGAATTCTTGATTTGAAATACGATTAACAAATCTTAATTTTTCAATATTATTTATCTAATAATAATTATTAATTTTCATGTTCTATCGTTAATCATCTAATGATAATTATTGTAATTTTTTTCCTATTAATTATCGAATTAATCAACAATAAATATTGAATTATTAATTGTTAATTATTAATCATTGATCATTAATTTTTCATTATTAAACATTCTTACGAAATATTTTTATATCGCCAAGTTAATTTAACTGCGACAGCTACTGCTGCTGGTAGGGACCCTCTCCCAGGCCCGGCCCTAGAGCGAAGCATGTAAACACAGCCGCGCATCCCGGGAACGAATTTTCGAGATATCGCGATTTTCTACTAACTTTTTAACGTTTTCCTTGGCGTACAAGAGGGAGTTGCCGGTATTGAATCAATACCCATTTTAATCGTTACAGCTTCCTCTTTATCATGCACCAGGTTATAATATTGGCACTAAAGTGCTTCAATATGAAAAATGTTGATTCATGAGAAAATGTAACCTCGTAATACCTGGATTTCATCGACAGGAGCAGATTTCATAATAAAAAATCACTTAAGGTGCAAGGGTACTACAAAATACGATTACAAAACAAGTTTCAATCGATTCCATCGATTCGTTTTCGCTTAATCACCGATAACGTCCCCAAAAACCGGGAATCGCTTCCTGGACTGTAGCTCCATCTGGAGTAGGCCAACCGAATTTTTTTAGGGGACTTTTTTGATCGCCACGAGCTGCCCTTTTGACTGATACCCATCGTTAAGGGACTTTCAACGACTTCAATATCAATTCTGGGGGTAGTTTCGCGTGGTCGCATAGCCTCGATTTACACCTGATCGTGCCATACCTTCGCACCAGGTCAATTCGCATCCGATCTTAATGAAACTAGTTTCATTCGGACGATAATTGAATTACCTCGAAAGTACTTTTTTAGTTTTTCGAAATCGGTTCAAGTTTCGCCGAAATCGACAAAAAACACATCGTCCCACTTCAATTGCCCCTCACTGTATATTTGAAGATATCTGGCAATAGCCTTTTTAATAGTTGAAATTTTTTTGTGCGCATGCTCCAACTTCCGCCATGTTTTTCGGGCACTTTACAAATAAATAAGCAGTACATACCACGTTTTTCACGTAATTTGCTAAAAAAAACCGTAATTATAATTATCTATTTGATACAAACAATAAGATTTTTATAAGTACACATTCATACCTAAAAAAGTAAACAAGTGTTTTGATCAAAATAAAAGATGTTATCGGTAAAAAAAGGTGCAAAAAAACGTTGTTGTTATGGAGTATGCCGTAGTGATACGCGAAGTAAATCCTTTTTGGAGAATTTATATTATTTTGTTAGTTTTCCAAAACCTTGTTTGGAATATCGTAAAAAATGTATTAAAACAACAATAAAACAACATCTAAAAACTTGTTCAAAGTGTGCCAAAAGTGATTTGTGGGTTAAGCGATGTGGACGCGGTGATGGTCGATTTCAAGGGATTGATAATGTTACTAAGGACACATACATTTGTTCACTTCATTTTGAAGGAGAGATAGGTCCAACAGCAGAATATCCAGACCCCATTAGTTGTGTAAAAAACCAATCTTGTAATAAGGTAATTAAAATATATTCAATTATTAACGTTACAGGTTATACTTTAACCTCAAATAATAAATTTGCTTTCAGATAAAAATCGTAAGGACCTCACTGGATAAAAAATATAAAAAATCAAATGATGTAAGCTCATTATCAATAATAAATTTAATGTTAAAATATTTTAGTGTATAAAAAAAATTCACATCCGCTCCAACTGAACGTGGAAAATTTTTCTGTTTTAGAATTGCAATCGAAGTATCGGGACCTCAAATTATTCGGCAAGAAATATGGACTGTGAAGATGAATATGCCCACGAAGGGTCTATTAATGAAGAAAAAAATCGAGAGATTACAACAGATTTGCTGAGCCAAAATGTAGTTTCATCATTAGATTCAAACTCGTGTAATGCTAATGACATACCCACGTCAACAGTCACCAGTGACAACTGTGAGATGTTAGCAACAGAAAGTCACACACAAGATGAAATATTACCGTACCTTCCATGCAACCAAGGTATTCAAACTGACATTAAAAAATTTACAAGTAAAAGAATTCAAGTGAATCTACGTCAAGTTTCAGTGATGGATAAATTTGAAGAGTCTTTAAAAAGTAACATAAAAAAAAGTAAATTTTACACGAGCTTGGAATATGAAGAAATTATTATTTTGCATAATTTTGTTAATCCGGATCGCAAAAGTGTTACAGACAAAAATAATCAAGAAAAGAAAAGTAATAATTGCCATTAAAAATTAACGTCAATACAAGAACTGATTTTAGTGCTTATTCGATTACGGGTAGGCATACTAGTTGAAGATTTAGCTTTTAGATTTGAAATTTCTACTGCTTTAGTTTCTAAAACCATTAAATTTTGGATACATTATTTATTCGACGAATTTACACGTAATTTAAAACCGTGTATGTTCCCGTCCAGGATAAAACTTGCAGAGACTCTACCAAAAACCTTCAAATCTTTAAAAAATATCAGAGTTATTGTTGATTGTACGGAATTCCAATGTCAGTCACCATCAAACTTCGAACATCAAGGAAATTTATACTCTTCTTACAAAGCTCGAACTACTTATAAAGTACTAATTGGGTGTACTCCAAATGTCGGTGTTTGTTTTGTGTCTGATGTATTTGAAGGTAGTATTTCAGACCGTGAAATTTTTATAAAATCAAATATTTCTGATTACCTGGAACCTGGAGATTTAGTTTTGGCTGATAGAGGATTTACCGTTCATGACATTGTTGAATCGAAGCAAGCACATTTAAATATACCACCATTTTTAAATGGTAGAGAACGATTATCACCTCAAGAAGAAATGGAGACAAAACGAATCGCTAAACAACGTAAGTAGAGTACGGTACCTATGGGCCAACCCCTTATACATGGGGCTCGGAAGTGCGGGGTAGCCCGGGTCAAGCGTGTTATACGCCTATCCCTTATACACGGGGTGTCCCCCGCAGGTATATTTCGGGGCCTGGAGCTGTTTTTAGGGGTGGGGGTAAATTCCGGTGCGGTGAAGCTGACTCGGTAGAGGAGTCATTTTCACGAGGGCCCGTTGTGGCCGCCGTCCCCGACCACCACCCAGCAAATTTTGCGGGTATAATAGTTGAGGGTTGATGTTGTGTGTGCGAGAAAGGTTTTTCCGGGGGGTAGCCACCTAGCGACGTGTTTTGGAAGGTTAGGGGGAGGTGGGGTGGTGTAGGTGGTTGAGCTAGGGATCATGGGAGGAGAGGAGGGTGTAGCGGGGAGATTTTGCACCTGTCTCTCTCTCTGAAGGGGCCCGTCGTGAGGAGATGCGTAGGGGGAAAGTATCAGGGTTGTAGGATGGTGAGAGAGTGTTGAGATGGGCTGTAGGATAATAAACAAAGGCAGGTAGCTGCGACAGGGTAAATATTTTGAAAAATACTTACTATGGGTAAATGAAAAACCCTCGATGAGCGTAGGAAAGACAAAATACCAACGATGAGACCTCTTCGATGCTTATGCTATCCTGGTATACGCAGAAGTATACCAGGGTTATTGAATAAATAATTCGCGGGGAAAGGAGAGGGGTTTGCGGGGGGCGCGCGCATAAATAATTTGACGAGAATTTTTTTTTTTTTGTGTTTATAAAAATATCAAAATTTATTCTTAAACTAGGAATACACTTGCACGAGGAAATATGTGTAAGAATAAAACCCACTAAGCTTAAAAATAATTAAATCTAGCGTTACAATATTGAACACATGTTCTAGGACCGACACCTCCGCCAAATAACGTACTGCCGCGATGAGCGGTTGTGCTCCGAGGAGTATCACGTAAAAGTTTTGTCAGACATTTGTAAAAGCCAGCTACGAGGCGATCGTTTCGTTGTAAATTGCTGGTGAAAATAGCCCTGAATTGTAGTAGAGATCCCCCGCTGTGCATATGGTAAAGGAACATAATACAAAACTGGCCACACACATCTGAAGAGAAGCTCTGCACTTGCTGCGTATTCCATTGGTAGATGGTGCAATTTTTTCGCAAGCAGCTGATAAAGCTAGGTAAAAGCGGTGGAACACCGTAGCTGTCGAAGTATGATCCATGCCCATGCCCGTCGATGTAGATGGCAACCCAATGGCTGCCTGCTCTTGTGTGATCATCAGTATTCACAACTAGAGCAGTCGGTCTCGTCAGTAGAGCTGGTATTTGATCCGCTGGATGAACACCTCTTGACACGATCCGGGGAAAACCTCGTAATGCCTGGCCAATCTGGATCGTATTCATTCTTTGATACAACCGGCGAGTAGCATTCCCTTGGTGGTGTTGTTATAGGTGTCGTAAGGCGTGCTGACTCTCGAGTACGATCCTGTACGTCGGTCTCGGGCTTATTTATGATCTGTACATTTAAAGGAATCCGTGTATCCATAGGTATCACATCACGAAGAATCCATTTCCTCAGTCGAGCCACATTATTCAGAGCACATTTGAGACCCGCTCGTTTTATGAGACCGTGGGGTAGACATGTCATGGAGGATTCTGGTAAATCTTTGAAAGGTGGACAAGCTGAGTCCTCAAGATTTTTTATCTCACGTGCCATAACGTTCTGTAGATAGACTGCTTTGTCGAGACCTCGTGTGTAAATTTTTCCAGCATTTCTGGCAATATCCCGGAGATTTGCATGCAATTGACGAAGAGGTATATCACCTTCGAACCACTCAAACCCATGATGATATTGAGTTACCCAATTGTTCTTATTACGAATCGCTTTAGGCAAATCCGTGAAAATACATGTTGGAGCTACCACCCAGTGGGCGATATATTTATGATCAAGAGAAATAACCGCAACCTGCTTTGGCGTAAACCAGTCTTCCTTATCCGCAAAACCTTGGATATCAATTACGCAATCCATTGGTCTGAGTATTCAAAACAATTTCTATCTGACCACGGTATATAAACTTCAAACAGTGGTACGATGGCACGTCTTTTACTCTCGAGGTGTCGGCTAACACTGCAGATCTTACATCACTAACTCTTATGTCTAAAAATATAGCTAAGCTTTAGAGGAGTGGGAGATGTGTAGAAAATGGCAGCTCCCTATATTAAAAAACTATCTACTCAGGTTTCTGGAGCGACACGTTCTACAAATTTTCAGACACAATTATACTAAAAAAGTAGCGTCGTCATGCTAACCTGAAAAATCTACAATAACCTGTCGCGAGGCGTCGATTTCTATTACATTGTCAAATTCTGTGTATACAATGCAATTTATAGTTTTTGATAATGCATTTTTAAAACGCACCTCTATACGGAGGCTACCATGACGTACAAGATTCCAATGACCCGGCCGAGCTGCTGAAAGGTCTGGGGTTAAGTCGAAACAGAATAAGCAGTGGCCATTAGGGTAACCGGCTCTATCAATCCCACAGCTATCGTCATCCCATTGTATACCAGTACCCGAGACCAGAGTGTGAAATGCGTCAATATATAAATTATTAGTAAAATCTGGTTGTAAAGGCTTGCTGGGTATCTGCACACCATCTACGTAAAGCGATAGATAGTTTATATCAAAATGTTGAAAATTGAAGGGGTTTAGTTTTCTATCACCATTGAATGCTTTATTATCAACGAAGCCAAGAACAATTCTTTTCGGCAGCTGCCCTAGTATAACATTATCGAGTGTCTCCCCATGAACGCCGCTATGTATTGTAAATGGTTTTACCTCAACTCTCGTAAAGGGATATTTAGCAGTACCCTTGCTTAGAGCCTTTGCATGAGCCAGTAAAATTCCCGGACTAATTTTAACACGTCGTACGATAAGACTCGCATCAGTAATATGCACGGTATAATCCTTGGCACTATCATCCATAAGGCAAAATGTATCTCTTGAACGTACTAGCCGAAGACGTAATTCAACACCATTGAGTAAAAATTTTTCCTGATTAAATATATCGGAATGAAGATAGCCTCGAAGATCTACCATACAACCATTTAGCATCATAGCCTGACGAGTCCTCAGACCTGAGTTTGGGTTTTTAGTGAGTGTTTGACCCTCTGTAGTTGCCTGAGGTAGCTCATCAAAATAGCCTGGTGTATCATCTATCCACATGCTAGCGCCAAGATGGCTTTTTTTTGTTGACTCCTTATAGGTCAGCAATGTTTCGATATATGCTCTATATGCATAAGCATTATTCGATGGGGATACAAGTTTTTGATTGAATGACACGTCTACTTGATTGAATAAAGAGTGTAACAGATTGTTAACAGGCCCTACTTTATCGGTTAGAACAGCGTCGCCGGAGCGAGGTTTTAACTGTACGCGGATACTGAGCATTGTATGTGCTAAATCGATATATTCATCGCCATGCCCCGGTACAACAAATTCAATGGGAGCCTCATCAGTGAGTGAGGATATAGGTTTATAATGTATGCCTTGAGAGCCTTCGATGCTCGTCTGAGTTGGTGGTAAGGTAAATAAGTCCAGCTCTGATTTCAAGCACTCACAAGAATGAGAATGTAAAAAAGACATTTTTTCACACTTTTAAAATTTAACTCTTAATTAAAAATATAAAACTAAAAAATTATTGAATAATTATCCAAATATATCAGCAGCGGTACGCTTTTTACGCTTGACAACTTTCGTACCTCGAATCTTACTTGCTACTTTTTTCTTAGACGTCTTTGCAGATTTTCTTTTTTTTTTATTATTTTTGTTTTTTCCTTTAAGTGATTTTACAACTTTTTTATTGCTCCTCTTCTTTTTCTTCCTCGTTGATCGTTCAGAACTTCTAGCCTTAATAGCTTTAAGCGCGGTGAATGCAGGTAAGCCGATGTGTGAAGCTGTATGGCCGAACAATGAATGATGCTGCGGCTGATGACTACGCATTTTATATCCTGACCCTTTCATCAAGCTATCGAGTGTCTCTTCCGCTTTCCGTTTAAGATTTCTCCCACCCTCGGTGACGCGCGTCCTGAACGCTTCTTTAAATGGTGTATTATGAGCAACATCACCTATTATATTCATTCCTGTGTGCAGCGCTTCTTTTCCGACTACGCGCGCACCACGAGTTAGTAATGGTAAAGCTCGTCGAAATAATCCGCTCAGAAAACTGCCAAGACCATGGCCTCGTTGATAAGGACTCCCAACAAATACCCTATCGATCCCCCCACCCACCTGATTATCGTAGTGCTGAATATAATGCTCCATTGTCATTTTAACGAATCCTCTTAAAGTGTAATGTAACGGTCAGAGTCCCACTCTGGAATGGTACAGGATTACCCGTGCCCGTCCTTATATCTATATCAATTGTATTGAACTCCGAGCGTAAAAGCGGTATATAATTCGGCGGTGAGAACGATTTTGTCTGCGTGGATCCATACACATAATTCGTGGTGTCTACGGGTATAATACGTAAAAGGGGTGTTTGAACGTCGCCCGTTACATAACTTTCACATATATCCGTATATAAAAACAATTTATCAGGGAGTCCGTGGGTAAGACTTGCCGGAAAGTCAGCGTTATATGTCGATTGTTCATGTATATCAATTACAGTGTCAGGTTTGAAACCAAAAATTTTAGAAAACGTGTCACTGAATGAAATTATATGGGAGCGTTGACATATTTTTTTATTACATCCACCACCCGCGGCTTTAACGCTCACCATAGATCGCTCTTCATTATACTCCATGTAAATATGTTCTTTCAAAACTGTGGCATTATTTATATTTTTAATTAAGGCGTGAATGGATGTATACAATCCAGGTGGAATATTAATCTGTCGGAGTATTTTTGCAGGACTCTTTAGAGTAACCGGTGTTTTCTTTTTCACATCATTTTTAACAGGTTGGGGAACAAAAATGCTTTGTGCTGTTATGTGACCACTTCCGTGTTCCACGTTCATAAAAGTACGTGGAAATTGAATCTCTGTTAAGGCTACAGCCCACTCGCCAGGCAACTTCAATGTATTCGGTAGTTGTGTTATAAAGTGTGTTACTGTATTATCAGGGTAATATTTCATACTGCTATTACTGGGCAAAATTAAGTGAAATTGATCTCTCATTTTATCACTTTTTTAGAACGTTTGCAGCTGAGACCCAAGAATTGAATTTTTCGGGGTATCCTCTCCAACTAACAAAATATTTTTTATTACGCCCTCTCCCTTTGGTCTTGAGAATTTGATCAATTATAAATTCTGCTTCCTTGATATTCTTTTCCACAACGCTCAACTCCTCTTCATAGAAAAAACCGTCAATCACTTCACCCTCTAGGTCGGTTAGTTCATACACGGGTGGTTGTCTATTTGTAAGAATCCTATGTATCTTGAATATTTCTTCACTCCAGCGCACTTCATAACCTTTCTCAAAGGCGGTCTTTGCTTTACTGATACGTACAAGGGTTCCGAACTTGTATTTAGCTGATCTTATACATGGTTTGAAACGTTTCTCCATATTTTCTCGAGCTATTGCAGCGTTGTACAATGTGACGACTGCAGGCTGCATCTTTGTCGTAGAGTGTTTTGTCATATTATATGCCTCAACTATTGATTGTAGTACATCGATATAACGCCGTGTATTCTGATGTGTAAAATAGCGCCACATGCGTTCCTTTAAAATTCTGTTGAAACGCTCTACAACAGCAGCCTTGATATCAGGACTACGAGCTACCCGAAAACGTATTCCCCTACTACCCAAAAATTTTTGTAAAATGCTTCCAACAAATTCTTTTCCTTTATCAGTCTGGAGCCATACAGGACACCGACCATTACTCCTTTCAAGCAGCCGTGTGAAGCCTTCTGTTACTGTGGCACATGTTTTATCTCGTAATACCTCAACCCAAGCGAATTTACTAAGAACATCGATAACAACTAATAGATAAAGAAATCCATCATTATGATCTTTGAGAGAGCGCAGATCCACGAGATCAGCCTCCCAAACATCGTCAATATTATTCACTACGTAGTGTCTTCGGGGAAATTTTCGTCGTATCGGCCGATGCAGTGTATAGGTATCCTGAGCTCTCAACCATTTAGTAACTTCCGCAGGTGGTATAGACTCTTTTTTACCAGCTTCAATTAATTGTGGAGCACCAGCATAACCGGCGGTGTGCGATGGGTCATAATAAATCTTTTCTAATGAATTCATGACAGATTGTGCTTTACCCAAGATTTCAAGGCTTCATTAGTAGGTGTGTTCCGACTCCTATTCCTCGATGTAGTAGATGTAGCTCCTAGGGTGTGGTAATTTTGGGTCGATTCGTTTGAAGAGTCAAGATTCATGCTATTATTGCTGGTGTTATTATTAATTACACCAGGTCGCGGTGTTGATGATGCAGAAGGATCCACCCATAAGTGAGGATTCCCAACAAATTCACGAGGAACACCTATCCGTTGGAGTTCGCGACCAAACTGAGCTCGACCTATAGCCTTCACTGTTTTTCTAGCTCTCACAGCGTCATTGACCAAATCTATTATATTTGAGTTTTTTATTTTCTCTCCATTAATACTAACTACACCGTATTTATCCCACAGCAGTGTACTGTCGGATTTTGTATGAATATAATTCAGTAATTGTTCCGCTTGTTTTTTATAACATTTTGGTACTGTTGCTATTATCGTAGAATCACCTGTTCGATCAGTGTACTCATTATTTTTGTCACTAGATAGTCCACCACTAGCTTCAGCAACTTTTTGATTATCTTCCGTGAAAAAACGATAACGCTGCAGAACTTGCTGATATAACTTCCACTTCTCACGCTCATTACCGGGTGTTACCGACCGGAGTATATCACTCATTTCAGTATCTAATCTACTTAATGTAGTACCAGGTGTTTGAACGGTGTCAAGATCGTGTGGGCCCCGTACGACACCGTGGTGTACTTTCCCAACAGCATCTTCAGGTATTAAAACCATCTTCCTGGCGTGATGCATTTTTTCTTATTTCTAGTTGCGGGATATAATGCTCGATAACACACTTCCAATGATAGGTAATAACAGAGGCAGTAAAAAACCACCACCTTTTTGCAGAATTACACGTTTCTTTGCTTTCCAGTTGCCGGATTTATTTGCCAACTTTCGCAAGATGTTTTTATATTTTGACAGGCGTACTCTTTCACTTTTTTTTAAAGGAACCACGCCACGTAGAGTGTTCAGGGCACATTCACATATACATCGAACGGTACACTTATCAATGGATTGTAAAACTAATTTCCGTTGCTGTTTGTTTAAATAGCACAAGGCGTGTAGTAAAATCGTATTTTTCCGCCCAATAGAAGCTATAGCCGTTGTTGATGGAGTCATAGCAGGAACCCGAATGATGTAATGAGTTATATATTCCTCATTTTATACTTTTTCTAATGCAGCGTATTACCCCGCTTAGGTACGTAAACAAAATTATGGGGATCGTCTGGGAAAATACAAGTACGGAAACGACAGTTATCTGGTGTGTCTTGTTTCAGATCTAGTAATAAATAACCGTGGGGTTTGGATGTTGCATCATGATAAGCCTCTTGTAAAAATTTCGGATCCTCCGGGTATATCTGCCTCGACAGGTGTGAAATTTGAGCTCGATCTCGAGGATTTTTAAATACCACTATATAATTGGTATTAAGAGAGATATCTCTCTGACCGCGGCCTTGATGAAAAATATTTTGGGATATGAACATCACACTGATATTTTTATGATGACTACCTTTCGTAAACAAGTCTACGACTGCATTATTAGAGGATTCACGCATCAAATCATCAATGACTATGAGTTTTGGTCTACTGTCGCCGGTAAAGTCAGAGTTCTGAGGTAACCCTTCTAAAAACTCTACATTTCTACCATACTCAGTGTAGCCACTTTGCCATTCTGAATAATAAAAGATTATTCGAGCAAACTGGACGCTGGCCATACACGATATATTTTTTAAAAACTTTTTCACAAAATACGTCTTCCCGCAGCCAGTGGGCCCACAGATCATCGACGTCCAAGGATGTTTCCATCGCGGGTCCATATTGACTAATGATCTTGTAGGCTAGTGTTACGAATTAACTTTTTCTTGGTTCAAAATAATGATTCATGGTAGAAAAAATATTTATTCATTCTCGTTGTACAACAGTTTTAAATGGAAAAATCATTTTTGTACTTACAATCAGCCATATAGTTTATTTTTTATTTACACGGTGGCTGCTCCACTCACCAAAACAAATTTTCATTTACAATGAAATTTTTTTTTTATTTATTTACAATAAAAGTATTTTTTTATTTATTTACAATCAGAAAAATATTTTTCTTTATTTACAATAAAAATATTTTTTTATTTATTTACAATCAGAAAAATATTTTTCTTTATTTACAATAAAAATATTTTTTATTTATTTACAATCAGAAAAATATTTTTTTTTTATTTACAAACAGAAATATATTTTTATTTACATTCAGAAATATATTTTTATTTTCATTATCAATAATATTTACAAAACTATGCTTATACGTAAATTACTCTACGTAGCCATAAGGTAGTGAGTCGTACGCGCCCCACCGTCGCCTTTTAACGAACACCGGCTTACATGTTTTTTTGTCGGTGCGCGTTACGACCTGGTGAAAAGCGGTACGATGAATGGCTCTAAACTCTAAGTTGATTGCGGTCTCGCCGTCTACCACCAGATCACAGATCGAATCAAAATTAATCTTTTTACTCGTTGAGTAATTTAAGTTTATACCTTTGACCTTACAGACTTCAATGCTTTTATTATCGCTAGTCTGTGTCACGTAGCCGTAAAATTTCGGACCGCCAGAAACGAAACGTTTTATATAGGTACCCTTCCCATAGCATTCGAGCTCGTCGGTCAGGTCGCCCAAGAGATCTCCTAAAGGTGGGTGATACTCGTTTTCAACTCCCGTACTTATATATATACACGAGTCTGTGTCGTAATAGAGAACCCGTCTATCCAATCGCTCTAAGAAAGAATACAATTTTAATCGCGCTTGAGCTGTTGTGTACGCTGCAATAACAACACTTGTATTGGGGTTTACGTCAACACTCTCCGAAGTGTTATCCCAGGAAACATACATAACATCGTCATTAACGTGGATAATCTTGTGTACCCGGCAAGAACGATCGGATAGAAGCTCGAGAATTCTCTGACGCGAAGTTACCACTTCAGTTCTAGGCAAATTTTCTCTCTGTCCAAACTTACCCCAAAAACAGTTTAGACAGAGTTTTGCTACAGCTCTGAGTCCTGGGTTTTTAGTGATGCATTCTGGGTCTAATTGTACCCCCTCGGCCTCGTAATACCGAGCTATAAAATCGGCCTTCTCGATTTCGGTTGTACAATTAGCTGGCCACCCGCTAGCCTCCTGCTTGATTTTCAACCATAACTTTATGTAATCACCGAAAAGACCGGTAGCACCTGTGGAGGGGTTGTACTGCTCTATCTCGTACTGCCAGATCTCATAAATTTTCGTTATTTTATACCCCTTCTCTACAGCTTTTACGAGCTCGCAAGAGACCCAAGTACCCTCGAGAGCTCGGTCGGCTTCATCATTGTGAGGGCAATTATCCTGTACCATTTCTTCACAGCAACGGCGACATAATGAAAACATTAGACGACCGTGCATGCGAATTGGTAGTACAGGATGGTAGAGATTTCGTGGCGGTACGACTCTACAGCGTACAAGCCCTTCAACATTGGCTAGATCGTAATCAGACCCAGTTAATGCATTGCAGTTATCCTCGGTGTAGACTTTAGGATGCCCGATGGGAAATTTCCCGGTTTTTGAAATATATGGATATAATGAGCAAACGTCCACGTAATGAATTTTTTCAGAGTCTGTAACTGCGTGGTAACTTCGCGTATTGCCTGTACGACCACCAAAAAACGCGTCACGAGGGTTGAGCGGTTTATTCGTCAGGATAGGATGACCGTTTATGAAGGCTGTAATCGCAGGATTTGCGTTTTTTATTTTTATATATTCACACTCCCACATTTCGTGGAGAGTGTAGCCATAAGATCGGATTCGTTCTGAGATGATCTGGGTTCTAGAGAAGCGATCATTGAATGTGCTACCGTGCCATACTTTTTCTCGTGTACGGAGATCACTATAGCACTTGTCACAACCGTGGAAGAAGCACCCATGAAATTGTAAAACATTACGAGTTCCATCGGCTGATTCAAAGTAACCATCGACAGGTGTACCATCGGGTAGCTTATGCTCTCTACCTCTACCTGCATGAGTGATGTCCGTACCGAAATGGTGTTCACACCACAATAACCATTCGATTGCTATATCAGATTGACGGTCTGCTCTGCGGTAGCCATTTCTCGGAACAACTCCGATTTTATTTTTTTCCAAAAAATTCCTGCGATATACTTTATTACATGCGGATGCTATAGTTACAGCCTCCGTAAATGGACAAACATTCCCGCGTGAGATAAAAATTTGTCTAAAAACCGCACACGCTCGTCTTAAAATTACTACATCGCTTCGGCAATAATCTACGATTTCTTTTTGAAAGTCGAATTGATACCCCGATTCTTTCGCTTCGTTGTACCACTTTAAGAATTCTTTACGATTTTTGATACTCATCGTATCGGGAGAATAATCTTCGAGAGGAGGCAACTGTCCTATGTAATGTTCGTTACATTTTTTATTGAAGAGGTGTGGAAACACGCCCTTAAAAATATTCTCACCTAAACCAAAAGCTTTTGGGAGAGAACTGAGAGGCATGTGAAAGTAATTTAAACTGTCAATGAATTTTACCCCCTTTACCTCCATCATCATAATACTCGTGCCATTCATTATAAGTTTTGGAGGATTCCGGGAGTCTTTTTCGACGAGATATCGGAGAATGAATTGAGCATCAAAACCCTTGGAGTTATGTGCTATGCATATAACCTCACTCACACCTTTTCGTGGTTTCATAGCGAATTCTACGAGCATCATGGAAAATATTCTCACGCTCCTCACTTGTACATAAGTCGCACCGGTCATCATCATCGTTGTCATCGATGCATTTTGTACACCGCTGCTGACTTATACACAAATTTGGGATGTGAATATTTACATCTCTCGTCCCTTCCACTACGACTTCCTGTTGAGTCTCAAAATCATAAAAAATAAACACGGCCCGATTGGCGGTTATTCGCATCGGCTTCGCGGGCGCTATGAAACAACGATGGTTGTCAGGGCAGTTCTCTTTGCACGTCTGACAGTAAAATTTACCGCACTCATGTTTTTTATCCTCTTTATAAATTTGTTTAAAACACACAGGGCAGTTGCGTAACATCTCGCATAAGATTGTTCGCGGCCCATGTGACCCCACTGCACGATGATTCTCGAGGCACTCTACTCCTCGAAAGAATCGTCTACAATGCTCGCAGCGAATATTTTCTTCGTTTGCATCGCATGGTGGACTTGCCATGCAGCTGGGGCACTTTTGGGGACAGCGATGACCCACAGCACGATCGTATGATTTCCCACAAGGGACGCAGAAGAATCGGTTTCCCGCGGCTGTAGCGAGTTTCAAAATGACATCAAAGTGTCTCGCGTCTTGATCATACAGAAGGTAGATCGTATGTTTTACCTCCACGACATTGTTTAATACGGTGGTCGTACCGTCAAAAAAGGGTGGAGCCCCGGAACCGAAAGTAGCTAAATCGAATACAACGATAGCAATCTTTTCGCGTGTCAAAAAACGTTGAAACGCTGTCAACTCAGCCATTCCACACCCTGTTTGAGGTATGTTGACTCCAGCAGCGTTCGTCAACTCTTTAGCCATTTCACGCTGCATCCAACCGGTTGATTTCCGTACAGAGCTCCACCGGTCATGGAGAACTCCCTCTCGAGCAACCCCCCGTTCTACATATATTCGACCTGCTACAATCGCTCGGGGCAGGCACAGATTGTCGCGATTTTTTATAAATAGAATAGAGCGCTTCGAGCAATCACCCACCGTTAGCGGTTTTGGTCGCGCGTTTCCTACAGGCATCGTTATCACCGTACTTGCTATTGATAGAGACTCATCTATCGAGAATGATGCTGAGCTTTGAGCTATACTGGATATTAAACCGAATAAATCCTCGAAAGAAAAGTCTCTGATCAAGCGAAACGACATACCTGCAGGACCACGTGTAAAACTATTAGAACTCAAGGTCAACCCTATGACATCGGTTCCTTCACTACCAGTCACGAGAAGCGTGTGAATTTCACGGAATGCGGCTTCCAACCACTCAATGGGGTTACTCCCGGTTGTAGGTTCGCGGACCTTAAATTCTAATACCGACCCTGACGCATGGAATTTGGGGAAAAAACGTTTCGTTTCGGACAGTCGCGAAATTTTCGACTCACCCTGATAAGCTGGAGTCTGTGAAGTTTCCGGTAAATTCTGCTGAGTCGATCTGTGATTTGCTGCTTCTATAACCTCGCCAGATGGACCAGCGATCGGTTCAACTGGTGACAGACGGCTCGATGCACCACTACCCTGCTGCAACTCCTCCTCGGTGTTTAATCTTAAGCCGTGAGTGCTCATAAGCGGCTCATTCACTTCCATTGATTCTGAAATGGAGAAAAACAATTAATATTAGTATGGGTAATAATAATCAGAAGAATGATAAAAATAATACAAGACAAAAATGTCTTACCGGTAAAATCGTCATCCTGGAAATTTTCTAAATTACCAACAACCTCGAGAATGGCCGCCTCGTCGAAATCAGCCCACATATCGCTACTGTTGGCGTCTATACAAATGGAAATAAATGGAAAATTAAAAATTGAAGAATTAAAAATATTATTCATGAATCCTAAAATAATTAAATTTATATAAAGAATAACTGACCTCTGGTATGTGTATTAGTACACCCTTCACTGCTGGCTGGTGGTTGAGGCGACGATAGACTTATTTCAGCTGTGAACAAGGTAAGTAATTGAGAATCACTCTTTCAGTATGTATATATATATATATAATATTCACACAGACATGCACCATCGAAGAATAGAGATGTAGTTACAGCGATAATTACCTAGTATCCTCTCGTATTCGCTTCGTAGGCCGGTGACAGGGGTCATACGGGTGTGATTGCGCGACTGTATCACCCCCCACGCGATTACGAGTAAATCCGGACACCCGCGAAACACACCCTTGTGATACATGACACCTATGTCACCGGTACTCACTGAATCCATTAAAGATCTAAATTTTCGTCTGAGTGCTTCGATAGGAAGCAACCTCAGTGTACGATTTTTTAGATACGCTGATATCCGAGGCTGTACCGTTCTGCCTCTAGCCCGTAGAAATGCCACAACTCTAGCAAAAACTGCTATAAACGTGATAACTTCCATTTTCACTTGTTATATCACGCACAATAAAAATTACACTGTCTGTAGACGATAAAAAATAAACACTATCAAAAAAGGCACGATAAAAATAAACACTATCAACACACACTGCACAAAATGATGACCCCGAGATGAAACTCAAAATGTATAGCGATGCACTTTATACTTGTGACTGACTGAAGACTCAGAGTATAAAGACTACACTTCTGGAGAAAACATTGAATTTAAAGGATTTTGAAACCTTCAAAACCCTTACTCTACACTCCCCCACTGCGCCATCTAGCCACAAGCATTAGACACCTGTAGGCATAAATTAGCAACACACTAGCGAGGTCTAATTCCTATCTCATAAATTCTGGTTAAAGCTGAAAGCAGCGGCTGGCGCTGATCATCACCCCCGCGCATCGGTATAACATACATTTTAAAAATCTGCTTGAGATGTATCTTCTGATTTGAAGAATCTTTGAAAAAGAAAAACAATCCATCGAGGAGTATGCATAGTCTGAGCCGGCCCTAGTGACCAAGGGTCATAAAATTTAGAAAGTTTTCCTGGAGGCATTTCCTTCCGTCATGAAGAAATCGTTGGAGAAGAAGAGAACAATGCTACCAGTAGTATACACCGTCTAGATCTAAATCAAACGGTTGGGGCGAATTTGAAAAAAAATCTGCTCGAGATGTATCTTTGGCCTTGGAGAATCCGTGAGAAAGAAAAACAATCCACCCTACGGTAGACATTAGCGGCGCCACCAGCTGATGATAAAGGGTCATAAAATTTAAAGGTCTTTCATGGGGTGCATTTTTCTGCCGTGAAGAAATCCTTGGAAAAGGAGAGAACAATGCGACCCGGAGTATACACCGTCTAGACCTACCCCAATGACAGTTGTGCCACTAACGGTGCCGGCAGCGATGTCAAAGGATAATAAATTTTAAAAATTACATCATCGAGTATAGAGGCGTATATATTTATAGAAAAACGTCTAGACAGTCATAAAAATTGTATTTGTCCACACTGTATTTTCTTACCCCCTCCTTACCCACTAAACACGCCTACGCGGTGCAGGCCCACTCTAGCTTCCCAACTCCCCTCTCTTCCGTGGGGGTGATCATATACTCCCCCCTGACTATAAAAGGCGCCGAAAAGACCCAGAGTTTATTACACCGTTTTCCGACAGTGGCTCGTGCTCTTCATCCCACCGTGACGTTATAAAAAAAAAAGTTATTCAACAATGGAATGGAGCCGTGACGTAAATACGCAGAAAGTCTCAAGCAACGGGGTTTCTAGTGAACACGCTGCTAATTACTACGCCCCTAACAATGCTTTACTACTAGCAACGACCTACAATTTAAATAAATCATCGAGCAAAAAGATTACTATTGGGTTAGAGTCTGTGAATGGCGCGCCCTTTGTAACTGTGATAAAATTCACAAACCAGTATGGCAGTGCCATTACTCTATCGCCTAATGAGTGGTATGAACTACGTGAGCGTATGACTATTATTACACCATGGTTCGAGGACCCTGCACAAACAGAAAAAAATTGCGCTCAAGGTCTGAATCCTATTGGCAGACAGAAGATATCTTTTACAACAGTGTATAACGAGAAAGCTGTTGCTTTAGAATTCATAAAACCATCTATTCCCAGTGAGCTCAGAGGGGATGCTGTATTCAACTCTAAAAAACAAAAGCTGACAGCGCCTTCTCTCATCATGCAGAAAACAAGCTGCTATGGATTACGATCGGTCGCACCGTGCGTTGATGAAAGAGTAATAATCGCTCGGGATCATGAAATACTCGCAAATAAGTGTAGAGCTCTACTCATAGAGGAAATTAGTATGGAGTCAATCCGTAAAGATTGGGGTCCGATAACCCGGAAAGCCATACGAAAAGCAGGTTTTCAAAAAGTAAATGATGAACAATTTCGTTTGCATAAAAGATTTTTGAAAGAAATGTGCTGCCCTACTGATGAGGATGAAATGCTCGAGTATGGTAAACGGCGAATGATCTGTTATGAACTGCTATCAGTTGATCTCGAGCATATATTTAATGCCATTTCAATGCGAGAACAGGAGATGTGTTTACACGATATGTGACATTGCATATTTTGGGTTTGGGGGTTGCGGGCGCGAGTGTTTTACATTACTATATACTTTATATTCCAATTATTTCTTATGTACGTGCTATCCGAAGATGCTTTGTCTTCAAGGGTCTATATACTATATCGCCGGTCAGTATATTCTCAAGGCGGTGAAAATTGTCTATAATGAGCAGAAAAACGCAGCAAGAGTAGTGGCGGGGGGAAGTTAAAAGAAAAAACAGTTCACAATAGTAGTGGTGGGGGTGTCAACTTTTCCGGGGGTAGTTAAAAGAAAAGAGCTTTGCTGGGTGAGGATGCTGGCACGTCTCAACACTTTGCCGTGAAAATTTCACCAGACGACACCTCCTTCACTTCCTAAACGCACATCCAAAAAATGGAGAAAAATACCAACGCCCAGGCATTCGGTGTATTCATGCGAGTACTGGAGTACTGCATGATATACGGGGATGGAGGGTCACCAGTACTAGCCTTATACAGGAGAAAACGGCCCACGATACGCTCCCGGCTGCCTGATATCAACCAGGCCATATTTGATTTATTAAATGATGTATCATCACGCAATATCGGCGTGATGAACACAGATGACATTTTCCGTCGGGATCAGATCTATCTCGAAATGGCCTGGGGTATTATCACAGCACGCGGCCATCAAAAGCAGGCTGTCGTGAGACACCTGTATAAGGATTATTTGTCTGCGACATCGGCACCTTTATGTAAGTATTTTTATTTTGTGGAATCAAAAATATTTTTGTACGCTCGTACATGTATTTTAATTGTATTGTTTTGCTGTTACAGATACAGTATCATTGGGGTTGCCCGATGATTCGATCCTCCTCGAGGCTGATGCAATGGACATTGAGCCAGGGCTCTTCGACGAGACTTTCACTCCACTTGAAAGTCCACGTATGGAGAGTCTTGACAGCGGTGTCCGTTCGGGGCCATCAGCATCTGGCGAACACCCGGACGTCAGCTTCGAGGAATGGCCAGCTCTGGGTACATCCACGCAACTTAATGGCGATGCACCGCCAGAGCAAACATCCGTATTTACGTCGACGCCATCGTACGAGGACGTAAATACGGGTGACCTATTCAATACCTCGGCTCAGAACATCGCTGATTTCTGTAAGTGCACGGGATATCCTAGCTACCCGTGCACCCACGATGAGTCGAGGTAACCCATATCTCCTCGTACAATTGTATCATTATTTTTAAGAATAAATTTTGATATTTTTATAAACACAAAAAAAAAAAATTCTCGTCAAATTATTTATGCGCGCGCCCCCCGCAAACCCCTCTCCTTTCCCCCGCGAATTATTTATTCAATAACCCTGGTATACTTCTGCGTATACCAGGATAGCATAAGCATCGAAGAGGTCTCATCGTTGGTATTTTGTCTTTCCTACGCTCATCGAGGGTTTTTCATTTACCCATAGTAAGTATTTTTCAAAATATTTACCCTGTCGCAGCTACCTGCCTTTTTTTATTATCCTACAGCCCATCTCAACACTCTCTCACCATCCTACAACCCTGATACTTTCCCCCTACGCATCTCCTCACGACGGGCCCCTTCAGAGAGAGAGACAGGTGCAAAATCTCCCCGCTACACCCTCCTCTCCTCCCATGATCCCTAGCTCAACCACCTACACCACCCCACCTCCCCCTAACCTTCCAAAACACGTCGCTAGGTGGCTACCCCCCGGAAAAACCTTTCTCGCACACACAACATCAACCCTCAACTATTATACCCGCAAAATTTGCTGGGTGGTGGTCGGGGACGGCGGCCACAACGGGCCCTCGTGAAAATGACTCCTCCACCGAGTCAGCTTCACCGCACCGGAATTTACCCCCACCCCTAAAAACAGCTCCAGGCCCCCGAAATATACCTGAGGGGGACACCCCGTGTATAAGGGATAGGCGTATAACACGCTTGACCCGGGCTACCCCGCACTTCCGAGCCCCATGTATAAGGGGTTGGCCCATAGGTACCGTACTCTACTAACGTATTTACATAGAACATGTTATGGGAAGAATAAAACAATTTCGACTTCTTCAAAAGGTTTTACCTTTAAGTTTACGCTCATCAATATCTCAAATTGTTTTTGTGTGTGCATGCTTAGTTAATTTTCAGACTCCGATTGTTATTGATTAAAGAGTTGAACCGAAGGCAAAATAAGCTACGAAAATACTGTTCATCGACTATTAGTTAAAATAAAAAGAAATATCTTTTTCCTATACTCATTAAAATTGTAAATAATATACACATAAAAACTGAAATTACGAAACTTATACATCTTCATTTTTTAATTTTGTATTTATTTGTAACAATCTTATATTTTGTTATGTAATATTGCATAAAATTGAAAGCACAGAAGACTTATATAAAATTATTTGTATCACATATATAAACATTCAAATATAAATAAATTAATTTTATAAATAATTAAAACACTTACAAGCGAACAATTTTCACAATAATATTTAATATAAGTTGCAATTTGTAATTATTTATTTATTCTTTGGCTTCAATTCTTAGATAAATCAAATGGTTCCAAATCACGTGGGATGCGCATTTCAAAGTACTCAGGCACTAAAACGTTTTGGTGAAAAGTACTTATGCGATTCAATACTGGCTCAATAAAATTTGCATCATATTTAATTCTCTCAATATGAAAGGCTTTTGACGTCCATACAACAAAATCACACCATTGTCTTCCTGTAATTGCCATCTGCGTTTGAACTTGATGATAATATTGATGATTCCGTTTTAATTTCATAGATCTTGGTTTTAGTAGTGAACAACAAAATGAATTTCTTTGCCGAGGTGTTAGAATATGTAAATCAGTTGGCCCAACATGTTCCAAGATTTTTGGACATTTAATTTCAAGCAATCCATGTGTGTTATTAGGTACATCTGTAACAAGTCCATCTGGAGAAGCTCCTATGCCTGGAAATTTTGGATTAACCCACACTCCACAACTCGAAATTTTAAACCCAAATTTTCGAGATGTTAAATCCGTATATTTGGTTTTTGCTACCTCTTCATTATCACGGCGATATTTCAAGGCTAAACTATCAAAATTTTTATCGATCCATAGATGATATTTAATCCAAGTAAATATTTGCTCGTTACTCTTTTTCAAGCTAAGATATTTTATTTTCGAAGCTGTAATCAAAACTTTCCTGTATTTCCACCAATTATCACAGTCAGATTGAACGCCAGCGGTTAGATCTCGTGATTCATTCTGATCGTTGTAAAGTGAAACATTAAATTGGTAGACCAGACTACGTAAAATTGCTTTTCGAGGTAAATTTAACGCATAATCTTCATAATTTGGAGTAATCAGAAGTTCCCAAATACTCGGGCGTTCTTTGGCGCCATGTAACATTTGCAAATCTCGTGCAAAATGCAATGTTTTTTGTACATCAGGTTCTACATGCTTGGTATCATCAACTACATTGTTTTTTGATTTATTATTATTATTATTATCATTATGGTTATCGTTGACTTTATACTGATAATCAGCTTTGTGAGCTTCTTTTTTTTTAGATCCTTGATTCCAAACACAAAGCTGACTTGTACAAGCTACATTTTGCTTAGCAGCTTCTTTACATTGCATCAACAAAATATGCAGAAGAGCAGCAGCATGTGCACAACGTCCTAAACTTGACGCTTTACACTCACATGTTCCACGTAGAATCTTACCACTTTCAGAATTAATCATAGCTTGTACAGCATAGCTAGTTTTAACTTTATATGAAGCTTTAATCCTACTCTTCAAACAGTAAATGTTTTGCGATGTGATGGAATCAAAAATATCAGTGACGTGGTTGCTGTCAACATATAGCTTCCCTCTTTTTAGAGGTTTAGCAGTACTGTAATCTAAAACATTTGACTCATTTTCCTCATCACAGGAATCATAATTTTCTTTCTCTACAATGCAAGAAGAAATCAAATAATCATAAATAGAAGCTTCATTAAATGATTTAGGTATATTTGATGGAAATTTTTGCCAAACACTTGGAAAATTTAACGATGAGCTGCTGTTGCTTGACTGATGATTTTGTTGTTTTTGCACTTCTAGCTTCAACCACTTTCCTTTATCAAGACTTGGATCTACTGGGACACAGTTACGTAGAGCGTTTTTGACCCTAAAAAATTAACAATCGTTTTTAATTATCTGAATTTGTTTGAATTAACTGTGAGAAAAATACATGTTTACTTGACATAAAACTTTCATCCTAACTTCTCAACTAATTCTGCTTTTTTTCCTCCTTGAGGACGGCCATGACATTTTAACCATCGTCGTAATTGAACACAATTATGAGCTTCTACCGTAGGATGTACTAATGAAGCACCATCAATTAATTTTTCATTTAATTTTATTGGTAACAGAGGTGAAATTGCTTGTTGCCCGGCCATAATTAGAAAAAGTGCCCGAAACTTTCATATTGCCGCCGTTTAAACATGGCGGACGCGCGTGCGCTGAACAGACCATTAAAAGGGCTATTGATAAGTAGCGTGGCGCAGAGTGCATCATCTTTAAACATCGATGACTCGTGCACGATAAAAATGTGCGCTGTCAAGGGGGTCGAAGGGCGCGGTCGGAAAGGTCTCACACACGAGGGTGTTGCAAAGCAGTCTATTCTCTCGATCCGGAATACCGACAATCTATGTTTACCGCGTTCTCTGGTGGCAGCCCTAGCATACGCAGAACGAGGAGAAGTACGGACGGGTAGCCTACATGATAAATGGCAGCGAATTAGGCAAATTAATGGAGTTGTACAAAAACAGGCGGCACTCGAACTTACGCGAGAGGCAGATGTTCGTGTACCGGTAGAAGGCTGTGGTGTATATGAGATTGCGCGCTATCAGGATTATTTGGTGCGAGACGGCTTTGCAATTGTCGTTTACGAATTTTTAACTTTGGGTCGCGGGGAGGAGCCTCTATTTGATGGGAGACAGCGTGTTCTGGACAGCGTAGGCTCAATTCAGCACACCCTGAACATTTTGTATTACGAGCGCTCACATCATTTCGAACCTATTCTAAACCTCAGAGCAGCCGTCGGCAATAAAGATTTCTGTTCCTCGTGTAATACAGCATATCGGCGATTCGGTCATAGATGTTCAAAAAAAAAAAAATGTCCTCGGTGCTGGGGGCTACAGACCTGTGATACACGCTCGCGCGATATAATCAGATGTGAAGTATGCAACCGCGATTTTTTTGGAGAGGCCTGTTTACAGAGACATAAGGCGCCACTGGTGACCATGAAACGCAGGAAGGTTAGCATTTGTGAGTCACTCAAACGCTGCCTTAACTGCTTTCGAACAATAAGGCCTTTGGAAAAAAAAGAGAAGCATATATGTGGGGTAGGTTTCTGCAAAACGTGCAAATCCCAGCAGCCAAGTAATCATCTGTGTTTCATGAAACCGATTCGCGGCGATTCAGAATTTAAAAAAATACTGTTTATTTTTTACGATTTCGAAACACAGCAGTGCACACCTGTGAAGGGTGATGCAACTACGCTTGTACACGAGCCAAATCTTTGCGTAGCTCATCGCGTTTGCACGTTTTGCTGTGTTCACGACTCTATAACCGAACCGTGCGAGCATTGTGGAGAACACGAGTTTGTATTTAGCCACAGCCCCGTAGCACAGCTTGTCGAATTAGCCATGCAGCCGCTCAAAGGTTTTTCGCGTACAATCTGTATTGCACATAATGCAGGGGGTTTTGACGCTCAATTCATCCTACGTTATTTCATTGAAGAGAAAAAAACTCAACTCCCCACGTTAATTATGAACGGGACAAAAATTATCACGATGCGCATCGGAAAGGTCACATTTCTCGACAGCCTGAATTACTTCCATATGCCTCTGAGTGGTTTACCGAAAGCCTTTGGGCTTACCGGTGCTATTGTTAAAGGCGCTTTTCCACATTTGTTTAATAGGCCGGAAAATCAGAATTACGTAGGCAAACTACCGCTTGTCGAGTATTATTCTCCCGACACGATGCGTCCCGATGAGCGCCGGAAATTTCTCGATTGGTATCGCGAAACGAAAGACAACGATTACGTGTTCATTTTAGCGGAAGAGCTTGTCAATTATTGTAAGACAGATGTTACGATATTGCGTCGCGCATGTATGGCTTTTCGCAATATGTTCATTAACAGTGTTCGCGTCTGTCCGTTTGATGAAAGCACAACAATAGCATCAGCCTGCTTCAGAGTTTTTCGAAAAAATTTCTTGAAAGACAATACAATCGGTATTATACCTACGGGGGGATACAGATTGGCGCATAATCAATCGAAAAAAGCAATTTCATGGCTATCATGGAGGGAGCACACGCTAGGTGTTCGTATTATTCACGCAGGCCGATCACGCGAATTCAGAATACCTCAAAATCTCTTGGTAGACGGGTACTACGAGACTCCTAACGGTGCACATGTATTACAGTTTCATGGCTGCTATTGGCACGGCTGCCCACACTGCTATCCCACAAACAGAGACTGTCAACAAAGCGAAGGAATATCCATGCACGATCGTTTCGAGAGAACTACTGCTGTAGCTGATAGAATTCAAACGAGCGGGTATTTGCTCACGGAGATTTGGGAGTGCGAATACGACCGCTTGTTAAATTCGACAGCTGAGATGAGGAGTTTCCTACAGGATAATCCTTTAGTTACAGCAGAGCCTCTCAATCCTCGTGATGCTTTTTTCGGTGGACGGACCGAAAATATGGTTACGCTCTACGACGTTGACGCTACGGAAAAAATACGCTACGTAGACGTTTGTTCTCTGTGCCCATATATCTGTAAGCTCGGTAAATACCCCGTGGGTCATGCGAAAGTATACGTAGGTAAAGAGTGCATGGAATTAAAAGGTCCTGATAACACCGATCTCACTCTCGTTGAGGGTTTCGTAAAATGTACCGTATTGCCGCCTCGTAATCTTTATCATTCCGTATTACCAGTACGAATGCATAATCGATTATTATTTGCTCTATGTCGCAGCTGTTGCGAAATTATGAATCAGGATGAATGTACACACGAAGAGCCTGTAGAGCGCATGTTCAATGGTACATGGGTTGTCGACGAGTTGCGAAAAGCCGTGTCGTGCGGGTATAGAGTGATGGACGTGACTGAAATTTGGCAGTATGAAACGACTCAGTTCAATCGCGATATGCAGAAAGGGGGCCATTTCGTTGAATACATAAATACGTTTTTAAAAATCAAACAAGAAGCCAGCGGGTGGCCCGACAAATGCTCCGGAGATAACGTCGCACAAGACCGCTATATAGGCGATTTCGAACGATCCGAAGGAATTAAGCTAAGCCGCGAATCCATAGCTAAAAATCCGGGGCTACGATCTGTAGCAAAGCTGTGCCTCAATTCATTTTGGGGAAAATTTGGACAGCGAGAAAATTTACCGCAGACAGAAATAGTTTCGACGCGTAAAAAGCTCATGGAGCTGTTGACTAACCCAGAGTACGAGATCACGGGCATTTTACCCGTAAATAACGAAGTATTGTATGTAAGCTACACAAAAATCAGTGACGCTATTATACCATCTAGCATAGCGAATGCCGTAGTAGCAGCATACACCACAGCTCCGGCTCGCCTGAAACTTTATAGCTACTTAGAGCAGTTGGATCGTCGTGCTTTGTACTGTGATACTGACTCAGTAATTTACGTATCGAATGAAGAAAAAGACGAGTACGAGCCTCCAACAGGCCAGCTTTTAGGGGATCTCACAGATGAGCTGAGCACATACGGGGACGGTAGTTATATTAGAAGTTTCATTTCAGGCGGTCCTAAATTTTATTCTTTTATCGTGTGCACCCTCAATGGCGAGGAAACAGAAGTATGTAAAGTAAAAGGGATAACGCTTAATTTTGCGAACAAGGGGCTAATTAATTACAACTCAGTGCGCTCTTTCATAACTGGCGAGAGGGACGAACCTGTTGTGCTACGGTATGACGCGATACGCCGCACGGCATTTCATCAGGTCGTCACACGTCCTGAAACAAAATCATGCAAGCCATCGAGCGTTAAACGAAGACGAGATGGCGAATATGGTACTCTTCCTTACGGCTATAGAGAATAAGCGTTTTCGCATAAAATTGTATAAATAATGTATATAAATAAAGACTTTATGTTACCGTGTATATTCGTCTTCTTATATTCCATTAAAAGGACTCAGAGCAATTAGACAGACCTTTTCGTACCCTATATATGTTTCAGGCAATACGAGGATTGTACTCACTCACTAAGATGGATACGCGGTGGAAACATCCTTGGACAGCAATGGTTTGTGGGCCTACGGGCTGTGGTAAAACATACTTTGTGAAAAACTTTTTGAAATTCATTTCGAGTATGAATAGTGAGCCCTTTGCTCGAATCATTTTTTATTATTCCGAATGGCAGGTGGCGTACACCGAGTACGGTTCTTCGATAGAATTTCGCGAAGGTTTGCCACAATCTTCGGATTATGCAAGCGATCCGCGCGCAAAACTTATAATTATTGACGATTTGATGCGGGAGGCATCGAACAATAGCGTTGTCGATCTCTTCACCAAGGGTAGTCATCATAAGAATTTGAGTGTGTTTTTTATAACGCAAAGTTTGTTTCATCAAGGCCATGGGCAGCGGGATATATCGCTGAACGCTAATTATATAGTAGTTTTCAAAAATCCGCGAGATCGCGCTCAAATACAACACCTGGCGTGCCAGGTATATCCGGAAAACCCACGCTTTTTACAGGAGGCTTATCACGATGCAACGTCCAAGCCTCATGGTTATTTGTTGCTCGATTTGAAACAATCAACACCTGATAACTGTAGATTTCGCACCTGTATTTTTCCCGACGATCCTCATCATTTTGTGTACGTACCGCGAAAAAAGTTGAAAAGCAGCTGCAGTGCTGGTGAATTGCCAGTTCAGCGCATGTAATGCCGTCTAAAGGACCGTCGCGTTACGATAAATGTATCGTCATATTAAGTGCATTTCAACAAGCCAGCACGATACGAAGAGAGTCTGACTCGCGCAAATCAAATTCAAGCACTACTCGTTGTATTTGTCAGTGTGCGTGGCGCATTCTTAAGGGTAGCGCTATTCCGAAGACTCCACTATACAAAAGAAGTTAAAAGAGGTAATACATTCAGACGCTCGACAGTTCCACACGCGTAATGGCGCGAGGTCACCGCTCTGCAAAAAGCACGTTGCAATATTGCGAGCTCTTCAGCATCTCAATAAGGAGCAGCGCGAGGCTATTTTACGTAAAGCAGACCCTGGTATCATCCGCTGTATTTGTGAGTGCGCCTTGAACGTTCTTTGCGGCAACGCGGCTCTGAAGGCCGATCAAAGAAAAAAATTACGTCGGTACGCCCCCGTTCTGCGCCGTTTAGCCTCAAAAAAAGGCTGCTGGAAGAGTAAGAAACGATTCGTAGTTCAGAGCGGTGGGTTTCTACCGCTCTTACTAGCACCAATACTAGGCACTGTTCTATCGAATTTGATTGATGGCCGTGGATAATGGAGCACGCAAGAAAAATGGTACTCGTACCGGAGGAACATCTAGCGCAGCTAGGCTCGCAAAGTCATAATCAGCCAGTGTTTAGCACGGCTACGCCTCAAACGCGCCCAGCGCAAGGAATTGATGCTACGCTAACTAGATTGGATACAGAAATAAATGAAATTTTGAAATCTAATGCATACAAGGATGAGAGGGAAAAGTGGGCTGCATACTTGACTGTACTACAACGTTATCTCCATTTCGTCGATGACGAGAGAGCTCAGCAGTATCGAGCGCTTATGAAGAATAAATATACTGCAGAGCCTGGTTGTGATAAAGAAGAAACCGGTAATGACATGAACGATTCAGTCATCATTGAGAGTATACCAGCCAAATTTCGCATTAAAGCGAAACTGCTACTTCGCCGCTTACGTGACGCACCACGGGCTAATTTTTCTTGGGATTCTGCCGGGGTCGTGTCGGTCGGCGGAAAACCAATCAAGGATTTAAATATTGTTGATCTCGTTAATGACGCCATGAGGGCGCGGAAAATACCCAAACCAGCGGGGCGCGGTGCCTTTGCCAGATTTCTGAGAGCCATGCAGACACCACGAGAATTCATTGGCAATGAGGAGTTGTGGATGGAGTCAAGAGCTAGCTCAACACTGCGACAATCGCAGATCGACGATAGCAGTACAGGCAGCGAGGGAACAGGCGAAATGAGCCAGTCATCGTTTTTCAGTGGTCGTCACAACAGATCACCGGCGCCACAGGCAGATAGCCCCCAACAGAGTGGCGGTGGTTATTATAATAAGAAAAGACGTGTAACCTGGGCTAACCTGAAATTATAATCATGAAAACCTTAGAAAAAGTGTACTTTAATCCAGTCCATGAAGCATCGTTTTCAGGTGCCCCCAAATTGTTACATCAGGCGCGTCAGAAGAAAATTTCCAAGATAAAGGCGCTGCATTGGCTTGAAGCACAGGATGCTTACACAAAACACAGGCCCGTGCGTCATCGCTTTCAGCGGCGTTTTTATAACGTACGGAACATTGATGATTTTTGGGAGGCTGATCTCGTAGATCTTCGCTCAATTAAGGCTTATAATGATGGCTATGTTTATCTCCTCGTCGTTATAGATGTTCTTAGTAAATTTGCATGGGTTCAGCCTTTACGCGACAAGACCGCTGCATCTGTGGCTAAAGCGTTTGCGCTCATTTTATCTAAAAAAAATAGTAACGCTCGATCGCCCGTTTGCCTACAGACCGACAAGGGTAAAGAATTTATCGGCGCTGTATTTCAGGCCCTCTTAAAGAAAAAAAATATTCAGTTTCGTGTTGCGAGAAACCCCGATATAAAAGCGGCTATTGTCGAGAGATTCAATAGAACGCTGAAAGAAAGAATGTGGCGTTATTTCACGTATTCTGGACAAAAACGTTACCTTGACGTTCTGCAGAACATCGTTTCGGCCCACAACCATTCTACGCATAGTGGTATAAAAATGGCTCCTGTCTCTGTGACGCTCGCTACAGCCGCTAGGGCTCGGCATAACCTGATGCAGCGCTACAAGAGAACAGAGCATTGCTCTCCTAAATACAATGTGGGCGACATCGTACGTATCAGTAGCGCGAAGGCAGCCTTCGCAAAAGGTTACGAGGGTGGATGGAGCAGCGAGCTATTCAGCATTCACCGTGTATCACACAGTATTTGCCCCGTAATATACATTCTGCGTGATCTCCACGGTGAGGACATTGATGGTATATTTTATGAAGCTGAGTTATCGAGAGTGCAAACGAAGAAGAAACGGCCGGTAAAATGAAGGACGAGTTTTACATTGTTTTACCCAGCAACAGTAGTATGAGTTATTATCCCGATAATGTGACAACACGGTATACCACTCATTTACCGCAATGTGTGTCTCTCCATGGCAGCTGGGCCGTTTCTTTAGCGGAAATACACATACCCATGACAATTTTGCATGTACCTTCCGAGGGTAAGCGGAACTTCATTAATATCGTAACGAACATTACAACACCGGGCGTTGATGCAGACATCGACTATAAGGAAGATCGTATCTGCGTACCGCCCGGCGTATATCATAGCATAGAAACATTACTCGAGACTATTAACGAAATACCATGTGTTGCGGGTCACCTGAAATTTCATTACGCTCACAACGGCTATGTGACGGTGACGCGTATCTGTGAATCATGTAAGAATGTCATGAACCTGGAGCACTCCTTCTACTTCTCCGACGTGCTGAGCAAGGTTTTAGGATTCACTCAAGCTGAGGAAGGGGTAGTAGTTCAGAGAGAATACTCTGCTACGCTGCTCAGAGACCCGCCAATATAGCCAGTGGGACACCCGATATGATGTACGTTTATACTGATATCTGTGAACCCTATATCACTGGCGATGTGCACACGCCTTTGCTACGCGTTGTACCCTCCGCTGCCGCTGATAACCGTAATTACGGGTCTGTGAAAATAAGAAGTTTCTCACCACCACGCTATGTTCCTCTATTACGTACTAGTTTTCAAACAATAACCATTGATATAAGGGATGAATTTGGCGAGCCGATACCATTCGAGTACGGGACGCTGACGGTGACGTTACAGTTCAAACGTACAGATTAACTTGAACTGCTCTAAAATGGATTACTATGACGAATATTTTGATATGCAAACGGGAGGTGGTGGCGATGCTCGAACAGGTTATGGGGGTATCAGCCATGTGTATATTGGCTCACCGAATCAACGAGGTCACGGCATTGGAAGTTTCCTAGGAGGCCTCTTTCGCCGTATAATACCGCTCTTGAAACAAGGTGCTCGGACTGTCGGTAAAGAGGCCCTTCGCTCGGGTATTAACATGGCCACGGATATCATGGATTCGGGTATGCACCCAAGAGAAGCATTTAAAGCGCGCCTGCGCGAATCCGGGGAAAATCTGAAGCGCAAGGCTGAAGAAAAAATCAGTACGCTCATGAAGGGCTCCGGCTATAAAGCTAGTAAAATTAATAAACTGATGCATTCTCTTACTGAGAGCGCATCACGACGCACCGGTGTGAAGAAAAGAACGAAGACCGTGATGTCGCGAAAACGCTCAGGCAGTGTGAAAAAGAAGCGGAGTAAGAAGAAGCCCGTGAAAAGAAGACTGACAAAACCAACCGTCAAGAGACGTAACAAGAAATCAAGAACACTGAGGGATATTTTTGCTTAGCCTAAACTGAGAAAATGGCGTTCCTGCACGCACACTCGTGTGAGTGCCTTAAGTCGGAACTTGAACTATTTACACTACCACCGACCCAGACAACAATTGAGGGAACACATTCAGTGTATTATAAGCCAATCTCATCGTTGACGGACGATTCGCCGATAGAGTTTGTCATACCAGGGCAGGGGGATGAGTACATGGATCTTGCACATACCATGCTGAGTATGCGTGTTAAGATAGAAACTCCGGCCACAAAGGAGGGCGAGCTCATCAAAGTAGGACCAGTCAATAATCTTCTGCACTCAATGTTCAACCAGGTCGATGTATTTTTGAATCAGAAGCTCGTCTCACCTCCTAACAATGCCTATGCATATAGAGCGTACATTGAAACACTCTTGAATTACGGGCATGCTGCGAAGACCTCGCATCTTACGAGTGTTCTATGGTATAATGATACAGCTGGTAAAATGGATGATACGGGCGATGATAATAACGGTCTTGTGTCCCGGCGCGCTGTATTAGGTAAGAATAGAACAATCGACCTCCTCGGCCATTTGCACTGCGATATCTTTAATCAAGAGAGGTTTTTGCTAAACGACGTTGAAATGCGTCTGCGGCTCGTACGGACCAATAATGCTTTTTGCCTCATGAGTTCTTCGAAAGAATGCACGATACGTATTACAGAGGCATCGCTGCTTGTACGTCGCGTTAAGATAGCTCCAGGCATACTTTTGGCTCATGCAAGAGCTCTGTCCAAATCTACAGCAAAATATCCTTTGACGCGTGTCGAGGTTAAAGCGATATCGATGCATGCAGGGGTACACGGGGATACTCTTGATAATGTCATATTGGGCCAGTTACCCAAACGTATAATTGTCGGTTTTGTCAATAATAAGGCTTTCAACGGTGATCGCGCCATGAATCCATTCAATTTTCAAAATTACCAAATTAATTATCTTTCTTTGTATGCGGACGGCTTGCAAATACCGTCAAAGCCTCTACAGCCAGACTTTATAGATACTAATATGTGTGTGGACGCCTATCATACATTATTTTCCGGTACAGGTATTCACTTTCTCAATGAGGGTAATTGTATTTCACGCTCAAGCTATCCGTGGAGTAATTGTCACTTCGCATTTGATCTTACACCTGATCTCTCGGCCAATAGTAGCATTCATTGGAACCTGGTGAGACACGGTAGTGTGAGGATAGAAGTACGCTTTGCGGGAGCCCTAGCTTCAACAATTAATTGTATTGTATATGCTGAATACGATAATGTGTTGGAGATCGACTCATCACGGCAAGTGGTCATGGACTTCAGCGGCTGATGAGAGAGAAGCGCCTTCAGTTTGCGTCCATCGTTTGGAGTGTGACGGTCGAAAAAAAAGATTTCATCATGAATATCGTTATTGATATACAGGGAATGAGGAATAAAGATAATCAGTTTATACCTAAAGAAGTAGCTGTCATCTCGGTACAGACTGAGGACTTTGATCATTGGCTTGTAAAACCGCCCTACGCGTATGACAAATTGTCACCCTCTGTAAAGAGACAAAACATGCGCCTATGCGCTGATATTCATGGTATAGAATGGCCTGAAGGTGATATATCATTACATTCGCTGGACGCAAATCTGAAGAGAATCGCGACCCAGGCTGTACGGATCTTTACAAGAGGCTCTGAGAAAGCGTCATATCTAGCTCAGCTCACGGGATGTTACATTATAAATCTGGAAGAAGATGATGAGGCTCCTTCATTCCGCCACATGCCACGAAGTGACACACGCTGCATGTATCACGGTGCGGTAAATAAAAAACACACATACAAATGCGCTCTGAACAACGCTACCCGGATCAAAGCATGGCTCTGTCATAGCGAGCAAATCGCCTCTTTATGGGAGTATAGAACTACTACATCGTGGCACGTCAGTTTGCCCGAGTACGCGTCAGAAGAAGAAGAAGAAAAACCCTTGGGCCATGAACAGTCTTCAAATTCTGCAATCTCTCCAGAACATAAAGGACCATACGGTGGGCGTGTACCCAGCAGATCGTATCCCGAGGGTGTGGACGAAACCGACGGCATTCGTGGTTAACACCGATGGCCACAAACTACCAGGGGCCCACTGGGTCGCCATGTACGTCGATCGAAATGGACACGGATGGTTCTTCGACAGTTACGGACTACCACCAATCATTCCGCAGCATCTCGCTCGTCTCCGAAGAAACTGCAGACTCTTCCGCTGCAACGCAGCGCAGCTTCAAGGCCCGAATTCACAATGCTGTGGACAGTATTGTGTTATGTTTCTTCATTATATGGCTACTGGTTTCGGTATTCACCGCTTTAGATGCGTATTTTCGAATGATTTGCAGCGAAACGATAAAATAGTGGATGAGTATTATAATGCGTATATCGCTAAGCGCAGCAAATCTCCGGGTGTAGTTTCCAATATGAATGGTTGCGCTGGTGGGGGGTATAGAAATAAGCATCTACATTGTATACAGAACTGCTGTTCCCGTGTACGATAATAATAAAAAGTTACATTGAAATTTACACTTTTTTCTACCGTTCCTTGAACTGCGATCACGTGCCTTAGAGTCAGCATTCTTTTGGATCCAAAAGTCGCTTCCAACGACTATCATATTTTCGAACATCGTATGCGTCAAACCAATGATCTTTCGAAGGTTTGCAAAAAAAAAAAAATGCTGATTCCATAGGGTATCATATATAGACGATCAGATTTCTTTTTGTCTTTGTTATGTCTAACAAAAATGAGTAATCCTTGTCGTGGAGGCCTGGTGGAGGGGCAACTGCAGAGTATAATCTAGAACTTGGAGAACGGTCATCATTCGCGATCGAACCAGTGGTCAGATATCGAAGTAAAACTCCAAAGACTCTCTCTCTCTCTCTCTCATTTGCTCTCGTTTGAGGTGTATGCAGAGAAAACGACGCGAATTAAAGCGGCGGATAGAAGCACTTTTACAAGACATCACGTCTATAAAAGCAGTTATACAAGCGAGATCGCAATTTCTCTCTTTAATACGAAAATTTAACGAGCTCGATATTTACGATGGATTTCACACGAATCAACAAAGTGGGCCAGACGGCGGCCTTTCTACTGGTGAAAAAGTTATCAGAACTAGAGCTCGAAAAAGACTACAATATCAGCAATATAAGAACTGTTCAAACTAAATGGGGTTCGCGTATCGTCATTGACGTGGAAAACGTATTTGCGTGTTTCCTGCCAGCCAGATTCGTCAAGCTATTCGAAGAAGACGATGATCTATTTCAACAGCTGATAGTCGCAGCCCGTGAAAATAATCTGGCAGTGCAATATCACGGTACAAAATTCAATAATTTGGAATTTAAGCCGTCTACAAAACATTAAGCCCCGCGATGTCTGCGAAACGTGCCGAGAATATACGTCCGCTATTGGGGTCGTTCGCATATAAGCTAAATAATTTGTGGACAAAATCTGTGTGGGTGGGCCTGGATATTTGTCGGAGTGGTACGTTACGACCTGTGATTAGGTTCATATGTGACATCCACGGCTGCTTAACGCTGGACGACGCTTCTTGGCACGATTTTCAAAATCATTTCAACACCATCGCAGAGTTCTTTAGCGACATAGAGGCGGAAGAAGAAGAAGAAGCGTGCATGGCGAATATACCATTCGGTCATAATTACATTTTACAACGATATAAACGCACGAAACACATTTCTGTAATTATTCAGCGCGTAAATGAACAGCGTGCGGACCTTACACATCGCTCGTTACCGATTTTCCATCTCACAAAAGAACAATTCATTTTACTCACATTTTTACAAACTAGCATAAACAGAAATATTTCATGGCTTCATCGTGTTCGCAACGAGGTGACAGCTTGCAGAGACTCTTATACATACAATAGCATCAGAAATATCCGTTTTTACAACGAGCTGCATAGGACGTAATATTCGCACAAAGCGTGCGAAAATACGAGCTCGAGCTATCCAAAAAGTAACAACGTCAAAAAACTCATATAGTGAATTACCTACTTATAGAAAAGCAACGATAATTGACAATCTATTGATACACCATTTGGATCACATCGTTAAAACTGTTATAGCCTGTAAGGAATAATTCTCATTGTATTTTCTCATTGTAAAAAGCATTACGTATATTTAAGTGAAAAAAAAATGTATATAAAAAATATTAATAAACTAATAAAAAGAAAAAAAGTATAGATTATTATTATTATTTGAATAATAATAATAATCGGTCCACTCTGGCTAGCCCGCAGAACTCTCCCCCCACCACCTCTCCCCATCACGGCCCCACCACGCTCGGAAAAGAGGCTCCGGCGTGGGGGAAAGTGGAGGGGATAGGAGTGGGGATAGGAGTGGGTGTCGCCAGAGTGGGCCACATACTACTGTCGCTGTATAAAATTTAGAGAGCTCATGCAATTATTGCTCGACTGTATAGTTGAAAAAATCAACGAAAACGTCGAGCGATTGTGCATGAGAATCGTCACCGAGAACATGCAATCTCGGCGACGATAGATTTTTAAATAAAATTGTCGCTGTATAAAATTTAGCGAGCTCATGCAATTATTGCTCGACTGTATCGTTGAAAAAAACAACGAAAACGTCGAGCGATTGTGCATGAGCATCGTCACCGAGAACATGCAATCTCGGCGACGATAGATTTTCGAAAAAAAATATCGCTCTATGCAATGTAACGAGCTCATGCAATTATTGCTCGACTGTATCGTTGAAAAAATCAACAAAAACGTCGAGCGATACGATACGATAGATTTTTAAATAAAATTGTCGCTGTATAAAACTGTTTAGTTATTATATATTTACGTACTTATTTACCCAGGCTTCTTGTTCGGAAATAAACGTAATCCACTCGTCCACGTGTCCACTTGTTGATTTGATACACAATCTAGCACAAAAAAAATGCAAACCACAACCGTGCGAAATACGGGCGAAGCGACTAACGATAGCGAAAAAGCATCGCTGCGTCAACGGGCCTTTGCGGTAACCCACACTACTATAAACGCGTTTACATCGCATGCCCGTGTTAGGACAATTCAACTGTGGACATTTCAAAGCACATCGGTACCCGTGCTTACGGGGAACATAGATGCCATCAGTCTATACGCATGTGTGTGTGTGTGTGTGTGTGTGTGCTGTGTGATAACAGTTTTGACGACTACCGTAGATCGTGCCCGCCTTGCTACGCGTTCTCGAATTTTCCTTCGCTTACGTATATACAGTATATATATATATCATTACATTGTCACCAATTCAGAGAGCGTGTGTCGAAAGAAATGCTTCAGTCGTCAGTCTGCCTTCGATCGTGTAAACGAAAAGATGCCACCCAAACGTAGTAAGTGAAATTTATATTCGAAAAATATTTGTTATTCCCATTTTTTTCTGTATTATCCCTCTATTCGTGCTCTCCTTACTTCTCTTTTCCAGTGTTCTCCAATCTTTTCCATATTCTTTCAACCGATCGGTTATTCCCGTCCTCTTTTCCTGGATAGGCAAACTACGAAAGTGACGGGAATGACGGAAATATGACAAAATAATGCAGCACGTGCTGCGTATATCGCCATAATTTCGTCATGTGCGTGGCTTTCGTGGAGCTTCTCTATCTTTATCTCTATCTCCCTCTCTCTCCATCTCCCTCTCTCTCTATCTCTCTCAATCTCAATCTGTATCTGTATTTGTATCTCTATCTCTCTCAATCTCAATCTCTATCTATATCTCAATCTCTATCTCTCTCTATCTCAATCATCTTCTCTGTCTCTCTCTCTCTATCTCTCTATTTCTATCTCTATCTTTCTCTCTCTCTCTCTATCTCTATCTTTATCTCTATCTTTCTCTCTCTCTCTCTCTCTATCTCTATCTCTCAATCTCAGTATATCTCTCTCTATCTCAATCATCTTCTCTGTCTCTCTATCTATCTATCTATCTATCTCTCTATTTCTCTATCTCCATCTCTATCTCTATCTTACTCTCTCTATCTCTCTCTATCTCTCTATCTCTATCTGTCAATCTCAATCTCTCTATCTCTATCTCTCTCTCTATCTATCTATCTGTCTATCTCTCCATCTATCTCTCTATTTCTCTATGTCTCTATCTATCTCTCTATTTCTCTATCTCTATCTCTATCTCTATCTCTCTCGGTCTCTCTCTCTCTATCTCTATCTCTCTCTATCTCTCTATCTCTATCTCTATCTCTATCTCTATCTCTATCTCTCTATCTCTATCTCTATCTCTATCTCTCTATCTCTATCTCTATCTCTATCTCTATCTCTATCTCTGTCTCTCTCTCTGTCTCTCTGTCTCTCTCTCTTTCTCGATCTCCGTATCTCTCTATCACTCTCTCGATCTCTCTCTATCTCCATCTCTTTCTATCTCTCTCTATCTCTCTATCTCTATCTGTTTCTATCTCTCTATCTCTATCTCTTTCTATCTCTCTCTATCTCTCTATCTCTCTATCTCTCTATCTCTCTACCTCTCTTTCTCTCTCTCTCTCTCTCTATCATTCTCTCTCTCTATCATTTTCTCTCTCTCCATTATTCTCTCTCTATCATTCTCTCTCTCTATCATTCTCTTTCTCCATCATTCTCTTTCTGTATCATTCTCTCTCTCTCTATCATTTTCTCTCTATCATTTTCTCTCTATCATTCTCTCTTTCTATTATTCTCTCTCTATCATTCGCTCTCTATCATTCTCTCTCTCTATCATTCTCTCTCTATCATTCTCTCTCTCTATCATTCTCTCTCTATCATTCTCTCTCTATCATTTTCTCTCTCTATCATTCTCTCTCTCCATCATTCTCTTTCTCTATCATTCTCTCTCTCTCTCTCTCTGTCCATCATTCTCTCTCTCTATCATTCTCTCTCTATCATTCTCTCTCTATCATTCTCTCTCTATATCATTCTCTCTCTATCATTCTCTCTCTCTATCATTCTCTCTCTATCATTTTCTCTCTCTATCATTCTCTCTCTCTATCATTCTCTCTCTCCATCATTCTCTTTCTCTATCATTCTCTCTCTCTCTTTCTCTGTCCATCATTCTCTCTCTCTATCATTCTCTCTCTATCATTCTCTCTCTATATCATTCTCTCTCTATCATTCTCTCTCTCTATCATTCTCTCTCTATCATTCTCTCTCTCTATCATTCTCTCTCTCTATCATTCTCTCTCTCTATCATTCTCTCTCTATCATTCTCTCTCTCTATCATGTATCTTTCTATAATGTTTCTCTACATCATCCTTCTTTGCGTTCTAATTCCAGAAGCATAATCGCATACTATCTTTCATCTTTTCCAGCTACAAGAAGTGACGGTAAAATGGTAAGTCTTTATTACATTTAAAATATTGTTTATGCTCGTACTGGAAATATAAATGTCACACATATTTTTTATTTCAGCAGGAAAAATGTTCCGAATGGCCGCCGTTGCCGGCTGTAAAGCAACAACAACAACAACATGAACAACAACAACAACAACAACAACAACAACAAAAACAACAACAACAACAACAACAACAACAACAACAAAAACAACAACAACAACAACAAAAACAACAACAAGAACAAAAACAACAACAAGAACAAAAACAACAACAACAACAACAAAAACAACAACAACAACAAGAGGAGACTCATGCACAGCTCCGAATTGGGGAAACGGTGCATCGTGTCCACTGGGACGTTCTCGATAACATCCAAGCCATACTGGAGGAGTATGCCGGCCTCCAGTTGAAAGTTCGGGGGCTCCAGGCCGAACTGGACCAGTTTAAGCAGCAACAACAACAACAGCAGCAACAACAACAACAACAACAGCAGCAGCAGCAGCAGCAGCAACAACAACAACAGCAGCAACAACAACAACAAGAGCAGCAGCAACAACAACAACAACAACAACAACAACAACCCAAACAACAACAACAGCAACAACAACAACAACAGCAGCAACAACAACCACAACAACAACGAATAAGGCGAGGACGAGGACGAGAAAGAGAACGAGGACGAGGACGAGGACGAGGACAGTGGAAAAGACGGGGGGACAATTCATGGAGGCGGGACGATGAAAATGTATGTTGCTTGAAATTATAAATCATAATAAATTCAAATAACGGAAAAAACAGGTTTAATATTTTATTCTTGACGCGAGTATTGGGATGACAAAGTTGGGCTTTTACGTACGGTTAGTACATATTCTGTACAAGTTTCAGTTTCGGACAAAATATTCACAAATAACGGAGTGATTAATTAATAATCACTGCGTTGTTCATGGATATTTTGCGTTAAAACAAAACATGTCCAGACTATATACTAACTGTGCATAAAAGCCCGACCTTGCAATCCCAGCACACGCGTGAAAAAAAAAATTAAATATTGAGCAGTTTTTTCTGATGCCCTAAACTTTTTTAAAATATCAATGTAGTCCATAATGTGAGGCTTTCTTTTCAGGATGTCGAGGATAGGATCGTGGCCGCCATACGGTCGGCGGTGCACATGGCGGCCCCGGCAACATCTATGCCGATGCAGTGGCTGGTGGCAATGCAACCCACCGCTTTCCACCCGCCACTGCATTTGGCAGCCCCGCCGACGATGATGCCGGCATTTATAACGCAGGGGGTTGCCCCAAATGGGGGGAATTTGGCCACCGCCATATTAAAAAATATATATCATTAAAATAAACATTAAACATTGAAATAAAAATAAAATTGATATAAAAATAAAAATTGTTGAATTATTTTCCTCTGCTACAGAGAAAGAATGATAGAGAGAGAGAATGGTAGAGAGAGAGAATGATGGAGAGAGGGAATGATAGAGAGAGAGAGAATGATAGAGAGAGTGAATGATAGTGAGAGAGAATGATAGAGGGAGAGAATGATAGAGAGAGAGAATGATGGAGAAAGAGAATGATAGTGAGAGAATGATAGAGAGAGAGAATGATAGTGAGAGAGAATGATAGAGAGAGAGAATGATGGAGAGAGAGAATGATAGAGAGAGAGAATGATAGAGAGAGGGAATGATAGAGAGAGAATGATAGAGAGAGATAATTATAGAGACAGAGAATGATAGAGAGAGAATGATAGAGAAAGAGAATGATAGAGAGAGAGAGAATGATAGAGAGAATGATAGCGAGAGAATGATAGAGAGAGAGAACGATAGTGAGAGAGAATGATAGAGAGAGAATGATAGAGAGAGAGAATGATGGAGAGAGAGAATGATAGTGAGAGAGAATGATGGAGAGAGAGAATGATGGAGAGAGAGAATGATAGACAGAGAGAATGATAGAGAGAGAGAATGATGGAGAGAGAGAATGATACAGAGAGAGAATGATAGAGAGAGGGAATGATAGAGAGAGAATGATAGAGAGAGATAATGATAGAGACAGAGAATGATGGGGAGAGAGAATGATAGAGAGAGAGAGAATGATAGAGAAAACAAATGATAGAAAGAGAGAATGATAGAGAGAAAATGATAGAGAGAGGGAATGATAGAGAGAGAGAATGATAGAGAAAGAGAATGATGGAGAAAGAGAATGATAGAGAGAGAGAATGATAGAGAGAGAATGATAGAGAGAGAATGATGGAGAGAGAGAATGATAGAGAGAGGGAATGATAGAGAGAGAATGATAGAGAGAGATAATGATAGAGACAGAGAATGATAGAGAGAGAATGATAGAGAGAGAGAATGATAGAGAAAGAGAATGATAGAGAGAGAGAGAATAATAGAGAGAATGATAGCGAGAGAATGATAGAGAGAGAGAGAATGATAGAGAGAGAGAGAATGATAGAGAAAGAGAAAATGATGGGGAGAGAGAATGATGGAGAGAGAGAATGATAGAGAGAGAGAATGATAGAGAGAGAATGATAGAGTGAGAATGATGGAGAGAGAGAATGATGGAGAGAGAGAATGATAGTGAGAGAGAATGATAGAGAGAGAATGATAGTGAGAGAGAATGATAGAGAGAGAGAATGATGGAGAGAGAGAATGATAGAAAGAGAGAATGATAGAGAGAGAATGATGGAGAGAGAGAATGATAGAAAGAGAGAATGATAGAGAGAGGGAATGATAGAGAGAGAATGATAGAGAGAGATAATGATAGAGACAGAGAATGATAGAGAGAGAATGATAGAGAGAGAGAATGATAGAGAAAGAGAATGATAGAGAGAGAGAGAATGATAGAGAGAATGATAGCGAGAGAATGATAGCGAGAGAATGATAGAGAGAGAATGATGGAGAGAGAGAATGATAGTGAGAGGGAATGATAGAGAGAGAATGATAGAGAGAGAATGATAGAGTGAGAATGATAGAGAGAGAGAGAATGATAGAGAAAGAGAATGATAGAAAGAGAGAATGATAGAGGGAAAACGATAGAGCGAGGGAATGATAGAGAGAGAATGATAGACAAGTAATGATAGACAGAGATAGAGAGAGAGAGAGAATGATAGAGAGAGAGAATGATAGAGAGAGGGAATGATAGAGAGAGAATAATAGAGAGAGAGAATGATAGAAAGAGAATGATAGAGAGAGAGAATGATAGAGAGAGAGAATGATAGAGAAAAAGTATGATAGAGAGAGAGAATGATAGAGAGAGAGAATGATAGAGAGCGAATGATAGAGAGAGAATGATAGAAAAAGAGAATGATAGAGAGAAAATGATAGAGAGAGAGAGAATAATAGAGAAAGAGAATGATGGAGGAAGAGAATGATAGAGAGAGAGAATGAGAGAGAGATAATGATAGAGAGAGAGAATGATGGAGAGAGAGAATGATAGAGAGAGGGAATGATAGAGAGAGAATGATAGAGAGAGATAATGATAGAGACAGAGAATGATAGAGAGAGAATGATAGAGAGAGAGAATGATAGAGTGAGAATGATGGAGAGAGAGAATGATGGAGAGAGAGAATGATAGTGAGAGAGAATGATAGAGAGAGAATGATAGTAAGAGAGAATGATGGAGAGAGAGAATGATAGAGAGAGAATGATGGAGAGAGAGAATGATAGAAAGAGAGAATGATAGAGAGAGGGAATGATAGAGAGAGAATGATAGAGAGAGATAATGATAGTGAGAGAGAATGATGGAGAGAGAGAATGATAGAGAGAGAGAATGATCGAGAGAGGGAATGATAGAGAGAGAATGATAGAGAGAGATAATGATAGAGACAGAGAATGATAGAGAGAAAATGATAGAGAGAGAGAATGATAGAGAAAGAGAATGATAGAGAGAGAGAGAATGATAGAGAGAATGATGGCGAGAGAATGATAGAGAGAGAATGATGGAGAGAGAGAATGATAGAGAGAGGGAATGATAGAGGGAGAATGATAGAGAGAGATAACGATAGAGACAGAGAATGATAGAGAGAGAATGATAGAGAGAGGAATGATAGAGAAAGAGAATGATAGAGAGAGCGAGAATGATGGAGCGAGAGAATGATAGAGAGAGAGAATGATAGAGAGAATGATAGAGAGAATGATAGAGAGAGAGAGAATGATAGAGAAAGAGAATGATAGAAAGAGAGAATGATAGAGAGAAAATGATAGAGAGAGAATGATAGAGAGAGAATGATAGAGAGAGATAATGATAGACAGAGAATGATAGAGAGAGAAAATGATAGAGGGAGAATGATAGTGAGAGAATGATAGAGAGAGAGAATGATAGAGAGAGAAAATGATAGAGAGAGAATGATAGAGAGAGAGAATGATAAAGAGCGAATGATAAAGAGAGAATGATAGAAAGAGAGAATGATAGAGAGAGAATGATAAAAAGAGAGAATGATAGAGAGAGGGAATGATAGAGAGATAATGATAGAGACAGAGAATGATAGAGAGAGAGCGAATGATAGCGAGAGAATGATAGAGAAAGAATGATGGAGAGAGAGAATGATAGAGAGAGAGAGAATGATAGAGAAAGAGAATGATAGAAAGAGAGAATGATAGTGAGAGAGAATGATAGAGAGAGAGAATGATGGAGAGAGAGAATGATGGAGAGCGAATGATAGAGAGAGAATGATAGAGAGAGATAATTATAGAGACAGAGAATGATAGAGAGAGAATGATAGAGAGAGAGAATGATAGAGTGAGAATGATGGAGAGAGAGAATGATGGAGAGAGAGAATGATAGTGAGAGAGAATGATAGAGAGAGAATGATAGTAAGAGAGAATGATGGAGAGAGAGAATGATAGAGAGAGAATGATGGAGAGAGAGAATGATAGAAAGAGAGAATGATAGAGAGAGGGAATGATAGAGAGAGAATGATAGAGAGAGATAATGATAGTGAGAGAGAATGATGGAGAGAGAGAATGATAGAGAGAGAGAATGATCGAGAGAGGGAATGATAGAGAGAGAATAATAGAGAGAGATGATGATAGAGACAGAGAATGATAGAGAGAAAATGATAGAGAGAGAGAATGATAGAGAAAGAGAATGATAGAGAGAGAGAGAGAATGATAGAGAGAATGATGGCGAGAGAATGATAGAGAGAGAATGATGGAGAGAGAGAATGATAGAGAGAGGGAATGATAGAGAGAGAATGATAGAGAGAGAGAATGATAGAGAGAATGATAGAGAGAGAGAGAATGATAGAGAAAGAGAATGATAGAAAGAGAGAATGATAGAGAGAAAATGATAGAGAGAGAATGATAGAGAGAGATAATGATAGACAGAGAATGATAGAGAGAGAAAATGATAGAGAGAGAATGATAGTGAGAGAATGATAGAGAGAGAGAATGATAGAGAGAGAAAATGATAGGGAGAGAATGATAGAGAGAGAGAATGATAAAGAGCGAATGATAAAGAGAGAATGATAGAAAGAGAGAATGATAGAGAGAGAATGATAGAAAGAGAGAATGATAGAGAGAGGGAATGATAGAGAGATAATGATAGAGACAGAGAATGATAGAGAGAGAGCGAATGATAGAGAGAGAATGATAGAGAGAGATAATGATAGAGACAGAGAATGATAGAGAGAGAATGATGGAGAGAGAGAATGATAGAAAGAGAGAATGATAGAGAGAGGGAATGATAGAGAGAGAATGATAGAGAGCGAAAATGATAGTGAGAGAGAATGATAAAGAGAGAGAGAATGATGGAGAGAGGGAATAATAGAGAGAGAGAATGATAGAGAGAGGGAATGATAGAGAGAGATAATGATAGAGACAGAGAATGATAGAGAGAAAATGATAGAGAGCGAATAATAGAGAGAGATAATGATGGAGACAGAGAATGATAGAGAGAGAGAGCGAATGATAGCGAGAGAATGATAGAGAAAGAATGATGGAGAGAGAGAATGATAGAGAGAGAGAGAATGATAGAGAAAAAGAATGATAGAAAGAGAGAATAATAGTGAGAGAGAATGATAGAGAGAGAGAATGATGGAGAGAGAGAATGATGGAGAGAGAATGATAGAGAGAGAATGATAGAGAGAGATAATGATAGAGAGAGAGAATGATGGAGAGAGAGAATGATAGAGAGAGGGAATGATAGAGAGAGAATGATAGAGAGAAAATGATAGAGAGAGAATAATAGAGAAAGATAATGATGGAGACAGAGAATGATAGAGAGAGAGAGCGAATGATAGCGAGAGAATGATAGAGAAAGAATGATGGAGAGAGAGAATGATAGAGAGAGAATGATAGAGAGAGATAATGATAGAGAGATAGAATGATGGAGAGAGAGAATGATAGAGAGAGGGAATAATAGAGAGAGAATGATAGAGAGAGATAATGATAGAGACAGAGAATGATAGAGAGAGAATGATGGAGAGAGAGAATGATAGAAAGAGAGAATGATAGAGAGAGGATGATAGAGAGACTGATAGCGAGAGAATGATGGAGAGAGGGAATGATAGAGAGAGCGAATGATGGAGAGAGAGAATGATAGAGAGAGAGAATGATGGAGAGAGAGAATGATAGAGAGCGAATGATGGAGAGAGAGAATGATAGAGAGAGAGAATGATGGAGAGAGAGAACGATAGAGAGAGAATGATAGAGAGAGAGAATGATAGAGAAAGAGAATGATAGACAGAGAGAGAATGATAGCGAGAGATAATGATAGAGACAGAGAATAATAAAGAGAAAATGATAGAGAGAGAGAGAATGATAGAGAGAATGATGGATAGAGGGAATGATAGAGAGAGATAATGATAGAGACAGAGAATGATAGAGAGAGAGAGAATGATGGAGAGAGAGAATGATAGAGAGAGCGAATGATGGAGAGAGAGAATGATAGAGAGAGAGAATGATGGAGAGAGAGAATGATAGAGAGAGAACGATGGAGAGAGAGAATGATAGAGAGAGCGAATGAGAGAGAGAGTGAATGATAGAGAGAGAATGATAGAGAGAGAGAATGATAGAGAAAGAGAATGATAGAAAGAGAGAATAATAGAAAAAGGGAATGATAGAGAAAGGGAATGATAGAGAGAGAATAATAGAAAGAGATAATGTTAGACAGAGAATGATAGAGAGAGAGAATGATAGAGAGAGAATGATAGTGAGAGAATGATAGAGAGAGAAAATGATAGAGAGAGAATGATAGAGAGCGAATGATAGAGAGAGAATGATAGTGAGAGAGAATGATAGAGAGAGAGAATGATGGAGAGAGAGAATGATAGAGAGCGAATGATAGAGAGAGAATGATAGAGAGAGAGAATGATAGAGAGAGGGAATGATAGAGAGAGAATGATAGAGAGAGATAATGATAGAGAGAGAGAATGATAGAGAAAGAGAAAATGATGGAGAGAGAGAATGATGGAGAGAGAATGATAGAGAGAGAGAATGATAGAGAGAGAATGATAAAGAGAGAGAATGATGGAGAGAGAGAATGATGGAGAGAGAGAATGATAGTGAGAGAGAATGATAGAGAGAGAGAATGATGGAGAGACATAATGATAGAGACAGAGAATGATAGAGAGAGAGAGAATGATAGAGAGAATGATTGAGAGAGAATGATGGAGAGAAAGAATGATAGTGAGAGAGAATGATAGAGAGAATGATAGAGGGAGAATGATGGAGAGAAAGAATGATAGTGAGAGCGAAAGATAGAGAGAGAGAGAATGATAGAGAAAGAGAATGATAGAAAGAGAGAATGATAGAGAGAGGGAATGATAGAGAGAGAATGATAGAGAGAGATAATGATAGAGACAGAGAATGATAGAGAGAGAATGATAGAGAGAGAGAATGATAGAGAAAGAGAATGATAGAGAGAGAGAGAGAGTGATAGAGAGAATGATAGAGAGAGAGAATGATGGCGAGAGAATGATAGAGAAAGATAAAATGATGGAGAGAGAGAATGATGGAGAGAGGGAATGATAGAGAGAGAGAGAATGATAGAGAGAATGATAGAGAGAGAATGATAGAAAGAGAGAATGATAGAGAGAGGGAATGATAGAGAGAGAATGATAGAGAGAGAATGATAGAGAGAGATAATGATAGAGAGAGGGAATGATAGAGAGATAATGATAGAGACAGAGAATGATAGAGAGAGAGAGAATGATAGAGAAAGAGAATGATAGAGAGAGAGAATGATAGAGAGAGGGAATGATAGAGAGAGAATGATAGAGAGAGATAATGATAGAGACAGAGAATAATAGAGAGAGAGAATGATAGAGAAAGAGAATGATAGAGAGAGAGAGAATGATAGAGAGAATGATAGCGAGAGAATGATAGAGAGAGAGAATGATAGTGAGAGAGAATGATAGAGAGAGAGAGAATGACAGAGAAAGAGAAAATGATGGAGAGAGAGAATGATGGAGAGAGAGAATGATAGAGAGAGAGAATGATAGATAGAGAGAGAATGATAGAGAGAGGGAATGATAGAGAGAGAATGATAGAGAGAGATAATGATAGAGACAGAGAATGATAGAGAGAGAATGATGGAGAGAGAGAATGATAGAAAGAGAGAATGATAGAGAGAGGGAATGATAGAGAGAGAATGATAGAGAGAGATAATGATAGAGACAGAGAATGATAGAAGAAAATGATAGAGAGAGGATGATAGAGAGACTGATAGCGAGAGAATGATGGAGAGAGGGAATGATAGAGAGAGATAATGATAGAGACAGAGAATGATAGAGAGAGAGAGAATGATGGAGAGAGAGAATGATAGAGAGAGCGAATGATGGAGAGAGAGAATGATAGAGAGAGAGAATGATGGAGAGAGAGAATGATAGAGCGAGAATGATGGAGAGAGAGAATGATAGAAAGAGAGAATGATAGAGAGAGGGAATGATAGAGAGAGAATGATAGAGAGAGATAATGATGGTGAGAGAGAATGATAGAGAGAGAGAATAATGGAGAGAGAGAATGATAGAGAGAGAATGATAGAGAGAGATAATGATAGAGACAGAGAACGATAGAGAGAGAATGATAGAGAGAGAGAATGATAGAGAAAGAGAATGATAGACAGAGAGAGAATGATAGCGAGAGATAATGATAGAGACAGAGAATAATAGAGAGAAAATGATAGATAGAGAGAGAATGATAGAGAGAATGATGGATAGAGGGAATGATAGAGAGAGATAATAATAGAGACAGAGAATGATAGAGAGAGAGAGAACGATGGAGAGAGAGAATGATAGAGAGAGCGAATGAGAGAGAGAGTGAATGATAGAGAGAGAATGATAGAGAGAGAGAATGATAGAGAAAGAGAATGATAGAAAGAGAATGATGGAGAGAGAGAATGATAGAGAAAAGAGAATGATAGAGAAAGAGAATGATAGAAAGAGAGAATAATAGAAAAAGGGAATGATAGAGAAAGGGAATGATAGAGAGAGAATGATAGAGAGAGATAATGTTAGACAGAGAATGATAGAGAGAGAGAATGATAGAGAGAGAATGATAGTGAGAGAATGATAGAGAGAGAAAATGATAGAGAGAGAATGATAGAGAGCGAATGATAGAGAGAGAATGATAGTGAGAGAGAATGATAGAGAGAGAGAATGATGGAGAGAGAGAATGATAGAGAGCGAATGATAGAGAGAGAATGATAGAAAGAGAGAATGATAGAGAGAAAATGATAGAGAGAGAGAGAATGATAGAGAAAGAGAATGATGGAGAAAGAGAATGATAGAGAGAGAGAATGAGAGAGAGATAATGATAGAGAGAGAGAATAATAGAGTGAGAATGATGGAGAGAGAGAATGATAGTGAGAGAGGATGATAGAGAGAGAATGATAGTAAGAGAGAATGATGGAGAGAGAGAATGATAGAGAGAGAATGATGGAGAGAGAGAATGATAGAAAGAGAGAATGATAGAGAGAGGGAATGATAGAGAGAGAATGATAGAGAGAGATAATGATGGTGAGAGAGAATGATAGAGAGAGAATGATGGAGAGAGAGAATGATAGAGAGAGAGAATGATCGAGAGAGGGAATGATAGCGAGAGAATGATAGAGACAGAGAATGATAGAGAGAAAATGATAGAGAGAGAGAATGATAGAGAAAGAGAATGATAGAGAGAGAGAGAATGATAGAGAGAATGATAGCGAGAGAATGATAGAGAGAGAATGATGGAGAGAGAGAATGATAGAGAGAGGGAATGATAGAGAGAGAATGATAGAGAGAGATAATGATAGAGACAGAGAATGATAGAGGGAGAATGATAGAGAGAGAATGATAGAGAGAGGAATGATAGAGAAAGAGAATGATAGAGAGAGCGAGAATGATGGAGCGAGAGAATGATAGAGAGAGGGAATGATAGAGAGAGAATGATAGAGAGAGATAATGATAGAGACAGAGAATGATAGAGAGAAAATGATAGAGAGAGAATGATAGAGACAGAGAATGATAGAGAGAGAGCGAATGATAGCGAGAGAATGATAGAGAAAGAATGATGGAGAGAGAGAATGATAGAGAGAGAGAGAATAATCGAGAAAGAGAATGATAGAAAGAGAGAATGATGGTGAGAGAGAATGATAGAGAGAGAGAATGATGGAGAGAGAGAATGATAGAGAGAGGGAATGATAGAGAGAGAATGATAGAGAGAGATAATGATAGAGACAGAGAATGATAGAGAGAGAATGATGGAGAGAGAGAATGATAGAAAGAGAGAATGATAGAGAGAGGGAATGATAGAGAGAGAATGATAGAAAGCGATAATGATAGTGAGAGAGAATGATAAAGAGAGAGAGAATGATGGAGAGAGGGAATGATAGAGAGAGAGAATGATAGAGAGAGGGAATGATAGAGAGAGAATGATAGAGAGAGATAATGATAGAGACAGAGAATGATACAGAGAAAATGATAAAGAGAGAATGATAGAGAGAATGATAGCGAGAGAATGATGGAGAGAGGGAATGATAGAGAGAGATAATGATAGAGACAGAGAATGATAGAGAGAGAGAGAATGATGGAGAGAGAGAATGATAGAGAGAGCGAATGATGGAGAGAGAGAATGATAGAGAGAGAGAATGATGGAGAGAGAGAATGATAGAGAGAGAATGATGGAGAGAGAGAATGATAGAAAGAGAGAATGATAGAGAGAGGGAATGATGGAGAGAGAATGATAGAGAGAGATAATGATAGTGAGAGAGAATGATAGAGGGAGAGGATGATGGAGAGAGAGAATGATAGAGATAGATAATGATAGAGACAGAGAACGATAAAGAGAGAATGATAGAGAGAGAGAATGATAGAGAAAGAGAATGATAGAGAAAGAGAAAATGATGGAGAGAGAGAATGATGGAGAGAGAGAATGATAGAGAGAGAGAATGATAGAGAGAGAATGATAAAGAGAGAGAATGATGGAGAGAGAGAATGATGGAGAGAGAGAATGATAGTGAGAAAGAATGATAGAGAGGGAGAATGATGGAGAGACATAATGATAGAGACAGAGAATGATAGAGAGAAAATGATAGAGAGAGAAAGAATGATAGAGAGAATGATAGCGAGAGAATGATGGAGAGAGGGAATGATAGAGAGAGATAATGATAGAGACAGAGAATGATAGAGAGAGAGAGAACGATGGAGAGAGAGAATGATAGAGAGAGCGAATGAGAGAGAGAGTGAATGATAGAGAGAGAATGATAGAAAGAGAGAATGATAGAGAAAGAGAATGATAGAAAGAGAATGATGGAGAGAGAGAATGATAGAGAAAAGAGAATGATAGAGAAAGAGAATGATAGAAAGAGAGAATGATAGAAAAAGGGAATGATAGAGAAAGGGAATGATAGAGAGAGAATGATATAGAGAGATAGGGTTAGACAGAGAATGATAGAGAGAGAGAATGATAGAGAGAGAATGATAGTGAGAGAATGATAGAGAGAGAGAATGATAGAGAGAGAAAATGATAGAAAGAGAATGATAGAGAGCGAATGATAGAGAGAGAATGATAGTGAGAGAGAATGAAAGAGAGAGAGAATGATGGAGAGAGAGAATAATAGAGAGCGAATGATAGAGAGAGAGAATGATAGAAACAGAGAATGATAGAGAGAGGGAATGATAGAGAGAGAATGATAGAGAGAGATAATGATAGAGAGAGAGAATGATAGAGAAAGAGAAAATGATGGAGAGAGAGAATGATGGAGAGAGAGAATGATAGAGAGAGAGAATGATAGAGAGAGAATGATAAAGAGAGAGAATGATGGAGAGAGAGAATGATGGAGAGAGAGAATGATAGTGAGAGAGAATGATAGAGAGGGAGAATGATGGAGAGACATAATGATAGAGACAGAGAATGATAGAGAGAGAGAGAATGATAGAGAGAATGATAGCGAGAGAATGATTGAGAGAGAATGATGGAGAGAAAGAATGATAGTGAGAGAGAATGATGAAGAGAATGATGGAGGGAGAATGATGGAAAGAAAGAATGATAGTGAGAGAGAATGATAGAGAGAGAGAGAATGATAGAGAAAGAGAATGATAGAAAGAGAGAATGATAGAGAGAGGGAATGATAGAGAGAGAATGATAGAGAGAGAATGATAGAGAGAGATAATGATAGACAGAGAATGATAGAGAGAGAGAATGATAGAGAGAGAGAATGGTAGAGAGAGGGAATGATAGAGAGAGAATGATAGAGAGAGATAATGATAGAGACAGAGAATAATAGAGAGAGAATGATAGAGAGAGAGAATGATAGAGAAAGAGAATGATAGAGAGAGAGAGAGAGTGATAGAGAGAATGATAGCGATGGAATGATAGAGAGAGAGAATGATAGCGAGAGAATGATAGAGAAAGATAAAATGATAGAGAGAGAATGATAGAAAGAGAGAATGATAGAGAGAGGGAATGATCGAGAGAGAATGATAGAGAGAGAATGATAGAGAGAGATAATGATAGAGAGAGGGAATGATAGAGAGAGAATGATAGAGAGAGATAATGATAGAGACAGAGAATGATAGAGAGAGAGAATGATAGAGAAAGAGAATGATAGAGAGAGACAATGATAGAGAGAGGGAATGATAGAGAGAGAATGATAGAGAGAGATAATGATAGAGACAGAGAATAATAGAGAGAGTATGATAGAGAAAGAGAAAGATAGAGAGAGAGAGAATGATAGAGAGAATGATAGCGAGAGAATGATAGAGAGTGAGAATGATGGTGAGAGAGAATGATAGAGAGAGAGAGAATGATGGAGAAAGAGAAAATGATGGAGAGGGAGAATGATAGAGAGAGAGAATGATAGTGTGAGAGAATGATAGTGAGAGAGAATGATAGAGAGAGAATGATAGTGAAAGAGAGAGATAGAGAGAGAGAATGATGGAGAGAGAGAGAATGATGGAGAGAGAATGATGGAGAGAGAGAATGATAGAAAGAGAGAATGATAGAGAGAGAGAGAATGATAGAGAAAGAGAAAATGATGGAGAGAGAGAATGATGGAGAGAGAGAATGATAGAGAGAGAGAATGATAGAGAGCGAATGATAGAGAGAGAATGATAGTGAGAGAGAATGATAGAGAGCGAATGATAGTTAGAGAGAATGATAGAGAGAGAGAATGATGGAGAGAGAGAATGATAGAGAGAGAATGATATAAAGAGAGAATAATAGAGAGAGGGAATGATAGAGAGAGAATGATAGAGAGAGATAATGATAGTGAGAGAGAATGATAGAGAGAGAGAATGATGGAGAGAGAGAATGATGGGGAGAGAGAATGATAGAGAGAGAGAATGATAGAGAGAGAATGATAGTTAGAGAGAATGATAGAGAGAGAGAATGATGGAGAGAGAGAATGATGGAGAGAGAGAATGATGGAGAGAGAGAGAATGATATAAAGAGAGAATGATAGAGAGAGGGAATGATAGAGAGAGAATGATAGAGAGAGATAATGATAGTGAGAGAGAATGATAGAGAGAGAGAATGATGGAGAGAGATAATGATAGAGAGAATGATAGCGAGAGAATGATGGAGAGAGAGAATGATAGAGAGAGCGAATGATGGAGAGAGAGAATGATAGAGAGAGAGAATGATGGAGAGAGAGAATGATAGAGATAGAATGATGGAGAGAGAGAATGATAGAAAGAGAGAATGATAGAGAGAGGGAATGATAGAGAGAGAATGATAGAGAGAGATAATGATAGTGAGAGAGAATGATACAGAGAGAGAATGATAGAGAGAGAGAATGATAGAGAGAGAGAATGATAGAGAGAGGTAATGATAGAGACAGAGAACGATAGAGAGAGAATGATAGAAAGAGAGAATGATAGAGAGAGAGAGAATGATAGAGAAAGAGAAAATGATGGAGAGAGAGAATGATGGAGAGAGAGAATAATAGAGAGAGAGAATGATAGAGAGCGAATGATAGAGAGAGAATGATAGTGAAAGAGAATGATAGAGAAAGAGAAAATGATGGAGAGAGAGAATGATGGAGAGAGAATGATAGAGAGAGAGAATGATAGAGAGAGAATGATAAAGAGAGAGAATGATGGAGAGAGAGAATGATGGAGAGAGAGAATGATAGTGAGAGAGAATGATAGAGAGAGAGAATGATGGAGAGACATAATGATAGAGACAGAGAATGATAGAGAGAGAGAGAATGATAGAGAGAATGATAGCGAGAGAATGATGGAGAGAAAGAATGATAGTGAGAGAGAATGATGAAGAGAATGATAGAGGGAGAATGATGGAAAGAAAGAATGATAGTGAGAGAGAATGATAGAGAGAGAGAGAATGATAGAGAAAGAGAATGATAGAAAGAGAGAATGATAGAGAGAGGGAATGATAGAGAGAGAATGATAGAGAGAGAATGATAGAGAGAGATAATGATAGACAGAGAATGATAGAGAGAGAGAATGATAGAGAGAGAGAATGATAGAGAGAGGGAATGATAGAGAGAGAATGATAGAGAGAGATAATGATAGAGACAGAGAATAATAGAGAGAGAATGATAGAGAGAGAGAATGATAGAGAAAGAGAATGATAGAGAGAGAGAGAGAGTGATAGAGAGAATGATAGCGATGGAATGATAGAGAGAGAGAATGATAGCGAGAGAATGATAGAGAAAGATAAAATGATAGAGAGAGAATGATAGAAAGAGAGAATGATAGAGAGAGGGAATGATCGAGAGAGAATGATAGAGAGAGAATGATAGAGAGAGATAATGATAGAGAGAGGGAATGATAGAGAGAGAATGATAGAGAGAGATAATGATAGAGACAGAGAATGATAGAGAGAGAGAATGATAGAGAAAGAGAATGATAGAGAGAGACAATGATAGAGAGAGGGAATGATAGAGAGAGAATGATAGAGAGAGATAATGATAGAGACAGAGAATAATAGAGAGAGTATGATAGAGAAAGAGAAAGATAGAGAGAGAGAGAATGATAGAGAGAATGATAGCGAGAGAATGATAGAGAGTGAGAATGATGGTGAGAGAGAATGATAGAGAGAGAGAGAATGATGGAGAAAGAGAAAATGATGGAGAGGGAGAATGATAGAGAGAGAGAATGATAGTGTGAGAGAATGATAGTGAGAGAGAATGATAGAGAGAGAATGATAGTGAAAGAGAGAGATAGAGAGAGAGAATGATGGAGAGAGAGAGAATGATGGAGAGAGAATGATGGAGAGAGAGAATGATAGAAAGAGAGAATGATAGAGAGAGAGAGAATGATAGAGAAAGAGAAAATGATGGAGAGAGAGAATGATGGAGAGAGAGAATGATAGAGAGAGAGAATGATAGAGAGCGAATGATAGAGAGAGAATGATAGTGAGAGAGAATGATAGAGAGCGAATGATAGTTAGAGAGAATGATAGAGAGAGAGAATGATGGAGAGAGAGAATGATAGAGAGAGAATGATAGTAAGAGAGAATGATGGAGAGAGAGAATGATAGAGAGAGAATGATGGAGAGAGAGAATGATAGAAAGAGAGAATGATAGAGAGAGGGAATGATAGAGAGAGAATGATAGAGAGAGATAATGATGGTGAGAGAGAATGATAGAGAGAGAATGATGGAGAGAGAGAATGATAGAGAGAGAGAATGATCGAGAGAGGGAATGATAGCGAGAGAATGATAGAGACAGAGAATGATAGAGAGAAAATGATAGAGAGAGAGAATGATAGAGAAAGAGAATGATAGAGAGAGAGAGAATGATAGAGAGAATGATAGCGAGAGAATGATAGAGAGAGAATGATGGAGAGAGAGAATGATAGAGAGAGGGAATGATAGAGAGAGAATGATAGAGAGAGATAATGATAGAGACAGAGAATGATAGAGGGAGAATGATAGAGAGAGAATGATAGAGAGAGGAATGATAGAGAAAGAGAATGATAGAGAGAGCGAGAATGATGGAGCGAGAGAATGATAGAGAGAGGGAATGATAGAGAGAGAATGATAGAGAGAGATAATGATAGAGACAGAGAATGATAGAGAGAAAATGATAGAGAGAGAATGATAGAGACAGAGAATGATAGAGAGAGAGCGAATGATAGCGAGAGAATGATAGAGAAAGAATGATGGAGAGAGAGAATGATAGAGAGAGAGAGAATAATCGAGAAAGAGAATGATAGAAAGAGAGAATGATGGTGAGAGAGAATGATAGAGAGAGAGAATGATGGAGAGAGAGAATGATAGAGAGAGGGAATGATAGAGAGAGAATGATAGAGAGAGATAATGATAGAGACAGAGAATGATAGAGAGAGAATGATGGAGAGAGAGAATGATAGAAAGAGAGAATGATAGAGAGAGGGAATGATAGAGAGAGAATGATAGAAAGCGATAATGATAGTGAGAGAGAATGATAAAGAGAGAGAGAATGATGGAGAGAGGGAATGATAGAGAGAGAGAATGATAGAGAGAGGGAATGATAGAGAGAGAATGATAGAGAGAGATAATGATAGAGACAGAGAATGATACAGAGAAAATGATAAAGAGAGAATGATAGAGAGAATGATAGCGAGAGAATGATGGAGAGAGGGAATGATAGAGAGAGATAATGATAGAGACAGAGAATGATAGAGAGAGAGAGAATGATGGAGAGAGAGAATGATAGAGAGAGCGAATGATGGAGAGAGAGAATGATAGAGAGAGAGAATGATGGAGAGAGAGAATGATAGAGAGAGAATGATGGAGAGAGAGAATGATAGAAAGAGAGAATGATAGAGAGAGGGAATGATGGAGAGAGAATGATAGAGAGAGATAATGATAGTGAGAGAGAATGATAGAGGGAGAGGATGATGGAGAGAGAGAATGATAGAGATAGATAATGATAGAGACAGAGAACGATAAAGAGAGAATGATAGAGAGAGAGAATGATAGAGAAAGAGAATGATAGAGAAAGAGAAAATGATGGAGAGAGAGAATGATGGAGAGAGAGAATGATAGAGAGAGAGAATGATAGAGAGAGAATGATAAAGAGAGAGAATGATGGAGAGAGAGAATGATGGAGAGAGAGAATGATAGTGAGAAAGAATGATAGAGAGGGAGAATGATGGAGAGACATAATGATAGAGACAGAGAATGATAGAGAGAAAATGATAGAGAGAGAAAGAATGATAGAGAGAATGATAGCGAGAGAATGATGGAGAGAGGGAATGATAGAGAGAGATAATGATAGAGACAGAGAATGATAGAGAGAGAGAGAACGATGGAGAGAGAGAATGATAGAGAGAGCGAATGAGAGAGAGAGTGAATGATAGAGAGAGAATGATAGAAAGAGAGAATGATAGAGAAAGAGAATGATAGAAAGAGAATGATGGAGAGAGAGAATGATAGAGAAAAGAGAATGATAGAGAAAGAGAATGATAGAAAGAGAGAATGATAGAAAAAGGGAATGATAGAGAAAGGGAATGATAGAGAGAGAATGATATAGAGAGATAGGGTTAGACAGAGAATGATAGAGAGAGAGAATGATAGAGAGAGAATGATAGTGAGAGAATGATAGAGAGAGAGAATGATAGAGAGAGAAAATGATAGAAAGAGAATGATAGAGAGCGAATGATAGAGAGAGAATGATAGTGAGAGAGAATGAAAGAGAGAGAGAATGATGGAGAGAGAGAATAATAGAGAGCGAATGATAGAGAGAGAGAATGATAGAAACAGAGAATGATAGAGAGAGGGAATGATAGAGAGAGAATGATAGAGAGAGATAATGATAGAGAGAGAGAATGATAGAGAAAGAGAAAATGATGGAGAGAGAGAATGATGGAGAGAGAGAATGATAGAGAGAGAGAATGATAGAGAGAGAATGATAAAGAGAGAGAATGATGGAGAGAGAGAATGATGGAGAGAGAGAATGATAGTGAGAGAGAATGATAGAGAGGGAGAATGATGGAGAGACATAATGATAGAGACAGAGAATGATAGAGAGAGAGAGAATGATAGAGAGAATGATAGCGAGAGAATGATTGAGAGAGAATGATGGAGAGAAAGAATGATAGTGAGAGAGAATGATGAAGAGAATGATGGAGGGAGAATGATGGAAAGAAAGAATGATAGTGAGAGAGAATGATAGAGAGAGAGAGAATGATAGAGAAAGAGAATGATAGAAAGAGAGAATGATAGAGAGAGGGAATGATAGAGAGAGAATGATAGAGAGAGAATGATAGAGAGAGATAATGATAGACAGAGAATGATAGAGAGAGAGAATGATAGAGAGAGAGAATGGTAGAGAGAGGGAATGATAGAGAGAGAATGATAGAGAGAGATAATGATAGAGACAGAGAATAATAGAGAGAGAATGATAGAGAGAGAGAATGATAGAGAAAGAGAATGATAGAGAGAGAGAGAGAGTGATAGAGAGAATGATAGCGATGGAATGATAGAGAGAGAGAATGATAGCGAGAGAATGATAGAGAAAGATAAAATGATAGAGAGAGAATGATAGAAAGAGAGAATGATAGAGAGAGGGAATGATCGAGAGAGAATGATAGAGAGAGAATGATAGAGAGAGATAATGATAGAGAGAGGGAATGATAGAGAGAGAATGATAGAGAGAGATAATGATAGAGACAGAGAATGATAGAGAGAGAGAATGATAGAGAAAGAGAATGATAGAGAGAGACAATGATAGAGAGAGGGAATGATAGAGAGAGAATGATAGAGAGAGATAATGATAGAGACAGAGAATAATAGAGAGAGTATGATAGAGAAAGAGAAAGATAGAGAGAGAGAGAATGATAGAGAGAATGATAGCGAGAGAATGATAGAGAGTGAGAATGATGGTGAGAGAGAATGATAGAGAGAGAGAGAATGATGGAGAAAGAGAAAATGATGGAGAGGGAGAATGATAGAGAGAGAGAATGATAGTGTGAGAGAATGATAGTGAGAGAGAATGATAGAGAGAGAATGATAGTGAAAGAGAGAGATAGAGAGAGAGAATGATGGAGAGAGAGAGAATGATGGAGAGAGAATGATGGAGAGAGAGAATGATAGAAAGAGAGAATGATAGAGAGAGAGAGAATGATAGAGAAAGAGAAAATGATGGAGAGAGAGAATGATGGAGAGAGAGAATGATAGAGAGAGAGAATGATAGAGAGCGAATGATAGAGAGAGAATGATAGTGAGAGAGAATGATAGAGAGCGAATGATAGTTAGAGAGAATGATAGAGAGAGAGAATGATGGAGAGAGAGAATGATAGAGAGAGAATGATATAAAGAGAGAATAATAGAGAGAGGGAATGATAGAGAGAGAATGATAGAGAGAGATAATGATAGTGAGAGAGAATGATAGAGAGAGAGAATGATGGAGAGAGAGAATGATGGGGAGAGAGAATGATAGAGAGAGAGAATGATAGAGAGAGAATGATAGTTAGAGAGAATGATAGAGAGAGAGAATGATGGAGAGAGAGAATGATGGAGAGAGAGAATGATGGAGAGAGAGAGAATGATATAAAGAGAGAATGATAGAGAGAGGGAATGATAGAGAGAGAATGATAGAGAGAGATAATGATAGTGAGAGAGAATGATAGAGAGAGAGAATGATGGAGAGAGATAATGATAGAGAGAATGATAGCGAGAGAATGATGGAGAGAGAGAATGATAGAGAGAGCGAATGATGGAGAGAGAGAATGATAGAGAGAGAGAATGATGGAGAGAGAGAATGATAGAAAGAGAGAATGATAGAGAGAGGGAATGATAGAGAGAGAATGATAGAGAGAGATAATGATAGTGAGAGAGAATGATACAGAGAGAGAATGATAGAGAGAGAGAATGATAGAGAGAGAGAATGATAGAGAGAGGTAATGATAGAGACAGAGAACGATAGAGAGAGAATGATAGAAAGAGAGAATGATAGAGAGAGAGAGAATGATAGAGAAAGAGAAAATGATGGAGAGAGAGAATGATGGAGAGAGAGAATAATAGAGAGAGAGAATGATAGAGAGCGAATGATAGAGAGAGAATGATAGTGAAAGAGAATGATAGAGAAAGAGAAAATGATGGAGAGAGAGAATGATGGAGAGAGAATGATAGAGAGAGAGAATGATAGAGAGAGAATGATAAAGAGAGAGAATGATGGAGAGAGAGAATGATGGAGAGAGAGAATGATAGTGAGAGAGAATGATAGAGAGAGAGAATGATGGAGAGACATAATGATAGAGACAGAGAATGATAGAGAGAGAGAGAATGATAGAGAGAATGATAGCGAGAGAATGATGGAGAGAAAGAATGATAGTGAGAGAGAATGATGAAGAGAATGATAGAGGGAGAATGATGGAAAGAAAGAATGATAGTGAGAGAGAATGATAGAGAGAGAGAGAATGATAGAGAAAGAGAATGATAGAAAGAGAGAATGATAGAGAGAGGGAATGATAGAGAGAGAATGATAGAGAGAGAATGATAGAGAGAGATAATGATAGACAGAGAATGATAGAGAGAGAGAATGATAGAGAGAGAGAATGATAGAGAGAGGGAATGATAGAGAGAGAATGATAGAGAGAGATAATGATAGAGACAGAGAATAATAGAGAGAGAATGATAGAGAGAGAGAATGATAGAGAAAGAGAATGATAGAGAGAGAGAGAGAGTGATAGAGAGAATGATAGCGATGGAATGATAGAGAGAGAGAATGATAGCGAGAGAATGATAGAGAAAGATAAAATGATAGAGAGAGAATGATAGAAAGAGAGAATGATAGAGAGAGGGAATGATCGAGAGAGAATGATAGAGAGAGAATGATAGAGAGAGATAATGATAGAGAGAGGGAATGATAGAGAGAGAATGATAGAGAGAGATAATGATAGAGACAGAGAATGATAGAGAGAGAGAATGATAGAGAAAGAGAATGATAGAGAGAGACAATGATAGAGAGAGGGAATGATAGAGAGAGAATGATAGAGAGAGATAATGATAGAGACAGAGAATAATAGAGAGAGTATGATAGAGAAAGAGAAAGATAGAGAGAGAGAGAATGATAGAGAGAATGATAGCGAGAGAATGATAGAGAGTGAGAATGATGGTGAGAGAGAATGATAGAGAGAGAGAGAATGATGGAGAAAGAGAAAATGATGGAGAGGGAGAATGATAGAGAGAGAGAATGATAGAGTGAGAGAATGATAGTGAGAGAGAATGATAGAGAGAGAATGATAGTGAAAGAGAGAGATAGAGAGAGAGAATGATGGAGAGAGAGAGAATGATGGAGAGAGAATGATGGAGAGAGAGAATGATAGAAAGAGAGAATGATAGAGAGAGAGAGAATGATAGAGAAAGAGAAAATGATGGAGAGAGAGAATGATGGAGAGAGAGAATGATAGAGAGAGAGAATGATAGAGAGCGAATGATAGAGAGAGAATGATAGTGAGAGAGAATGATAGAGAGCGAATGATAGTTAGAGAGAATGATAGAGAGAGAGAATGATGGAGAGAGAGAATGATAGAGAGAGAATGATATAAAGAGAGAATAATAGAGAGAGGGAATGATAGAGAGAGAATGATAGAGAGAGATAATGATAGTGAGAGAGAATGATAGAGAGAGAGAATGATGGAGAGAGAGAATGATGGGGAGAGAGAATGATAGAGAGAGAGAATGATAGAGAGAGAATGATAGTTAGAGAGAATGATAGAGAGAGAGAATGATGGAGAGATAGAATGATGGAGAGAGAGAATGATAGAGAGAGGGAATGATAGAGAGAGAATGATAGAGAGAGATAATGATAGAGACAGAGAATGATAGAGAGAGAATGATGGAGAGAGAGAATGATAGAAAGAGAGAATGATAGAGAGAGGATGATAGAGAGACTGATAGCGAGAGAATGATGGAGAGAGGGAATGATAGAGAGAGCGAATGATGGAGAGAGAGAATGATAGAGAGAGAGAATGATGGAGAGAGAGAATGATAGAGAGCGAATGATGGAGAGAGAGAATGATAGAGAGAGAGAATGATGGAGAGAGAGAATGATAGAGAGAGAATGATGGAGAGAGAGAATGATAGAAAGAGAGAATGATAGAGAGAGGGAATGATAGAGAGAGAATGATAGAGAGAGATAATGATGGTGAGAGAGAATGATAGAGAGAGAGAATGATGGAGAGAGAGAATGATAGAGAGAGAATGATAGAGAGAGATAATGATAGAGAAAGAGAATGATAGACAGAGAGAGAATGATAGCGAGAGATAATGATAGAGACAGAGAATGATAGAGAGAGAGAGAATGATGGAGAGAGAGAATGATGGATAGAGCGAATGATGGAGAGAGAGAATGATAGAGAGAGAGAATGATGGAGAGAGAGAATGATAGAGAGAGAACGATGGAGAGAGAGAATGATAGAGAGAGCGAATGAGAGAGAGAGTGAATGATAGAGAGAGAATGATAGAGAGAGAGAATGATAGAGAAAGAGAATGATAGAAAGAGAATGATGGAGAGAGAGAATGATAGAGAAGAGAGAATGATAGAGAAAGAGAATGATAGAAAGAGAGAATAATAGAAAAAGGGAATGATAGAGAAAGGGAATGATAGAGAGAGAATAATAGAAAGAGATAATGTTAGACAGAGAATGATAGAGAGAGAGAATGATAGAGAGAGAATGATAGTGAGAGAATGATAGAGAGAGAAAATGATAGAGAGAGAATGATAGAGAGCGAATGATAGAGAGAGAATGATAGTGAGAGAGAATGATAGAGAGAGAGAATGATGGAGAGAGAGAATGATAGAGAGCGAATGATAGAGAGAGAATGATAGAGAGAGAGAATGATAGAGAGAGGGAATGATAGAGAGAGAATGATAGAGAGAGATAATGATAGAGAGAGAGAATGATAGAGAAAGAGAAAATGATGGAGAGAGAGAATGATGGAGAGAGAATGATAGAGAGAGAGAATGATAGAGAGAGAATGATAAAGAGAGAGAATGATGGAGAGAGAGAATGATGGAGAGAGAGAATGATAGTGAGAGAGAATGATAGAGAGAGAGAATGATGGAGAGACATAATGATAGAGACAGAGAATGATAGAGAGAGAGAGAATGATAGAGAGAATGATTGAGAGAGAATGATGGAGAGAAAGAATGATAGTGAGAGAGAATGATAGAGAGAATGATAGAGGGAGAATGATGGAGAGAAAGAATGATAGTGAGAGCGAAAGATAGAGAGAGAGAGAATGATAGAGAAAGAGAATGATAGAAAGAGAGAATGATAGAGAGAGGGAATGATAGAGAGAGAATGATAGAGAGAGATAATGATAGAGACAGAGAATGATAGAGAGAGAATGATAGAGAGAGAGAATGATAGAGAAAGAGAATGATAGAGAGAGAGAGAGAGTGATAGAGAGAATGATAGAGAGAGAGAATGATGGCGAGAGAATGATAGAGAAAGATAAAATGATGGAGAGAGAGAATGATGGAGAGAGGGAATGATAGAGAGAGAGAGAATGATAGAGAGAATGATAGAGAGAGAATGATAGAAAGAGAGAATGATAGAGAGAGGGAATGATAGAGAGAGAATGATAGAGAGAGAATGATAGAGAGAGATAATGATAGAGAGAGGGAATGATAGAGAGATAATGATAGAGACAGAGAATGATAGAGAGAGAGAGAATGATAGAGAAAGAGAATGATAGAGAGAGAGAATGATAGAGAGAGGGAATGATAGAGAGAGAATGATAGAGAGAGATAATGATAGAGACAGAGAATAATAGAGAGAGAGAATGATAGAGAAAGAGAATGATAGAGAGAGAGAGAATGATAGAGAGAATGATAGCGAGAGAATGATAGAGAGAGAGAATGATAGTGAGAGAGAATGATAGAGAGAGAGAGAATGACAGAGAAAGAGAAAATGATGGAGAGAGAGAATGATGGAGAGAGAGAATGATAGAGAGAGAGAATGATAGAGAGAGGGAATGATAGAGAGAGAATGATAGAGAGAGATAATGATAGAGACAGAGAATGATAGAGAGAGAATGATGGAGAGAGAGAATGATAGAAAGAGAGAATGATAGAGAGAGGGAATGATAGAGAGAGAATGATAGAGAGAGATAATGATAGAGACAGAGAATGATAGAAGAAAATGATAGAGAGAGGATGATAGAGAGACTGATAGCGAGAGAATGATGGAGAGAGGGAATGATAGAGAGAGATAATGATAGAGACAGAGAATGATAGAGAGAGAGAGAATGATGGAGAGAGAGAATGATAGAGAGAGCGAATGATGGAGAGAGAGAATGATAGAGAGAGAGAATGATGGAGAGAGAGAATGATAGAGCGAGAATGATGGAGAGAGAGAATGATAGAAAGAGAGAATGATAGAGAGAGGGAATGATAGAGAGAGAATGATAGAGAGAGATAATGATGGTGAGAGAGAATGATAGAGAGAGAGAATAATGGAGAGAGAGAATGATAGAGAGAGAATGATAGAGAGAGATAATGATAGAGACAGAGAACGATAGAGAGAGAATGATAGAGAGAGAGAATGATAGAGAAAGAGAATGATAGACAGAGAGAGAATGATAGCGAGAGATAATGATAGAGACAGAGAATAATAGAGAGAAAATGATAGATAGAGAGAGAATGATAGAGAGAATGATGGATAGAGGGAATGATAGAGAGAGATAATAATAGAGACAGAGAATGATAGAGAGAGAGAGAACGATGGAGAGAGAGAATGATAGAGAGAGCGAATGAGAGAGAGAGTGAATAATAGAGAGAGAATGATAGAGAGAGAGAATGATAGAGAAAGAGAATGATAGAAAGAGAATGATGGAGAGAGAGAATGATAGAGAAAAGAGAATGATAGAGAAAGAGAATGATAGAAAGAGAGAATAATAGAAAAAGGGAATGATAGAGAAAGGGAATGATAGAGAGAGAATGATAGAGAGAGATAATGTTAGACAGAGAATGATAGAGAGAGAGAATGATAGAGAGAGAATGATAGTGAGAGAATGATAGAGAGAGAAAATGATAGAGAGAGAATGATAGAGAGCGAATGATAGAGAGAGAATGATAGTGAGAGAGAATGATAGAGAGAGAGAATGATGGAGAGAGAGAATGATAGAGAGCGAATGATAGAGAGAGAATGATAGAAAGAGAGAATGATAGAGAGAAAATGATAGAGAGAGAGAGAATGATAGAGAAAGAGAATGATGGAGAAAGAGAATGATAGAGAGAGAGAATGAGAGAGAGATAATGATAGAGAGAGAGAATAATAGAGTGAGAATGATGGAGAGAGAGAATGATAGTGAGAGAGGATGATAGAGAGAGAATGATAGTAAGAGAGAATGATGGAGAGAGAGAATGATAGAGAGAGAATGATGGAGAGAGAGAATGATAGAAAGAGAGAATGATAGAGAGAGGGAATGATAGAGAGAGAATGATAGAGAGAGATAATGATGGTGAGAGAGAATGATAGAGAGAGAATGATGGAGAGAGAGAATGATAGAGAGAGAGAATGATCGAGAGAGGGAATGATAGCGAGAGAATGATAGAGACAGAGAATGATAGAGAGAAAATGATAGAGAGAGAGAATGATAGAGAAAGAGAATGATAGAGAGAGAGAGAATGATAGAGAGAATGATAGCGAGAGAATGATAGAGAGAGAATGATGGAGAGAGAGAATGATAGAGAGAGGGAATGATAGAGAGAGAATGATAGAGAGAGATAATGATAGAGACAGAGAATGATAGAGGGAGAATGATAGAGAGAGAATGATAGAGAGAGGAATGATAGAGAAAGAGAATGATAGAGAGAGCGAGAATGATGGAGCGAGAGAATGATAGAGAGAGGGAATGATAGAGAGAGAATGATAGAGAGAGATAATGATAGAGACAGAGAATGATAGAGAGAAAATGATAGAGAGAGAATGATAGAGACAGAGAATGATAGAGAGAGAGCGAATGATAGCGAGAGAATGATAGAGAAAGAATGATGGAGAGAGAGAATGATAGAGAGAGAGAGAATAATCGAGAAAGAGAATGATAGAAAGAGAGAATGATGGTGAGAGAGAATGATAGAGAGAGAGAATGATGGAGAGAGAGAATGATAGAGAGAGGGAATGATAGAGAGAGAATGATAGAGAGAGATAATGATAGAGACAGAGAATGATAGAGAGAGAATGATGGAGAGAGAGAATGATAGAAAGAGAGAATGATAGAGAGAGGGAATGATAGAGAGAGAATGATAGAAAGCGATAATGATAGTGAGAGAGAATGATAAAGAGAGAGAGAATGATGGAGAGAGGGAATGATAGAGAGAGAGAATGATAGAGAGAGGGAATGATAGAGAGAGAATGATAGAGAGAGATAATGATAGAGACAGAGAATGATACAGAGAAAATGATAAAGAGAGAATGATAGAGAGAATGATAGCGAGAGAATGATGGAGAGTGGGAATGATAGAGAGAGATAATGATAGAGACAGAGAATGATAGAGAGAGAGAGAATGATGGAGAGAGAGAATGATAGAGAGAGCGAATGATGGAGAGAGAGAATGATAGAGAGAGAGAATGATGGAGAGAGAGAATGATAGAGAGAGAATGATGGAGAGAGAGAATGATAGAAAGAGAGAATGATAGAGAGAGGGAATGATGGAGAGAGAATGATAGAGAGAGATAATGATAGTGAGAGAGAATGATAGAGGGAGAGGATGATGGAGAGAGAGAATGATAGAGATAGATAATGATAGAGACAGAGAACGATAAAGAGAGAATGATAGAGAGAGAGAATGATAGAGAAAGAGAATGATAGAGAAAGAGAAAATGATGGAGAGAGAGAATGATGGAGAGAGAGAATGATAGAGAGAGAGAATGATAGAGAGAGAATGATAAAGAGAGAGAATGATGGAGAGAGAGAATGATGGAGAGAGAGAATGATAGTGAGAAAGAATGATAGAGAGGGAGAATGATGGAGAGACATAATGATAGAGACAGAGAATGATAGAGAGAAAATGATAGAGAGAGAAAGAATGATAGAGAGAATGATAGCGAGAGAATGATGGAGAGAGGGAATGATAGAGAGAGATAATGATAGAGACAGAGAATGATAGAGAGAGAGAGAACGATGGAGAGAGAGAATGATAGAGAGAGCGAATGAGAGAGAGAGTGAATGATAGAGAGAGAATGATAGAAAGAGAGAATGATAGAGAAAGAGAATGATAGAAAGAGAATGATGGAGAGAGAGAATGATAGAGAAAAGAGAATGATAGAGAAAGAGAATGATAGAAAGAGAGAATGATAGAAAAAGGGAATGATAGAGAAAGGGAATGATAGAGAGAGAATGATATAGAGAGATAGGGTTAGACAGAGAATGATAGAGAGAGAGAATGATAGAGAGAGAATGATAGTGAGAGAATGATAGAGAGAGAGAATGATAGAGAGAGAAAATGATAGAAAGAGAATGATAGAGAGCGAATGATAGAGAGAGAATGATAGTGAGAGAGAATGAAAGAGAGAGAGAATGATGGAGAGAGAGAATAATAGAGAGCGAATGATAGAGAGAGAGAATGATAGAAACAGAGAATGATAGAGAGAGGGAATGATAGAGAGAGAATGATAGAGAGAGATAATGATAGAGAGAGAGAATGATAGAGAAAGAGAAAATGATGGAGAGAGAGAATGATGGAGAGAGAGAATGATAGAGAGAGAGAATGATAGAGAGAGAATGATAAAGAGAGAGAATGATGGAGAGAGAGAATGATGGAGAGAGAGAATGATAGTGAGAGAGAATGATAGAGAGGGAGAATGATGGAGAGACATAATGATAGAGACAGAGAATGATAGAGAGAGAGAGAATGATAGAGAGAATGATAGCGAGAGAATGATTGAGAGAGAATGATGGAGAGAAAGAATGATAGTGAGAGAGAATGATGAAGAGAATGATGGAGGGAGAATGATGGAAAGAAAGAATGATAGTGAGAGAGAATGATAGAGAGAGAGAGAATGATAGAGAAAGAGAATGATAGAAAGAGAGAATGATAGAGAGAGGGAATGATAGAGAGAGAATGATAGAGAGAGAATGATAGAGAGAGATAATGATAGACAGAGAATGATAGAGAGAGAGAATGATAGAGAGAGAGAATGGTAGAGAGAGGGAATGATAGAGAGAGAATGATAGAGAGAGATAATGATAGAGACAGAGAATAATAGAGAGAGAATGATAGAGAGAGAGAATGATAGAGAAAGAGAATGATAGAGAGAGAGAGAGAGTGATAGAGAGAATGATAGCGATGGAATGATAGAGAGAGAGAATGATAGCGAGAGAATGATAGAGAAAGATAAAATGATAGAGAGAGAATGATAGAAAGAGAGAATGATAGAGAGAGGGAATGATCGAGAGAGAATGATAGAGAGAGAATGATAGAGAGAGATAATGATAGAGAGAGGGAATGATAGAGAGAGAATGATAGAGAGAGATAATGATAGAGACAGAGAATGATAGAGAGAGAGAATGATAGAGAAAGAGAATGATAGAGAGAGACAATGATAGAGAGAGGGAATGATAGAGAGAGAATGATAGAGAGAGATAATGATAGAGACAGAGAATAATAGAGAGAGTATGATAGAGAAAGAGAAAGATAGAGAGAGAGAGAATGATAGAGAGAATGATAGCGAGAGAATGATAGAGAGTGAGAATGATGGTGAGAGAGAATGATAGAGAGAGAGAGAATGATGGAGAAAGAGAAAATGATGGAGAGGGAGAATGATAGAGAGAGAGAATGATAGTGTGAGAGAATGATAGTGAGAGAGAATGATAGAGAGAGAATGATAGTGAAAGAGAGAGATAGAGAGAGAGAATGATGGAGAGAGAGAGAATGATGGAGAGAGAATGATGGAGAGAGAGAATGATAGAAAGAGAGAATGATAGAGAGAGAGAGAATGATAGAGAAAGAGAAAATGATGGAGAGAGAGAATGATGGAGAGAGAGAATGATAGAGAGAGAGAATGATAGAGAGCGAATGATAGAGAGAGAATGATAGTGAGAGAGAATGATAGAGAGCGAATGATAGTTAGAGAGAATGATAGAGAGAGAGAATGATGGAGAGAGAGAATGATAGAGAGAGAATGATATAAAGAGAGAATAATAGAGAGAGGGAATGATAGAGAGAGAATGATAGAGAGAGATAATGATAGTGAGAGAGAATGATAGAGAGAGAGAATGATGGAGAGAGAGAATGATGGGGAGAGAGAATGATAGAGAGAGAGAATGATAGAGAGAGAATGATAGTTAGAGAGAATGATAGAGAGAGAGAATGATGGAGAGAGAGAATGATGGAGAGAGAGAATGATGGAGAGAGAGAGAATGATATAAAGAGAGAATGATAGAGAGAGGGAATGATAGAGAGAGAATGATAGAGAGAGATAATGATAGTGAGAGAGAATGATAGAGAGAGAGAATGATGGAGAGAGATAATGATAGAGAGAATGATAGCGAGAGAATGATGGAGAGAGAGAATGATAGAGAGAGCGAATGATGGAGAGAGAGAATGATAGAGAGAGAGAATGATGGAGAGAGAGAATGATAGAGATAGAATGATGGAGAGAGAGAATGATAGAAAGAGAGAATGATAGAGAGAGGGAATGATAGAGAGAGAATGATAGAGAGAGATAATGATAGTGAGAGAGAATGATACAGAGAGAGAATGATAGAGAGAGAGAATGATAGAGAGAGAGAATGATAGAGAGAGGTAATGATAGAGACAGAGAACGATAGAGAGAGAATGATAGAAAGAGAGAATGATCGAGAGAGAGAGAATGATAGAGAAAGAGAAAATGATGGAGAGAGAGAATGATGGAGAGAGAGAATAATAGAGAGAGAGAATGATAGAGAGCGAATGATAGAGAGAGAATGATAGTGAAAGAGAATGATAGAGAAAGAGAAAATGATGGAGAGAGAGAATGATGGAGAGAGAATGATAGAGAGAGAGAATGATAGAGAGAGAATGATAAAGAGAGAGAATGATGGAGAGAGAGAATGATGGAGAGAGAGAATGATAGTGAGAGAGAATGATAGAGAGAGAGAATGATGGAGAGACATAATGATAGAGACAGAGAATGATAGAGAGAGAGAGAATGATAGAGAGAATGATAGCGAGAGAATGATGGAGAGAAAGAATGATAGTGAGAGAGAATGATGAAGAGAATGATAGAGGGAGAATGATGGAAAGAAAGAATGATAGAAAGAGAGAATGATAGAGAGAGGGAATGATAGAGAGAGAATGATAGAGAGAGAATGATAGAGAGAGATAATGATAGACAGAGAATGATAGAGAGAGAGAATGATAGAGAGAGAGAATGATAGAGAGAGGGAATGATAGAGAGAGAATGATAGAGAGAGATAATGATAGAGACAGAGAATAATAGAGAGAGAATGATAGAGAGAGAGAATGATAGAGAAAGAGAATGATAGAGAGAGAGAGAGAGTGATAGAGAGAATGATAGCGATGGAATGATAGAGAGAGAGAATGATAGCGAGAGAATGATAGAGAAAGATAAAATGATAGAGAGAGAATGATAGAAAGAGAGAATGATAGAGAGAGGGAATGATCGAGAGAGAATGATAGAGAGAGAATGATAGAGAGAGATAATGATAGAGAGAGGGAATGATAGAGAGAGAATGATAGAGAGAGATAATGATAGAGACAGAGAATGATAGAGAGAGAGAATGATAGAGAAAGAGAATGATAGAGAGAGACAATGATAGAGAGAGGGAATGATAGAGAGAGAATGATAGAGAGAGATAATGATAGAGACAGAGAATAATAGAGAGAGTATGATAGAGAAAGAGAAAGATAGAGAGAGAGAGAATGATAGAGAGAATGATAGCGAGAGAATGATAGAGAGTGAGAATGATGGTGAGAGAGAATGATAGAGAGAGAGAGAATGATGGAGAAAGAGAAAATGATGGAGAGGGAGAATGATAGAGAGAGAGAATGATAGTGTGAGAGAATGATAGTGAGAGAGAATGATAGAGAGAGAATGATAGTGAAAGAGAGAGATAGAGAGAGAGAATGATGGAGAGAGAGAGAATGATGGAGAGAGAATGATGGAGAGAGAGAATGATAGAAAGAGAGAATGATAGAGAGAGAGAGAATGATAGAGAAAGAGAAAATGATGGAGAGAGAGAATGATGGAGAGAGAGAATGATAGAGAGAGAGAATGATAGAGAGCGAATGATAGAGAGAGAATGATAGTGAGAAAGAATGATAGAGAGCGAATGATAGTTAGAGAGAATGATAGAGAGAGAGAATGATGGAGAGAGAGAATGATAGAGAGAGAATGATATAAAGAGAGAATAATAGAGAGAGGGAATGATAGAGAGAGAATGATAGAGAGAGATAATGATAGTGAGAGAGAATGATAGAGAGAGAGAATGATGGAGAGAGAGAATGATGGGGAGAGAGAATGATAGAGAGAGAGAATGATAGAGAGAGAATGATAGTTAGAGAGAATGATAGAGAGAGAGAATGATGGAGAGAGAGAATGATGGAGAGAGAGAATGATGGAGAGAGAGAGAATGATATAAAGAGAGAATGATAGAGAGAGGGAATGATAGAGAGAGAATGATAGAGAGAGATAATGATAGTGAGAGAGAATGATAGAGAGAGAGAATGATGGAGAGAGATAATGATAGAGAGAATGATAGCGAGAGAATGATGGAGAGAGAGAATGATAGAGAGAGCGAATGATGGAGAGAGAGAATGATAGAGAGAGAGAATGATGGAGAGAGAGAATGATAGAGATAGAATGATGGAGAGAGAGAATGATAGAAAGAGAGAATGATAGAGAGAGGGAATGATAGAGAGAGAATGATAGAGAGAGATAATGATAGTGAGAGAGAATGATACAGAGAGAGAATGATAGAGAGAGAGAATGATAGAGAGAGAGAATGATAGAGAGAGGTAATGATAGAGACAGAGAACGATAGAGAGAGAATGATAGAAAGAGAGAATGATAGAGAGAGAGAGAATGATAGAGAAAGAGAAAATGATGGAGAGAGAGAATGATAGAAACAGAGAATGATAGAGAGAGGGAATGATAGAGAGAGAATGATAGAGAGAGATAATGATAGAGAGAGAGAATGATAGAGAAAGAGAAAATGATGGAGAGAGAGAATGATGGAGAGAGAGAATGATAGAGAGAGAGAATGATAGAGAGAGAATGATAAAGAGAGAGAATGATGGAGAGAGAGAATGATGGAGAGAGAGAATGATAGTGAGAGAGAATGATAGAGAGGGAGAATGATGGAGAGACATAATGATAGAGACAGAGAATGATAGAGAGAGAGAGAATGATAGAGAGAATGATAGCGAGAGAATGATGGAGAGAAAGAATGATAGTGAGAGAGAATGATGAAGAGAATGATAGAGGGAGAATGATGGAAAGAAAGAATGATAGTGAGAGAGAATGATAGAGAGAGAGAGAATGATAGAGAAAGAGAATGATAGAAAGAGAGAATGATAGAGAGAGGGAATGATAGAGAGAGAATGATAGAGAGAGAATGATAGAGAGAGATAATGATAGACAGAGAATGATAGAGAGAGAGAATGATAGAGAGAGAGAATGATAGAGAGAGGGAATGATAGAGAGAGAATGATAGAGAGAGATAATGATAGAGACAGAGAATAATAGAGAGAGAATGATAGAGAGAGAGAATGATAGAGAAAGAGAATGATAGAGAGAGAGAGAGAGTGATAGAGAGAATGATAGCGATGGAATGATAGAGAGAGAGAATGATAGCGAGAGAATGATAGAGAAAGATAAAATGATAGAGAGAGAATGATAGAAAGAGAGAATGATAGAGAGAGGGAATGATCGAGAGAGAATGATAGAGAGAGAATGATAGAGAGAGATAATGATAGAGAGAGGGAATGATAGAGAGAGAATGATAGAGAGAGATAATGATAGAGACAGAGAATGATAGAGAGAGAGAATGATAGAGAAAGAGAATGATAGAGAGAGACAATGATAGAGAGAGGGAATGATAGAGAGAGAATGATAGAGAGAGATAATGATAGAGACAGAGAATAATAGAGAGAGTATGATAGAGAAAGAGAAAGATAGAGAGAGAGAGAATGATAGAGAGAATGATAGCGAGAGAATGATAGAGAGTGAGAATGATGGTGAGAGAGAATGATAGAGAGAGAGAGAATGATGGAGAAAGAGAAAATGATGGAGAGGGAGAATGATAGAGAGAGAGAATGATAGTGTGAGAGAATGATAGTGAGAGAGAATGATAGAGAGAGAATGATAGTGAAAGAGAGAGATAGAGAGAGAGAATGATGGAGAGAGAGAGAATGATGGAGAGAGAATGATGGAGAGAGAGAATGATAGAAAGAGAGAATGATAGAGAGAGAGAGAATGATAGAGAAAGAGAAAATGATGGAGAGAGAGAATGATGGAGAGAGAGAATGATAGAGAGAGAGAATGATAGAGAGCGAATGATAGAGAGAGAATGATAGTGAGAGAGAATGATAGAGAGCGAATGATAGTTAGAGAGAATGATAGAGAGAGAGAATGATGGAGAGAGAGAATGATAGAGAGAGAATGATATAAAGAGAGAATAATAGAGAGAGGGAATGATAGAGAGAGAATGATAGAGAGAGATAATGATAGTGAGAGAGAATGATAGAGAGAGAGAATGATGGAGAGAGAGAATGATGGGGAGAGAGAATGATAGAGAGAGAGAATGATAGAGAGAGAATGATAGTTAGAGAGAATGATAGAGAGAGAGAATGATGGAGAGAGAGAATGATGGAGAGAGAGAATGATGGAGAGAGAGAGAATGATATAAAGAGAGAATGATAGAGAGAGGGAATGATAGAGAGAGGGAATGATAGAGAGAGAATGATAGAGAGAGATAATGATAGTGAGAGAGAATGATAGAGAGAGAGAATGATGGAGAGAGATAATGATAGAGAGAATGATAGCGAGAGAATGATGGAGAGAGAGAATGATAGAGAGAGCGAATGATAGAGAGAGAGAATGATGGAGAGAGAGAATGATAGAGATAGAATGATGGAGAGAGAGAATGATAGAAAGAGAGAATGATAGAGAGAGGGAATGATAGAGAGAGAATGATAGAGAGAGATAATGATAGTGAGAGAGAATGATACAGAGAGAGAATGATAGAGAGAGAGAATGATAGAGAGAAAGAATGATAGAGAGAGGTAATGATAGAGACAGAGAACGATAGAGAGAGAATGATAGAAAGAGAGAATGATAGAGAGAGAGAGAATGATAGAGAAAGAGAAAATGATGGAGAGAGAGAATGATAGAAACAGAGAATGATAGAGAGAGGGAATGATAGAGAGAGAATGATAGAGAGAGATAATGATAGAGAGAGAGAATGATAGAGAAAGAGAAAATGATGGAGAGAGAGAATGATGGAGAGAGAGAATGATAGAGAGAGAGAATGATAGAGAGAGAATGATAAAGAGAGAGAATGATGGAGAGAGAGAATGATGGAGAGAGAGAATGATAGTGAGAGAGAATGATAGAGAGGGAGAATGATGGAAAGAAAGAATGATAGTGAGAGAGAATGATAGAGAGAGAGAGAATGATAGAGAAAGAGAATGATAGAAAGAGAGAATGATAGAGAGAGGGAATGATAGAGAGAGAATGATAGAGAGAGAATGATAGAGAGAGATAATGATAGACAGAGAATGATAAAGAGAGAGAATGATAGAGAGAGAGAATGATAGAGAGAGGGAATGATAGAGAGAGAATGGTAGAGAGAGATAATGATAGAGACAGAGAATAATAGAGAGAGAATGATAGAGAGAGAGAATGATAGAGAAAGAGAATGATAGAGAGAGAGAGAGAGTGATAGAGAGAATGATAGCGATGGAATGATAGAGAGAGAGAATGATAGCGAGAGAATGATAGAGAAAGATAAAATGATAGAGAGAGAATGATAGAAAGAGAGAATGATAGAGAGAGGGAATGATCGAGAGAGAATGATAGAGAGAGAATGATAGAGAGAGATAATGATAGAGAGAGGGAATGATAGAGAGAGAATGATAGAGAGAGATAATGATAGAGACAGAGAATGATAGAGAGAGAGAATGATAGAGAAAGAGAATGATAGAGAGAGACAATGATAGAGAGAGGGAATGATAGAGAGAGAATGATAGAGAGAGATAATGATAGAGACAGAGAATAATAGAGAGAGTATGATAGAGAAAGAGAAAGATAGAGAGAGAGAGAATGATAGAGAGAATGATAGCGAGAGAATGATAGAGAGTGAGAATGATGGTGAGAGAGAATGATAGAGAGAGAGAGAATGATGGAGAAAGAGAAAATGATGGAGAGGGAGAATGATAGAGAGAGAGAATGATAGTGTGAGAGAATGATAGTGAGAGAGAATGATAGAGAGAGAATGATAGTGAAAGAGAGAGATAGAGAGAGAGAATGATGGAGAGAGAGAGAATGATGGAGAGAGAATGATGGAGAGAGAGAATGATAGAAAGAGAGAATGATAGAGAGAGAGAGAATGATAGAGAAAGAGAAAATGATGGAGAGAGAGAATGATGGAGAGAGAGAATGATAGAGAGAGAGAATGATAGAGAGCGAATGATAGAGAGAGAATGATAGTGAGAGAGAATGATAGAGAGCGAATGATAGTTAGAGAGAATGATAGAGAGAGAGAATGATGGAGAGAGAGAATGATAGAGAGAGAATGATATAAAGAGAGAATAATAGAGAGAGGGAATGATAGACAGAGAATGATAGAGAGATAATGATAGTGAGAGAGAATGATAGAGAGAGAGAATGATGGAGAGAGAGAATGATGGGGAGAGAGAATGATAGAGAGAGAGAATGATAGAGAGAGAATGATAGTTAGAGAGAATGATAGAGAGAGAGAATGATGGAGAGAGAGAATGATGGAGAGAGAGAATGATGGAGAGAGAGAGAATGATATAAAGAGAGAATGATAGAGAGAGGGAATGATAGAGAGAGAATGATAGAGAGAGATAATGATAGTGAGAGAGAATGATAGAGAGAGAGAATGATGGAGAGAGATAATGATAGAGAGAATGATAGCGAGAGAATGATGGAGAGAGAGAATGATAGAGAGAGCGAATGATGGAGAGAGAGAATGATAGAGAGAGAGAATGATGGAGAGAGAGAATGATAGAGATAGAATGATGGAGAGAGAGAATGATAGAAAGAGAGAATGATAGAGAGAGGGAATGATAGAGAGAGAATGATAGAGAGAGATAATGATAGTGAGAGAGAATGATACAGAGAGAGAATGATAGAGAGAGAGAATGATAGAGAGAGAGAATGATAGAGAGAGGTAATGATAGAGACAGAGAACGATAGAGAGAGAATGATAGAAAGAGAGAATGATAGAGAGAGAGAGAATGATAGAGAAAGAGAAAATGATGGAGAGAGAGAATGATGGAGAGAGAGAATAATAGAGAGAGAGAATGATAGAGAGCGAATGATAGAGAGAGAATGATAGTGAAAGAGAATGATAGAGAAAGAGAAAATGATGGAGAGAGAGAATGATGGAGAGAGAATGATAGAGAGAGAGAATGATAGAGAGAGAATGATAAAGAGAGAGAATGATGGAGAGAGAGAATGATGGAGAGAGAGAATGATAGTGAGAGAGAATGATAGAGAGAGAGAATGATGGAGAGACATAATGATAGAGACAGAGAATGATAGAGAGAGAGAGAATGATAGAGAGAATGATAGCGAGAGAATGATTGAGAGAGAATGATGGAGAGAAAGAATGTTAGTGAGAGAGAATGATAGAGAGAATGATAGAGGGAGAATGATGGAGAGAAAGAATGATAGTGAGAGAGAATGATAGAGAGAGAGAGAATGATAGAGAAAGAGAATGATAGAAAGAGAGAATGATAGAGAGAGGGAATGATAGAGAGAGAATGATAGAGAGAGATAATGATAGAGACAGAGAATGATAGAGAGAGAATGATAGAGAGAGAGAATGATGGAGAGAGAGAATGATGGAGAGAGGGAATGATAGAGAGAGAGAGAGAATGATAGAGAGAATGATAGAGAGAGAATGATAGAAAGAGAGAATGATAGAGAGAGGGAATGATAGAGAGAGAATGATAGAGAGAGAATGATAGAGAGAGATAATGATAGAGCGAGGGAATGATAGAGAGATAATGATAGAGACAGAAAATGATAGAGAGAGAGAGAATGATAGAGAAAGAGAATGATAGAGAGAGAGAATGATAGAGAGAGGGAATGATAGAGAGGGAATGATAGAGAGAATGATAGCGAGAGAATGATTGAGAGAGAATGATGGAGAGAAAGAATGATAGTGAGAGAGAATGATAAAGAGAATGATAGAGGGAGAATGATGGAAAGAAAGAATGATAGTGAGAGAGAATGATAGAGAAAGAGAATGATAGAAAGAGAGAATGATAGAGAGAGGGAATGATAGAGAGAGAATGATAGAGAGAGAATGATAGAGAGAGATAATGATAGACAGAGAATGATAGAGAGAGAGAATGATAGAGAGAGAGAATGATAGAGAGAGGGAATGATAGAGAGAGAATGATAGAGAGAGATAATGATAGAGACAGAGAATAATAGAGAGAGAATGATAGAGAGAGAGAATGATAGAGAAAGAGAATGATAGAGAGAGAGAGAGAGTGATAGAGAGAATGATAGCGATGGAATGATAGAGAGAGAGAATGATAGCGAGAGAATGATAGAGAAAGATAAAATGATAGAGAGAGAATGATAGAAAGAGAGAATGATAGAGAGAGGGAATGATCGAGAGAGAATGATAGAGAGAGAATGATAGAGAGAGATAATGATAGAGAGAGGGAATGATAGAGAGAGAATGATAGAGAGAGATAATGATAGAGACAGAGAATGATAGAGAGAGAGAATGATAGAGAAAGAGAATGATAGAGAGAGACAATGATAGAGAGAGGGAATGATAGAGAGAGAATGATAGAGAGAGATAATGATAGAGACAGAGAATAATAGAGAGAGTATGATAGAGAAAGAGAAAGATAGAGAGAGAGAGAATGATAGAGAGAATGATAGCGAGAGAATGATAGAGAGTGAGAATGATGGTGAGAGAGAATGATAGAGAGAGAGAGAATGATGGAGAAAGAGAAAATGATGGAGAGGGAGAATGATAGAGAGAGAGAATGATAGTGTGAGAGAATGATAGTGAGAGAGAATGATAGAGAGAGAATGATAGTGAAAGAGAGAGATAGAGAGAGAGAATGATGGAGAGAGAGAGAATGATGGAGAGAGAATGATGGAGAGAGAGAATGATAGAAAGAGAGAATGATAGAGAGAGAGAGAATGATAGAGAAAGAGAAAATGATGGAGAGAGAGAATGATGGAGAGAGAGAATGATAGAGAGAGAGAATGATAGAGAGCGAATGATAGAGAGAGAATGATAGTGAGAGAGAATGATAGAGAGCGAATGATAGTTAGAGAGAATGATAGAGAGAGAGAATGATGGAGAGAGAGAATGATAGAGATAGAATGATATAAAGAGAGAATGATAGAGAGAGGGAATGATAGAGAGAGAATGATAGAGAGAGATAATGATAGTGAGAGAGAATGATAGAGAGAGAGAATGATGGAGAGAGAGAATGATGGGGAGAGAGAATGATAGAGAGAGAGAATGATAGAGAGAGAGAGAATGATAGAGAAAGAGAATGATAGAGAGAGAGAATGATAGAGAGAGGGAATGATAGAGAGAGAATGATAGAGAGAGATAATGATAGAGACAGAGAATAATAGAGAGAGAGAATGATAGAGAAAGAGAATGATAGAGAGAGAGAGAATGATAGAGAGAATGATAGCGAGAGAATGATAGAGAGAGAGAATGATAGTGAGAGAGAATGATAGAGAGAGAGAGAATGACAGAGAAAGAGAAAATGATGGAGAGAGAGAATGATGGAGAGAGAGAATGATAGAGAGAGAGAATGATAGATAGAGAGAGAATGATAGAGAGAGAGAATGATAGAGAGAGGGAATGATAGAGAGAGAATGATAGAGAGAGATAATGATAGAGACAGAGAATGATAGAGAGAGAATGATGGAGAGAGAGAATGATAGAAAGAGAGAATGATAGAGAGAGGGAATGATAGAGAGAGAATGATAGAGAGAGATAATGATAGAGACAGAGAATGATAGAGACAGAGAATGATAGAAGAAAATGATAGAGAGAGGATGATAGAGAGACTGATAGCGAGAGAATGATGGAGAGAGGGAATGATAGAGAGAGATAATGATAGAGACAGAGAATGATAGAGAGAGAGAGAATGATGGAGAGAGAGAATGATAGAGAGAGCGAATGATGGAGAGAGAGAATGATAGAGAGAGAGAATGATGGAGAGAGAGAATGATAGAGCGAGAATGATGGAGAGAGAGAATGATAGAAAGAGAGAATGATAGAGAGAGGGAATGATAGAGAGAGAATGATAGAGAGAGATAATGATGGTGAGAGAGAATGATAGAGAGAGAGAATAATGGAGAGAGAGAATGATAGAGAGAGAATGATAGAGAGAGATAATGATAGAGACAGAGAACGATAGAGAGAGAATGATAGAGAGAGAGAATGATAGAGAAAGAGAATGATAGACAGAGAGAGAATGATAGCGAGAGATAATGATAGAGACAGAGAATAATAGAGAGAAAATGATAGAGAGAGAGAGAATGATAGAGAGAATGATGGATAGAGGGAATGATAGAGAGAGATAATAATAGAGACAGAGAATGATAGAGAGAGAGAGAACGATGGAGAGAGAGAATGATAGAGAGAGCGAATGAGAGAGAGAGTGAATGATAGAGAGAGAATGATAGAGAGAGAGAATGATAGAGAAAGAGAATGATAGAAAGAGAATGATGGAGAGAGAGAATGATAGAGAAAAGAGAATGATAGAGAAAGAGAATGATAGAAAGAGAGAATAATAGAAAAAGGGAATGATAGAGAAAGGGAATGATAGAGAGAGAATGATAGAGAGAGATAATGTTAGACAGAGAATGATAGAGAGAGAGAATGATAGAGAGAGAATGATAGTGAGAGAATGATAGAGAGAGAAAATGATAGAGAGAGAATGATAGAGAGCGAATGATAGAGAGAGAATGATAGTGAGAGAGAATGATAGAGAGAGAGAATGATGGAGAGAGAGAATGATAGAGAGCGAATGATAGAGAGAGAATGATAGAAAGAGAGAATGATAGAGAGAAAATGATAGAGAGAGAGAGAATGATAGAGAAAGAGAATGATGGAGAAAGAGAATGATAGAGAGAGAGAATGAGAGAGAGATAATGATAGAGAGAGAGAATAATAGAGTGAGAATGATGGAGAGAGAGAATGATAGTGAGAGAGGATGATAGAGAGAGAATGATAGTAAGAGAGAATGATGGAGAGAGAGAATGATAGAGAGAGAATGATGGAGAGAGAGAATGATAGAAAGAGAGAATGCTAGAGAGAGGGAATGATAGAGAGAGAATGATAGAGAGAGATAATGATGGTGAGAGAGGATGATAGAGAGAGAATGATGGAGAGAGAGAATGATAGAGAGAGAGAATGATCGAGAGAGGGAATGATAGCGAGAGAATGATAGAGACAGAGAATGATAGAGAGAAAATGATAGAGAGAGAGAATGATAGAGAAAGAGAATGATAGAGAGAGAGAGAATGATAGAGAGAATGATAGCGAGAGAATGATAGAGAGAGAATGATGGAGAGAGAGAATGATAGAGAGAGGGAATGATAGAGAGAGAATGATAGAGAGAGATAATGATAGAGACAGAGAATGATAGAGGGAGAATGATAGAGAGAGAATGATAGAGAGAGGAATGATAGAGAAAGAGAATGATAGAGAGAGCGAGAATGATGGAGCGAGAGAATGATAGAGAGAGGGAATGATAGAGAGAGAATGATAGAGAGAGATAATGATAGAGACAGAGAATGATAGAGAGAAAATGATAGAGAGAGAATGATAGAGACAGAGAATGATAGAGAGAGAGCGAATGATAGCGAGAGAATGATAGAGAAAGAATGATGGAGAGAGAGAATGATAGAGAGAGAGAGAATAATCGAGAAAGAGAATGATAGAAAGAGAGAATGATGGTGAGAGAGAATGATAGAGAGAGAGAATGATGGAGAGAGAGAATGATAGAGAGAGGGAATGATAGAGAGAGAATGATAGAGAGAGATAATGATAGAGACAGAGAATGATAGAGAGAGAATGATGGAGAGAGAGAATGATAGAAAGAGAGAATGATAGAGAGAGGGAATGATAGAGAGAGAATGATAGAAAGCGATAATGATAGTGAGAGAGAATGATAAAGAGAGAGAGAATGATGGAGAGAGGGAATGATAGAGAGAGAGAATGATAGAGAGAGGGAATGATAGAGAGAGAATGATAGAGAGAGATAATGATAGAGACAGAGAATGATAGAGAGAAAATGATAAAGAGAGAATGATAGAGAGAATGATAGCGAGAGAATGATGGAGAGAGGGAATGATAGAGAGAGATAATGATAGAGACAGAGAATGATAGAGAGAGAGAGAATGATGGAGAGAGAGAATGATAGAGAGAGCGAATGATGGAGAGAGAGAATGATAGAGAGAGAGAATGATGGAGAGAGAGAATGATAGAGAGAGAATGATGGAGAGAGAGAATGATAGAAAGAGAGAATGATAGAGAGAGGGAATGATGGAGAGAGAATGATAGAGAGAGATAATGATAGTGAGAGAGAATGATAGAGGGAGAGGATGATGGAGAGAGAGAATGATAGAGATAGATAATGATAGAGACAGAGAACGATAGAGAGAGAATGATAGAGAGAGAGAATGATAGAGAAAGAGAATGATAGAGAAAGAGAAAATGATGGAGAGAGAGAATGATGGAGAGAGAGAATGATAGAGAGAGAGAATGATAGAGAGAGAATGATAAAGAGAGAGAATGATGGAGAGAGAGAATGATGGAGAGAGAGAATGATAGTGAGAAAGAATGATAGAGAGGGAGAATGATGGAGAGACATAATGATAGAGACAGAGAATGATAGAGAGAAAATGATAGAGAGAGAAAGAATGATAGAGAGAATGATAGCGAGAGAATGATGGAGAGAGGGAATGATAGAGAGAGATAATGATAGAGACAGAGAATGATAGAGAGAGAGAGAACGATGGAGAGAGAGAATGATAGAGAGAGCGAATGAGAGAGAGAGTGAATGATAGAGAGAGAATGATAGAAAGAGAGAATGATAGAGAAAGAGAATGATAGAAAGAGAATGATGGAGAGAGAGAATGATAGAGAAAAGAGAATGATAGAGAAAGAGAATGATAGAAAGAGAGAATGATAGAAAAAGGGAATGATAGAGAAAGGGAATGATAGAGAGAGAATGATATAGAGAGATAATGTTAGACAGAGAATGATAGAGAGAGAGAATGATAGAGAGAGAATGATAGTGAGACAATGATAGAGAGAGAGAATGATAGAGAGAGAAAATGATAGAAAGAGAATGATAGAGAGCGAATGATAGAGAGAGAATGATAGTGAGAGAGAATGAAAGAGAGAGAGAATGATGGAGAGAGAGAATAATAGAGAGCGAATGATAGAGAGAGAGAATGATAGAAACAGAGAATGATAGAGAGAGGGAATGATAGAGAGAGAATGATAGAGAGAGATAATGATAGAGAGAGAGAATGATAGAGAAAGAGAAAATGATGGAGAGAGAGAATGATGGAGAGAGAGAATGATAGAGAGAGAGAATGATAGAGAGAGAATGATAAAGAGAGAGAATGATGGAGAGCGAGAATGATGGAGAGAGAGAATGATAGTGAGAGAGAATGATAGAGAGGGAGAATGATGGAGAGACATAATGATAGAGACAGAGAATGATAGAGAGAGAGAGAATGATAGAGAGAATGATAGCGAGAGAATGATTGAGAGAGAATGATGGAGAGAAAGAATGATAGTGAGAGAGAATGATGAAGAGAATGATAGAGGGAGAATGATGGAAAGAAAGAATGATAGTGAGAGAGAATGATAGAGAGAGAGAGAATGATAGAGAAAGAGAATGATAGAAAGAGAGAATGATAGAGAGAGGGAATGATAGAGAGAGAATGATAGAGAGAGAATGATAGAGAGAGATAATGATAGACAGAGAATGATAGAGAGAGAGAATGATAGAGAGAGAGAATGATAGAGAGAGGGAATGATAGAGAGAGAATGATAGAGAGAGATAATGATAGAGACAGAGAATAATAGAGAGAGAATGATAGAGAGAGAGAATGATAGAGAAAGAGAATGATAGAGAGAGAGAATGATAGAAGAAAATGATAGAGAGAGGATGATAGAGAGACTGATAGCGAGAGAATGATGGAGAGAGGGAATGATAGAGAGAGATAATGATAGAGACAGAGAATGATAGAGAGAGAGAGAATGATGGAGAGAGAGAATGATAGAGAGAGCGAATGATGGAGAGAGAGAATGATAGAGAGAGAGAATGATGGAGAGAGAGAATGATAGAGCGAGAATGATGGAGAGAGAGAATGATAGAAAGAGAGAATGATAGAGAGAGGGAATGATAGAGAGAGAATGATAGAGAGAGATAATGATGGTGAGAGAGAATGATAGAGAGAGAGAATAATGGAGAGAGAGAATGATAGAGAGAGAATGATAGAGAGAGATAATGATAGAGACAGAGAACGATAGAGAGAGAATGATAGAGAGAGAGAATGATAGAGAAAGAGAATGATAGACAGAGAGAGAATGATAGCGAGAGATAATGATAGAGACAGAGAATAATAGAGAGAAAATGATAGAGAGAGAGAGAATGATAGAGAGAATGATGGATAGAGGGAATGATAGAGAGAAATAATAATAGAGACAGAGAATGATAGAGAGAGAGAGAACGATGGAGAGAGAGAATGATAGAGAGAGCGAATGAGAGAGAGAGTGAATGATAGAGAGAGAATGATAGAGAGAGAGAATGATAGAGAAAGAGAATGATAGAAAGAGAATGATGGAGAGAGAGAATGATAGAGAAAAGAGAATGATAGAGAAAGAGAATGATAGAAAGAGAGAATAATAGAAAAAGGGAATGATAGAGAAAGGGAATGATAGAGAGAGAATGATAGAGAGAGATAATGTTAGACAGAGAATGATAGAGAGAGAGAATGATAGAGAGAGAATGATAGTGAGAGAATGATAGAGAGAGAAAATGATAGAGAGAGAATGATAGAGAGCGAATGATAGAGAGAGAATGATAGTGAGAGAGAATGATAGAGAGAGAGAATGATGGAGAGAGAGAATGATAGAGAGCGAATGATAGAGAGAGAATGATAGAAAGAGAGAATGATAGAGAGAAAATGATAGAGAGAGAGAGAATGATAGAGAAAGAGAATGATGGAGAAAGAGAATGATAGAGAGAGAGAATGAGAGAGAGATAATGATAGAGAGAGAGAATAATAGAGTGAGAATGATGGAGAGAGAGAATGATAGTGAGAGAGGATGATAGAGAGAGAATGATAGTAAGAGAGAATGATGGAGAGAGAGAATGATAGAGAGAGAATGATGGAGAGAGAGAATGATAGAAAGAGAGAATGATAGAGAGAGGGAATGATAGAGAGAGAATGATAGAGAGAGATAATGATGGTGAGAGAGAATGATAGAGAGAGAATGATGGAGAGAGAGAATGATAGAGAGAGAGAATGATCGAGAGAGGGAATGATAGCGAGAGAATGATAGAGACAGAGAATGATAGAGAGAAAATGATAGAGAGAGAGAATGATAGAGAAAGAGAATGATAGAGAGAGAGAGAATGATAGAGAGAATGATAGCGAGAGAATGATAGAGAGAGAATGATGGAGAGAGAGAATGATAGAGAGAGGGAATGATAGAGAGAGAATGATAGAGAGAGATAATGATAGAGACAGAGAATGATAGAGGGAGAATGATAGAGAGAGAATGATAGAGAGAGGAATGATAGAGAAAGAGAATGATAGAGAGAGCGAGAATGATGGAGCGAGAGAATGATAGAGAGAGGGAATGATAGAGAGAGAATGATAGAGAGAGATAATGATAGAGACAGAGAATGATAGAGAGAAAATGATAGAGAGAGAATGATAGAGACAGAGAATGATAGAGAGAGAGCGAATGATAGCGAGAGAATGATAGAGAAAGAATGATGGAGAGAGAGAATGATAGAGAGAGAGAATGATAGAGAGCGAATGATAGAGAGAGAATGATAGTGAAAGAGAATGATAGAGAAAGAGAAAATGATGGAGAGAGAGAATGATGGAGAGAGAATGATAGAGAGAGAGAATGATAGAGAGAGAATGATAAAGAGAGAGAATGATGGAGAGAGAGAATGATGGAGAGAGAGAATGATAGTGAGAGAGAATGATAGAGAGAGAGAATGATGGAGAGACATAATGATAGAGACAGAGAATGATAGAGAGAGAGAGAATGATAGAGAGAATGATAGCGAGAGAATGATTGAGAGAGAATGATGGAGAGAAAGAATGTTAGTGAGAGAGAATGATAGAGAGAATGATAGAGGGAGAATGATGGAGAGAAAGAATGATAGTGAGAGAGAATGATAGAGAGAGAGAGAATGATAGAGAAAGAGAATGATAGAAAGAGAGAATGATAGAGAGAGGGAATGATAGAGAGAGAATGATAGAGAGAGATAATGATAGAGACAGAGAATGATAGAGAGAGAATGATAGAGAGAGAATGATAGTGAGAGAGAATGATAGAGAGCGAATGATAGTTAGAGAGAATGATAGAGAGAGAGAATGATGGAGAGAGAGAATGATAGAGATAGAATGATATAAAGAGAGAATGATAGAGAGAGGGAATGATAGAGAGAGAATGATAGAGAGAGATAATGATAGTGAGAGAGAATGATAGAGAGAGAGAATGATGGAGAGAGAGAATGATGGGGAGAGAGAATGATAGAGAGAGAGAATGATAGAGAGAGAGAGAATGATAGAGAAAGAGAATGATAGAGAGAGAGAATGATAGAGAGAGGGAATGATAGAGAGAGAATGATAGAGAGAGATAATGATAGAGACAGAGAATAATAGAGAGAGAGAATGATAGAGAAAGAGAATGATAGAGAGAGAGAGAATGATAGAGAGAATGATAGCGAGAGAATGATAGAGAGAGAGAATGATAGTGAGAGAGAATGATAGAGAGAGAGAGAATGACAGAGAAAGAGAAAATGATGGAGAGAGAGAATGATGGAGAGAGAGAATGATAGAGAGAGAGAATGATAGATAGAGAGAGAATGATAGAGAGAGAGAATGATAGAGAGAGGGAATGATAGAGAGAGAATGATAGAGAGAGATAATGATAGAGACAGAGAATGATAGAGAGAGAATGATGGAGAGAGAGAATGATAGAAAGAGAGAATGATAGAGAGAGGGAATGATAGAGAGAGAATGATAGAGAGAGATAATGATAGAGACAGAGAATGATAGAAGAAAATGATAGAGAGAGGATGATAGAGAGACTGATAGCGAGAGAATGATGGAGAGAGGGAATGATAGAGAGAGATAATGATAGAGACAGAGAATGATAGAGAGAGAGAGAATGATGGAGAGAGAGAATGATAGAGAGAGCGAATGATGGAGAGAGAGAATGATAGAGAGAGAGAATGATGGAGAGAGAGAATGATAGAGCGAGAATGATGGAGAGAGAGAATGATAGAAAGAGAGAATGATAGAGAGAGGGAATGATAGAGAGAGAATGATAGAGAGAGATAATGATGGTGAGAGAGAATGATAGAGAGAGAGAATAATGGAGAGAGAGAATGATAGAGAGAGAATGATAGAGAGAGATAATGATAGAGACAGAGAACGATAGAGAGAGAATGATAGAGAGAGAGAATGATAGAGAAAGAGAATGATAGACAGAGAGAGAATGATAGCGAGAGATAATGATAGAGACAGAGAATAATAGAGAGAAAATGATAGAGAGAGAGAGAATGATAGAGAGAATGATGGATAGAGGGAATGATAGAGAGAGATAATAATAGAGACAGAGAATGATAGAGAGAGCGAGAACGATGGAGAGAGAGAATGATAGACAGAGCGAATGAGAGAGAGAGTGAATGATAGAGAGAGAATGATAGAGAGAGAGAATGATAGAGAAAGAGAATGATAGAAAGAGAATGATGGAGAGAGAGAATGATAGAGAAAAGAGAATGATAGAGAAAGAGAATGATAGAAAGAGAGAATAATAGAAAAAGGGAATGATAGAGAAAGGGAATGATAGAGAGAGAATGATAGAGAGAGATAATGTTAGACAGAGAATGATAGAGAGAGAGAATGATAGAGAGAGAATGATAGTGAGAGAATGATAGAGAGAGAAAATGATAGAGAGAGAATGATAGAGAGCGAATGATAGAGAGAGAATGATAGTGAGAGAGAATGATAGAGAGAGAGAATGATGGAGAGAGAGAATGATAGAGAGCGAATGATAGAGAGAGAATGATAGAAAGAGAGAATGATAGAGAGAAAATGATAGAGAGAGAGAGAATGATAGAGAAAGCGAATGATAGAGAAAGAGAATGATAGAGAGAGAGAATGAGAGAGAGATAATGATAGAGAGAGAGAATAATAGAGTGAGAATGATAGAGAGAGATAATGATGGTGAGAGAGAATGATAGAGAGAGAATGATGGAGAGAGAGAATGATAGAGAGAGAGAATGATCGAGAGAGGGAATGATAGCGAGAGAATGATAGAGACAGAGAATGATAGAGAGAAAATGATAGAGAGAGAGAATGATAGAGAAAGAGAATGATAGAGAGAGAGAGAATGATAGAGAGAATGATAGCGAGAGAATGATAGAGAGAGAATGATGGAGAGAGAGAATGATAGAGAGAGGGAATGATAGAGAGAGAATGATAGAGAGAGATAATGATAGAGACAGAGAATGATAGAGGGAGAATGATAGAGAGAGAATGATAGAGAGAGGAATGATAGAGAAAGAGAATGATAGAGAGAGCGAGAATGATGGAGCGAGAGAATGATAGAGAGAGGGAATGATAGAGAGAGAATGATAGAGAGAGATAATGATAGAGACAGAGAATGATAGAGAGAAAATGATAGAGAGAGAATGATAGAGACAGAGAATGATAGAGAGAGAGCGAATGATAGCGAGAGAATGATAGAGAAAGAATGATGGAGAGAGAGAATGATAGAGAGAGAGAGAATAATCGAGAAAGAGAATGATAGAAAGAGAGAATGATGGTGAGAGAGAATGATAGAGAGAGAGAATGATGGAGAGAGAGAATGATAGAGAGAGGGAATGATAGAGAGAGAATGATAGAGAGAGATAATGATAGAGACAGAGAATGATAGAGAGAGAATGATGGAGAGAGAGAATGATAGAAAGAGAGAATGATAGAGAGAGGGAATGATAGAGAGAGAATGATAGAAAGCGATAATGATAGTGAGAGAGAATGATAAAGAGAGAGAGAATGATGGAGAGAGGGAATGATAGAGAGAGAGAATGATAGAGAGAGGGAATGATAGAGAGAGAATGATAGAGAGAGATAATGATAGAGACAGAGAATGATAGAGAGAAAATGATAAAGAGAGAATGATAGAGAGAATGATAGCGAGAGAATGATGGAGAGAGGGAATGATAGAGAGAGATAATGATAGAGACAGAGAATGATAGAGAGAGAGAGAATGATGGAGAGAGAGAATGATAGAGAGAGCGAATGATGGAGAGAGAGAATGATAGAGAGAGAGAATGATGGAGAGAGAGAATGATAGAGAGAGAATGATGGAGAGAGAGAATGATAGAAAGAGAGAATGATAGAGAGAGGGAATGATGGAGAGAGAATGATAGAGAGAGATAATGATAGTGAGAGAGAATGATAGAGGGAGAGGATGATGGAGAGAGAGAATGATAGAGATAGATAATGATAGAGACAGAGAACGATAGAGAGAGAATGATAGAGAGAGAGAATGATCGAGAGAGGGAATGATAGCGAGAGAATGATAGAGACAGAGAATGATAGAGAGAAAATGATAGAGAGAGAGAATGATAGAGAAAGAGAATGATAGAGAGAGAGAGAATGATAGAGAGAATGATAGCGAGAGAATGATAGAGAGAGAATGATGGAGAGAGAGAATGATAGAGAGAGGGAATGATAGAGAGAGAATGATAGAGAGAGATAATGATAGAGACAGAGAATGATAGAGGGAGAATGATAGAGAGAGAATGATAGAGAGAGGAATGATAGAGAAAGAGAATGATAGAGAGAGCGAGAATGATGGAGCGAGAGAATGATAGAGAGAGGGAATGATAGAGAGAGAATGATAGAGAGAGATAATGATAGAGACAGAGAATGATAGAGAGAAAATGATAGAGAGAGAATGATAGAGACAGAGAATGATAGAGAGAGAGCGAATGATAGCGAGAGAATGATAGAGAAAGAATGATGGAGAGAGAGAATGATAGAGAGAGAGAATGATAGAGAGCGAATGATAGAGAGAGAATGATAGTGAAAGAGAATGATAGAGAAAGAGAAAAAGATGGAGAGAGAGAATGATGGAGAGAGAATGATAGAGAGAGAGAATGATAGAGAGAGAATGATAAAGAGAGAGAATGATGGAGAGAGAGAATGATGGAGAGAGAGAATGATAGTGAGAGAGAATGATAGAGAGAGAGAATGATGGAGAGACATAATGATAGAGACAGAGAATGATAGAGAGAGAGAGAATGATAGAGAGAATGATAGCGAGAGAATGATTGAGAGAGAATGATGGAGAGAAAGAATGTTAGTGAGAGAGAATGATAGAGAGAATGATAGAGGGAGAATGATGGAGAGAAAGAATGATAGTGAGAGAGAATGATAGAGAGAGAGAGAATGATAGAGAAAGAGAATGATAGAAAGAGAGAATGATAGAGAGAGGGAATGATAGAGAGAGAATGATAGAGAGAGATAATGATAGAGACAGAGAATGATAGAGAGAGAATGATAGAGAGAGAATGATAGTGAGAGAGAATGATAGAGAGCGAATGATAGTTAGAGAGAATGATAGAGAGAGAGAATGATGGAGAGAGAGAATGATAGAGATAGAATGATATAAAGAGAGAATGATAGAGAGAGGGAATGATAGAGAGAGAATGATAGAGAGAGATAATGATAGTGAGAGAGAATGATAGAGAGAGAGAATGATGGAGAGAGAGAATGATGGGGAGAGAGAATGATAGAGAGAGAGAATGATAGAGAGAGAGAGAATGATAGAGAAAGAGAATGATAGAGAGAGAGAATGATAGAGAGAGGGAATGATAGAGAGAGAATGATAGAGAGAGATAATGATAGAGACAGAGAATAATAGAGAGAGAGAATGATAGAGAAAGAGAATGATAGAGAGAGAGAGAATGATAGAGAGAATGATAGCGAGAGAATGATAGAGAGAGAGAATGATAGTGAGAGAGAATGATAGAGAGAGAGAGAATGACAGAGAAAGAGAAAATGATGGAGAGAGAGAATGATGGAGAGAGAGAATGATAGAGAGAGAGAATGATAGATAGAGAGAGAATGATAGAGAGAGAGAATGATAGAGAGAGGGAATGATAGAGAGAGAATGATAGAGAGAGATAATGATAGAGACAGAGAATGATAGAGAGAGAATGATGGAGAGAGAGAATGATAGAAAGAGAGAATGATAGAGAGAGGGAATGATAGAGAGAGAATGATAGAGAGAGATAATGATAGAGACAGAGAATGATAGAAGAAAATGATAGAGAGAGGATGATAGAGAGACTGATAGCGAGAGAATGATGGAGAGAGGGAATGATAGAGAGAGATAATGATAGAGACAGAGAATGATAGAGAGAGAGAGAATGATGGAGAGAGAGAATGATAGAGAGAGCGAATGATGGAGAGAGAGAATGATAGAGAGAGAGAATGATGGAGAGAGAGAATGATAGAGCGAGAATGATGGAGAGAGAGAATGATAGAAAGAGAGAATGATAGAGAGAGGGAATGATAGAGAGAGAATGATAGAGAGAGATAATGATGGTGAGAGAGAATGATAGAGAGAGAGAATAATGGAGAGAGAGAATGATAGAGAGAGAATGATAGAGAGAGATAATGATAGAGACAGAGAACGATAGAGAGAGAATGATAGAGAGAGAGAATGATAGAGAAAGAGAATGATAGACAGAGAGAGAATGATAGCGAGAGATAATGATAGAGACAGAGAATAATAGAGAGAAAATGATAGAGAGAGAGAGAATGATAGAGAGAATGATGGATAGAGGGAATGATAGAGAGAGATAATAATAGAGACAGAGAATGATAGAGAGAGCGAGAACGATGGAGAGAGAGAATGATAGAGAGAGCGAATGAGAGAGAGAGTGAATGATAGAGAGAGAATGATAGAGAGAGAGAATGATAGAGAAAGAGAATGATAGAAAGAGAATGATGGAGAGAGAGAATGATAGAGAAAAGAGAATGATAGAGAAAGAGAATGATAGAAAGAGAGAATAATAGAAAAAGGGAATGATAGAGAAAGGGAATGATAGAGAGAGAATGATAGAGAGAGAATGATAGAGAGAGATAATGATAGAGACAGAGAATGATAGAGGGAGAATGATAGAGAGAGAATGATAGAGAGAGGAATGATAGAGAAAGAGAATGATAGAGAGAGCGAGAATGATGGAGCGAGAGAATGATAGAGAGAGGGAATGATAGAGAGAGAATGATAGAGAGAGATAATGATAGAGACAGAGAATGATAGAGAGAAAATGATAGAGAGAGAATGATAGAGACAGAGAATGATAGAGAGAGAGCGAATGATAGCGAGAGAATGATAGAGAAAGAATGATGGAGAGAGAGAATGATAGAGAGAGAGAGAATAATCGAGAAAGAGAATGATAGAAAGAGAGAATGATGGTGAGAGAGAATGATAGAGAGAGAGAATGATGGAGAGAGAGAATGATAGAGAGAGGGAATGATAGAGAGAGAATGATAGAGAGAGATAATGATAGAGACAGAGAATGATAGAGAGAGAATGATGGAGAGAGAGAATGATAGAAAGAGAGAATGATAGAGAGAGGGAATGATAGAGAGAGAATGATAGAAAGCGATAATGATAGTGAGAGAGAATGATAAAGAGAGAGAGAATGATGGAGAGAGGGAATGATAGAGAGAGAGAATGATAGAGAGAGGGAATGATAGTGAGAGAATGATAGAGAGAGAAAATGATAGAGAGAGAATGATAGAGAGCGAATGATAGAGAGAGAATGATAGTGAGAGAGAATGATAGAGAGAGAGAATGATGGAGAGAGAGAATGATAGAGAGCGAATGATAGAGAGAGAATGATAGAAAGAGAGAATGATAGAGAGAAAATGATAGAGAGAGAGAGAATGATAGAGAAAGCGAATGATAGAGAAAGAGAATGATAGAGAGAGAGAATGAGAGAGAGATAATGATAGAGAGAGAGAATAATAGAGTGAGAATGATAGAGAGAGATAATGATGGTGAGAGAGAATGATAGAGAGAGAATGATGGAGAGAGAGAATGATAGAGAGAGAGAATGATCGAGAGAGGGAATGATAGCGAGAGAATGATAGAGACAGAGAATGATAGAGAGAAAATGATAGAGAGAGAGAATGATAGAGAAAGAGAATGATAGAGAGAGAGAGAATGATAGAGAGAATGATAGCGAGAGAATGATAGAGAGAGAATGATGGAGAGAGAGAATGATAGAGAGAGGGAATGATAGAGAGAGAATGATAGAGAGAGATAATGATAGAGACAGAGAATGATAGAGGGAGAATGATAGAGAGAGAATGATAGAGAGAGGAATGATAGAGAAAGAGAATGATAGAGAGAGCGAGAATGATGGAGCGAGAGAATGATAGAGAGAGGGAATGATAGAGAGAGAATGATAGAGAGAGATAATGATAGAGACAGAGAATGATAGAGAGAAAATGATAGAGAGAGAATGATAGAGACAGAGAATGATAGAGAGAGAGCGAATGATAGCGAGAGAATGATAGAGAAAGAATGATGGAGAGAGAGAATGATAGAGAGAGAGAGAATAATCGAGAAAGAGAATGATAGAAAGAGAGAATGATGGTGAGAGAGAATGATAGAGAGAGAGAATGATGGAGAGAGAGAATGATAGAGAGAGGGAATGATAGAGAGAGAATGATAGAGAGAGATAATGATAGAGACAGAGAATGATAGAGAGAGAATGATGGAGAGAGAGAATGATAGAAAGAGAGAATGATAGAGAGAGGGAATGATAGAGAGAGAATGATAGAAAGCGATAATGATAGTGAGAGAGAATGATAAAGAGAGAGAGAATGATGGAGAGAGGGAATGATAGAGAGAGAGAATGATAGAGAGAGGGAATGATAGAGAGAGAATGATAGAGAGAGATAATGATAGAGACAGAGAATGATAGAGAGAAAATGATAAAGAGAGAATGATAGAGAGAATGATAGCGAGAGAATGATGGAGAGAGGGAATGATAGAGAGAGATAATGATAGAGACAGAGAATGATAGAGAGAGAGAGAATGATGGAGAGAGAGAATGATAGAGAGAGCGAATGATGGAGAGAGAGAATGATAGAGAGAGAGAATGATGGAGAGAGAGAATGATAGAGAGAGAATGATGGAGAGAGAGAATGATAGAAAGAGAGAATGATAGAGAGAGGGAATGATGGAGAGAGAATGATAGAGAGAGATAATGATAGTGAGAGAGAATGATAGAGGGAGAGGATGATGGAGAGAGAGAATGATAGAGATAGATAATGATAGAGACAGAGAACGATAGAGAGAGAATGATAGAGAGAGAGAATGATAGAGAAAGAGAATGATAGAGAAAGAGAAAATGATGGAGAGAGAGAATGATGGAGAGAGAGAATGATAGAGAGAGAGAATGATAGAGAGAGAATGATAAAGAGAGAGAATGATGGAGAGAGAGAATGATGGAGAGAGAGAATGATAGTGAGAAAGAATGATAGAGAGGGAGAATGATGGAGAGACATAATGATAGAGACAGAGAATGATAGAGAGAAAATGATAGAGAGAGAAAGAATGATAGAGAGAATGATAGCGAGAGAATGATGGAGAGAGGGAATGATAGAGAGAGATAATGATAGAGACAGAGAATGATAGAGAGAGAGAGAACGATGGAGAGAGAGAATGATAGAGAGAGCGAATGAGAGAGAGAGTGAATGATAGAGAGAGAATGATAGAAAGAGAGAATGATAGAGAAAGAGAATGATAGAAAGAGAATGATGGAGAGAGAGAATGATAGAGAAAAGAGAATGATAGAGAAAGAGAATGATAGAAAGAGAGAATGATAGAAAAAGGGAATGATAGAGAAAGGGAATGATAGAGAGAGAATGATATAGAGAGATAATGTTAGACAGAGAATGATAGAGAGAGAGAATGATAGAGAGAGAATGATAGTGAGAGAATGATAGAGAGAGAGAATGATAGAGAGAGAAAATGATAGAAAGAGAATGATAGAGAGCGAATGATAGAGAGAGAATGATAGTGAGAGAGAATGAAAGAGAGAGAGAATGATGGAGAGAGAGAATAATAGAGAGCGAATGATAGAGAGAGAGAATGATAGAAACAGAGAATGATAGAGAGAGGGAATGATAGAGAGAGAATGATAGAGAGAGATAATGATAGAGAGAGAGAATGATAGAGAAAGAGAAAATGATGGAGAGAGAGAATGATGGAGAGAGAGAATGATAGAGAGAGAGAATGATAGAGAGAGAATGATAAAGAGAGAGAATGATGGAGAGAGAGAATGATGGAGAGAGAGAATGATAGTGAGAGAGAATGATAGAGAGGGAGAATGATGGAGAGACATAATGATAGAGACAGAGAATGATAGAGAGAGAGAGAATGATAGAGAGAATGATAGCGAGAGAATGATTGAGAGAGAATGATGGAGAGAAAGAATGATAGTGAGAGAGAATGATGAAGAGAATGATAGAGGGAGAATGATGGAAAGAAAGAATGATAGTGAGAGAGAATGATAGAGAGAGAGAGAATGATAGAGAAAGAGAATGATAGAAAGAGAGAATGATAGAGAGAGGGAATGATAGAGAGAGAATGATAGAGAGAGAATGATAGAGAGAGATAATGATAGACAGAGAATGATAGAGAGAGAGAATGATAGAGAGAGAGAATGATAGAGAGAGGGAATGATAGAGAGAGAATGATAGAGAGAGATAATGATAGAGACAGAGAATAATAGAGAGAGAATGATAGAGAGAGAGAATGATAGAGAAAGAGAATGATAGAGAGAGAGAGAGAGTGATAGAGAGAATGATAGCGATGGAATGATAGAGAGAGAGAATGATAGCGAGAGAATGATAGAGAAAGATAAAATGATAGAGAGAGAATGATAGAAAGAGAGAATGATAGAGAGAGGGAATGATCGAGAGAGAATGATAGAGAGAGAATGATAGAGAGAGATAATGATAGAGAGAGGGAATGATAGAGAGAGAATGATAGAGAGAGATAATGATAGAGACAGAGAATGATAGAGAGAGAGAATGATAGAGAAAGAGAATGATAGAGAGAGACAATGATAGAGAGAGGGAATGATAGAGAGAGAATGATAGAGAGAGATAATGATAGAGACAGAGAATAATAGAGAGAGTATGATAGAGAAAGAGAAAGATAGAGAGAGAGAGAATGATAGAGAGAATGATAGCGAGAGAATGATAGAGAGTGAGAATGATGGTGAGAGAGAATGATAGAGAGAGAAAGAATGATGGAGAAAGAGAAAATGATGGAGAGGGAGAATGATAGAGAGAGAGAATGATAGTGTGAGAGAATGATAGTGAGAGAGAATGATAGAGAGAGAATGATAGTGAAAGAGAGAGATAGAGAGAGAGAATGATGGAGAGAGAGAGAATGATGGAGAGAGAATGATGGAGAGAGAATGATGGAGAGAGAGAATGATAGAAAGAGAGAATGATAGAGAGAGAGAGAATGATAGAGAAAGAGAAAATGATGGAGAGAGAGAATGATGGAGAGAGAGAATGATAGAGAGAGAGAATGATAGAGAGCGAATGATAGAGAGAGAATGATAGTGAGAGAGAATGATAGAGAGCGAATGATAGTTAGAGAGAATGATAGAGAGAGAGAATGATGGAGAGAGAGAATGATAGAGAGAGAATGATATAAAGAGAGAATAATAGAGAGAGGGAATGATAGAGAGAGAATGATAGAGAGAGATAATGATAGTGAGAGAGAATGATAGAGAGAGAGAATGATGGAGAGAGAGAATGATGGGGAGAGAGAATGATAGAGAGAGAGAATGATAGAGAGAGAATGATAGTTAGAGAGAATGATAGAGAGAGAGAATGATGGAGAGAGAGAATGATGGAGAGAGAGAGAATGATATAAAGAGAGAATGATAGAGAGAGGGAATGATAGAGAGAGAATGATAGAGAGAGATAATGATAGTGAGAGAGAATGATAGAGAGAGAGAATGATGGAGAGAGATAATGATAGAGAGAATGATAGCGAGAGAATGATGGAGAGAGAGAATGATAGAGAGAGCGAATGATGGAGAGAGAGAATGATAGAGAGAGAGAATGATGGAGAGAGAGAATGATAGAGATAGAATGATGGAGAGAGAGAATGATAGAAAGAGAGAATGATAGAGAGAGGGAATGATAGAGAGAGAATGATAGAGAGAGATAATGATAGTGAGAGAGAATGATACAGAGAGAGAATGATAGAGAGAGAGAATGATAGAGAGAGAGAATGATAGAGAGAGGTAATGATAGAGACAGAGAACGATAGAGAGAGAATGATAGAAAGAGAGAATGATAGAGAGAGAGAGAATGATAGAGAAAGAGAAAATGATGGAGAGAGAGAATGATGGAGAGAGAGAATAATAGAGAGAGAGAATGATAGAGAGCGAATGATAGAGAGAGAGAATGATAGAGAAAGAGAATGATAGACAGAGAGAGAATGATAGCGAGAGATAATGATAGAGACAGAGAATAATAGAGAGAAAATGATAGAGAGAGAGAGAATGATAGAGAGAATGATGGATAGAGGGAATGATAGAGAGAGATAATAATAGAGACAGAGAATGATAGAGAGAGCGAGAACGATGGAGAGAGAGAATGATAGAGAGAGCGAATGAGAGAGAGAGTGAATGATAGAGAGAGAATGATAGAGAGAGAGAATGATAGAGAAAGAGAATGATAGAAAGAGAATGATGGAGAGAGAGAATGATAGAGAAAAGAGAATGATAGAGAAAGAGAATGATAGAAAGAGAGAATAATAGAAAAAGGGAATGATAGAGAAAGGGAATGATAGAGAGAGAATGATAGAGAGAGAATGATAGAGAGAGATAATGATAGAGACAGAGAATGATAGAGGGAGAATGATAGAGAGAGAATGATAGAGAGAGGAATGATAGAGAAAGAGAATGATAGAGAGAGCGAGAATGATGGAGCGAGAGAATGATAGAGAGAGGGAATGATAGAGAGAGAATGATAGAGAGAGATAATGATAGAGACAGAGAATGATAGAGAGAAAATGATAGAGAGAGAATGATAGAGACAGAGAATGATAGAGAGAGAGCGAATGATAGCGAGAGAATGATAGAGAAAGAATGATGGAGAGAGAGAATGATAGAGAGAGAGAGAATAATCGAGAAAGAGAATGATAGAAAGAGAGAATGATGGTGAGAGAGAATGATAGAGAGAGAGAATGATGGAGAGAGAGAATGATAGAGAGAGGGAATGATAGAGAGAGAATGATAGAGAGAGATAATGATAGAGACAGAGAATGATAGAGAGAGAATGATGGAGAGAGAGAATGATAGAAAGAGAGAATGATAGAGAGAGGGAATGATAGAGAGAGAATGATAGAAAGCGATAATGATAGTGAGAGAGAATGATAAAGAGAGAGAGAATGATGGAGAGAGGGAATGATAGAGAGAGAGAATGATAGAGAGAGGGAATGATAGTGAGAGAATGATAGAGAGAGAAAATGATAGAGAGAGAATGATAGAGAGCGAATGATAGAGAGAGAATGATAGTGAGAGAGAATGATAGAGAGAGAGAATGATGGAGAGAGAGAATGATAGAGAGCGAATGATAGAGAGAGAATGATAGAAAGAGAGAATGATAGAGAGAAAATGATAGAGAGAGAGAGAATGATAGAGAAAGCGAATGATAGAGAAAGAGAATGATAGAGAGAGAGAATGAGAGAGAGATAATGATAGAGAGAGAGAATAATAGAGTGAGAATGATAGAGAGAGATAATGATGGTGAGAGAGAATGATAGAGAGAGAATGATGGAGAGAGAGAATGATAGAGAGAGAGAATGATCGAGAGAGGGAATGATAGCGAGAGAATGATAGAGACAGAGAATGATAGAGAGAAAATGATAGAGAGAGAGAATGATAGAGAAAGAGAATGATAGAGAGAGAGAGAATGATAGAGAGAATGATAGCGAGAGAATGATAGAGAGAGAATGATGGAGAGAGAGAATGATAGAGAGAGGGAATGATAGAGAGAGAATGATAGAGAGAGATAATGATAGAGACAGAGAATGATAGAGGGAGAATGATAGAGAGAGAATGATAGAGAGAGGAATGATAGAGAAAGAGAATGATAGAGAGAGCGAGAATGATGGAGCGAGAGAATGATAGAGAGAGGGAATGATAGAGAGAGAATGATAGAGAGAGATAATGATAGAGACAGAGAATGATAGAGAGAAAATGATAGAGAGAGAATGATAGAGACAGAGAATGATAGAGAGAGAGCGAATGATAGCGAGAGAATGATAGAGAAAGAATGATGGAGAGAGAGAATGATAGAGAGAGAGAGAATAATCGAGAAAGAGAATGATAGAAAGAGAGAATGATGGTGAGAGAGAATGATAGAGAGAGAGAATGATGGAGAGAGAGAATGATAGAGAGAGGGAATGATAGAGAGAGAATGATAGAGAGAGATAATGATAGAGACAGAGAATGATAGAGAGAGAATGATGGAGAGAGAGAATGATAGAAAGAGAGAATGATAGAGAGAGGGAATGATAGAGAGAGAATGATAGAAAGCGATAATGATAGTGAGAGAGAATGATAAAGAGAGAGAGAATGATGGAGAGAGGGAATGATAGAGAGAGAGAATGATAGAGAGAGGGAATGATAGAGAGAGAATGATAGAGAGAGATAATGATAGAGACAGAGAATGATAGAGAGAAAATGATAAAGAGAGAATGATAGAGAGAATGATAGCGAGAGAATGATGGAGAGAGGGAATGATAGAGAGAGATAATGATAGAGACAGAGAATGATAGAGAGAGAGAGAATGATGGAGAGAGAGAATGATAGAGAGAGCGAATGATGGAGAGAGAGAATGATAGAGAGAGAGAATGATGGAGAGAGAGAATGATAGAGAGAGAATGATGGAGAGAGAGAATGATAGAAAGAGAGAATGATAGAGAGAGGGAATGATGGAGAGAGAATGATAGAGAGAGATAATGATAGTGAGAGAGAATGATAGAGGGAGAGGATGATGGAGAGAGAGAATGATAGAGATAGATAATGATAGAGACAGAGAACGATAGAGAGAGAATGATAGAGAGAGAGAATGATAGAGAAAGAGAATGATAGAGAAAGAGAAAATGATGGAGAGAGAGAATGATGGAGAGAGAGAATGATAGAGAGAGAGAATGATAGAGAGAGAATGATAAAGAGAGAGAATGATGGAGAGAGAGAATGATGGAGAGAGAGAATGATAGTGAGAAAGAATGATAGAGAGGGAGAATGATGGAGAGACATAATGATAGAGACAGAGAATGATAGAGAGAAAATGATAGAGAGAGAAAGAATGATAGAGAGAATGATAGCGAGAGAATGATGGAGAGAGGGAATGATAGAGAGAGATAATGATAGAGACAGAGAATGATAGAGAGAGAGAGAACGATGGAGAGAGAGAATGATAGAGAGAGCGAATGAGAGAGAGAGTGAATGATAGAGAGAGAATGATAGAAAGAGAGAATGATAGAGAAAGAGAATGATAGAAAGAGAATGATGGAGAGAGAGAATGATAGAGAAAAGAGAATGATAGAGAAAGAGAATGATAGAAAGAGAGAATGATAGAAAAAGGGAATGATAGAGAAAGGGAATGATAGAGAGAGAATGATATAGAGAGATAATGTTAGACAGAGAATGATAGAGAGAGAGAATGATAGAGAGAGAATGATAGTGAGAGAATGATAGAGAGAGAGAATGATAGAGAGAGAAAATGATAGAAAGAGAATGATAGAGAGCGAATGATAGAGAGAGAATGATAGTGAGAGAGAATGAAAGAGAGAGAGAATGATGGAGAGAGAGAATAATAGAGAGCGAATGATAGAGAGAGAGAATGATAGAAACAGAGAATGATAGAGAGAGGGAATGATAGAGAGAGAATGATAGAGAGAGATAATGATAGAGAGAGAGAATGATAGAGAAAGAGAAAATGATGGAGAGAGAGAATGATGGAGAGAGAGAATGATAGAGAGAGAGAATGATAGAGAGAGAATGATAAAGAGAGAGAATGATGGAGAGAGAGAATGATGGAGAGAGAGAATGATAGTGAGAGAGAATGATAGAGAGGCAGAATGATGGAGAGACATAATGATAGAGACAGAGAATGATAGAGAGAGAGAGAATGATAGAGAGAATGATAGCGAGAGAATGATTGAGAGAGAATGATGGAGAGAAAGAATGATAGTGAGAGAGAATGATGAAGAGAATGATAGAGGGAGAATGATGGAAAGAAAGAATGATAGTGAGAGAGAATGATAGAGAGAGAGAGAATGATAGAGAAAGAGAATGATAGAAAGAGAGAATGATAGAGAGAGGGAATGATAGAGAGAGAATGATAGAGAGAGAATGATAGAGAGAGATAATGATAGACAGAGAATGATAGAGAGAGAGAATGATAGAGAGAGAGAATGATAGAGAGAGGGAATGATAGAGAGAGAATGATAGAGAGAGATAATGATAGAGACAGAGAATAATAGAGAGAGAATGATAGAGAGAGAGAATGATAGAGAAAGAGAATGATAGAGAGAGAGAGAGAGTGATAGAGAGAATGATAGCGATGGAATGATAGAGAGAGAGAATGATAGCGAGAGAATGATAGAGAAAGATAAAATGATAGAGAGAGAATGATAGAAAGAGAGAATGATAGAGAGAGGGAATGATCGAGAGAGAATGATAGAGAGAGAATGATAGAGAGAGATAATGATAGAGAGAGGGAATGATAGAGAGAGAATGATAGAGAGAGATAATGATAGAGACAGAGAATGATAGAGAGAGAGAATGATAGAGAAAGAGAATGATAGAGAGAGACAATGATAGAGAGAGGGAATGATAGAGAGAGAATGATAGAGAGAGATAATGATAGAGACAGAGAATAATAGAGAGAGTATGATAGAGAAAGAGAAAGATAGAGAGAGAGAGAATGATAGAGAGAATGATAGCGAGAGAATGATAGAGAGTGAGAATGATGGTGAGAGAGAATGATAGAGAGAGAGAGAATGATGGAGAAAGAGAAAATGATGGAGAGGGAGAATGATAGAGAGAGAGAATGATAGTGTGAGAGAATGATAGTGAGAGAGAATGATAGAGAGAGAATGATAGTGAAAGAGAGAGATAGAGAGAGAGAATGATGGAGAGAGAGAGAATGATGGAGAGAGAATGATGGAGAGAGAATGATGGAGAGAGAGAATGATAGAAAGAGAGAATGATAGAGAGAGAGAGAATGATAGAGAAAGAGAAAATGATGGAGAGAGAGAATGATGGAGAGAGAGAATGATAGAGAGAGAGAATGATAGAGAGCGAATGATAGAGAGAGAATGATAGTGAGAGAGAATGATAGAGAGCGAATGATAGTTAGAGAGAATGATAGAGAGAGAGAATGATGGAGAGAGAGAATGATAGAGAGAGAATGATATAAAGAGAGAATAATAGAGAGAGGGAATGATAGAGAGAGAATGATAGAGAGAGATAATGATAGTGAGAGAGAATGATAGAGAGAGAGAATGATGGAGAGAGAGAATGATGGGGAGAGAGAATGATAGAGAGAGAGAATGATAGAGAGAGAATGATAGTTAGAGAGAATGATAGAGAGAGAGAATGATGGAGAGAGAGAATGATGGAGAGAGAGAGAATGATATAAAGAGAGAATGATAGAGAGAGGGAATGATAGAGAGAGAATGATAGAGAGAGATAATGATAGTGAGAGAGAATGATAGAGAGAGAGAATGATGGAGAGAGATAATGATAGAGAGAATGATAGCGAGAGAATGATGGAGAGAGAGAATGATAGAGAGAGCGAATGATGGAGAGAGAGAATGATAGAGAGAGAGAATGATGGAGAGAGAGAATGATAGAGATAGAATGATGGAGAGAGAGAATGATAGAAAGAGAGAATGATAGAGAGAGGGAATGATAGAGAGAGAATGATAGAGAGAGATAATGATAGTGAGAGAGAATGATACAGAGAGAGAATGATAGAGAGAGAGAATGATAGAGAGAGAGAATGATAGAGAGAGGTAATGATAGAGACAGAGAACGATAGAGAGAGAATGATAGAAAGAGAGAATGATAGAGAGAGAGAGAATGATAGAGAAAGAGAAAATGATGGAGAGAGAGAATGATGGAGAGAGAGAATAATAGAGAGAGAGAATGATAGAGAGCGAATGATAGAGAGAGAATGATAGTGAAAGAGAATGATAGAGAAAGAGAAAATGATGGAGAGAGAGAATGATGGAGAGAGAATGATAGAGAGAGAGAATGATAGAGAGAGAATGATAAAGAGAGAGAATGATGGAGAGAGAGAATGATGGAGAGAGAGAATGATAGTGAGAGAGAATGATAGAGAGAGAGAATGATGGAGAGACATAATGATGGAGACAGAGAATGATAGAGAGAGAGAGAATGATAGAGAGAATGATAGCGAGAGAATGATTGAGAGAGAATGATGGAGAGAAAGAATGTTAGTGAGAGAGAATGATAGAGAGAATGATAGAGGGAGAATGATGGAGAGAAAGAATGATAGTGAGAGAGAATGATAGAGAGAGAGAGAATGATAGAGCAAGAGAATGATAGAAAGAGAGAATGATAGAGAGAGGGAATGATAGAGAGAGAATGATAGAGAGAGATAATGATAGAGACAGAGAATGATAGAGAGAGAATGATAGAGAGAGAGAATGATAGAGAGAGAGAATGATAGAGAAAGAGAATGATAGAGAGAGAGAGAGAGTGATAGAGAGAATGATAGAGAGAGAAAATGATGGCGAGAGAATGATAGAGAAAGATAAAATGATCGAGAGAGAGAATGATGGAGAGAGGGAATGATAGAGAGAGAGAGAGAATGATAGAGAGAATGATAGAGAGAGAATGATAGAAAGAGAGAATGATAGAGAGAGGGAATGATAGAGAGAGAATGATAGAGAGAGAATGATAGAGAGAGATAATGATAGAGAGAGGGAATGATAGAGAGATAATGATAGAGACAGAAAATGATAGAGAGAGAGAGAATGATAGAGAAAGAGAATGATAGAGAGAGAGAATGATAGAGAGAGGGAATGATAGAGAGGGAATGATAGAGAGAATGATAGCGAGAGAATGATGGAGAGAGAGAATGATAGAGAGAGCGAATGATGGAGAGAGAGAATGATAGAGAGAGAGAATGATGGAGAGAGAGAATGATAGAGATAGAATGATGGAGAGAGAGAATGATAGAAAGAGAGAATGATAGAGAGAGGGAATGATAGAGAGAGAATGATAGAGAGAGATAATGATAGTGAGAGAGAATGATACAGAGAGAGAATGATAGAGAGAGAGAATGATAGAGAGAGAGAATGATAGAGAGAGGTAATGATAGAGACAGAGAACGATAGAGAGAGAATGATAGAAAGAGAGAATGATAGAGAGAGAGAGAATGATAGAGAAAGAGAAAATGATGGAGAGAGAGAATGATGGAGAGAGAGAATAATAGAGAGAGAGAATGATAGAGAGCGAATGATAGAGAGAGAATGATAGTGAAAGAGAATGATAGAGAAAGAGAAAATGATGGAGAGAGAGAATGATGGAGAGAGAATGATAGAGAGAGAGAATGATAGAGAGAGAATGATAAAGAGAGAGAATGATGGAGAGAGAGAATGATGGAGAGAGAGAATGATAGTGAGAGAGAATGATAGAGAGAGAGAATGATGGAGAGACATAATGATAGAGACAGAGAATGATAGAGAGAGAGAGAATGATAGAGAGAATGATAGCGAGAGAATGATTGAGAGAGAATGATGGAGAGAAAGAATGTTAGTGAGAGAGAATGATAGAGAGAATGATAGAGGGAGAATGATGGAGAGAAAGAATGATAGTGAGAGAGAATGATAGAGAGAGAGAGAATGATAGAGAAAGAGAATGATAGAAAGAGAGAATGATAGAGAGAGGGAATGATAGAGAGAGAATGATAGAGAGAGATAATGATAGAGACAGAGAATGATAGAGAGAGAATGATAGAGAGAGAGAATGATAGAGAGAGAGAATGATAGAGAAAGAGAATGATAGAGAGAGAGAGAGAGTGATAGAGAGAATGATAGAGAGAGAAAATGATGGCGAGAGAATGATAGAGAAAGATAAAATGATGGAGAGAGAGAATGATGGAGAGAGGGAATGATAGAGAGAGAGAGAGAATGATAGAGAGAATGATAGAGAGAGAATGATAGAAAGAGAGAATGATAGAGAGAGGGAATGATAGAGAGAGAATGATAGAGAGAGAATGATAGAGAGAGATAATGATAGAGAGAGGGAATGATAGAGAGATAATGATAGAGACAGAAAATGATAGAGAGAGAGAGAATGATAGAGAAAGAGAATGATAGAGAGAGAGAATGATAGAGAGAGGGAATGATAGAGAGGGAATGATAGAGAGAATGATAGCGAGAGAATGATTGAGAGAGAATGATGGAGAGAAAGAATGATAGTGAGAGAGAATGATAAAGAGAATGATAGAGGGAGAATGATGGAAAGAAAGAATGATAGTGAGAGAGAATGATAGAGAAAGAGAATGATAGAAAGAGAGAATGATAGAGAGAGGGAATGATAGAGAGAGAATGATAGAGAGAGAATGATAGAGAGAGATAATGATAGACAGAGAATGATAGAGAGAGAGAATGATAGAGAGAGAGAATGATAGAGAGAGGGAATGATAGAGAGAGAATGATAGAGAGAGATAATGATAGAGACAGAGAATAATAGAGAGAGAATGACAGAGAGAGAGAATGATAGAGAAAGAGAATGATAGAGAGAGAGAGAGAGTGATAGAGAGAATGATAGCGATGGAATGATAGAGAGAGAGAATGATAGCGAGAGAATGATAGAGAAAGATAAAATGATAGAGAGAGAATGATAGAAAGAGAGAATGATAGAGAGAGGGAATGATCGAGAGAGAATGATAGAGAGAGAATGATAGAGAGAGATAATGATAGAGAGAGGGAATGATAGAGAGAGAATGATAGAGAGAGATAATGATAGAGACAGAGAATGATAGAGAGAGAGAATGATAGAGAAAGAGAATGATAGAGAGAGACAATGATAGAGAGAGGGAATGATAGAGAGAGAATGATAGAGAGAGATAATGATAGAGACAGAGAATAATAGAGAGAGTATGATAGAGAAAGTGAAAGATAGAGAGAGAGAGAATGATAGAGAGAATGATAGCGAGAGAATGATAGAGAGTGAGAATGATGGTGAGAGAGAATGATAGAGAGAGAGAGAATGATGGAGAAAGAGAAAATGATGGAGAGGGAGAATGATAGAGAGAGAGAATGATAGTGTGAGAGAATGATAGTGAGAGAGAATGATAGAGAGAGAATGATAGTGAAAGAGAGAGATAGAGAGAGAGAATGATGGAGAGAGAGAGAATGATGGAGAGAGAATGATGGAGAGAGAGAATGATAGAAAGAGAGAATGATAGAGAGAGAGAGAATGATAGAGAAAGAGAAAATGATGGAGAGAGAGAATGATGGAGAGAGAGAATGATAGAGAGAGAGAATGATAGAGAGCGAATGATAGAGAGAGAATGATAGTGAGAGAGAATGATAGAGAGCGAATGATAGTTAGAGAGGATGATAGAGAGAGAGAATGTTGGAGAGAGAGAATGATAGAGATAGAATGATATAAAGAGAGAATGATAGAGAGAGGGAATGATAGAGAGAGAATGATAGAGAGAGATAATGATAGTGAGAGAGAATGATAGAGAGAGAGAATGATGGAGAGAGAGAATGATGGGGAGAGAGAATGATAGAGAGAGAGAATGATAGAGAGAGAATGATAGTTAGAGAGAATGAAGTAGAGAGAGAGAATGATGGAGAGAGAGAATGATGGAGAGAGAGAATGATGGAGAGAGAGAGAATGATATAAAGAGAGAATGATAGAGAGGGGGGATGATAGAGAGAGAATGATAGAGAGAGATAATGATAGTGAGAGAGAATGATAGAGAGAGAGAATGATGGAGAGAGATAATGATAGAGAGAATGATAGCGAGAGAATGATGGAGAGAGAGAATGATAGAGAGAGCGAATGATGGAGAGAGAGAATGATAGAGAGAGAGAATGATGGAGAGAGAGAATGATAGAGAGAGAATGATGGAGAGAGAGAATGATAGAAAGAGAGAATGATAGAGAGAGGGAATGATAGAGAGAGAATGATAGAGAGAGATAATGATAGTGAGAGAGAATGATACAGAGAGAGAATGATAGAGAGAGAGAATGATAGAGAGAGAGAATGATAGAGAGAGATAATGATAGAGACAGAGAACGATAGAGAGAGAATGATAGAAAGAGAGAATGATAGAGAGAGAGAGAATGATAGAGAAAGAGAAAATGATGGAGAGAGAGAATGATGGAGAGAGGCTATAATAGAGAGAGAGAATGATAGAGAGCGAATGATAGAGAGAGAATGATAGTGAAAGAGAATGATAGAGAAAGAGAAAATGATGGAGAGAGAGAATGATGGAGAGAGAATGATAGAGAGAGAGAATGATAGAGAGAGAATGATAAAGAGAGAGAATGATGGAGAGAGAGAATGATGGAGAGAGAGAATGATAGTGAGAGAGAATGATAGAGAGAGAGAATGATGGAGAGACATAATGATAGAGACAGAGAATGATAGAGAGAGAGAGAATGATAGAGAGAATGATAGCGAGAGAATGATTGAGAGAGAATGATGGAGAGAAAGAATGTTAGTGAGAGAGAATGATAGAGAGAATGATAGAGGGAGAATGATGGAGAGAAAGAATGATAGTGAGAGAGAATGATAGAGAGAGAGAGAATGATAGAGAAAGAGAATGATAGAAAGAGAGAATGATAGAGGGAGGGAATGATAGAGAGAGAATGATAGAGAGAGATAATGATAGAGACAGAGAATGATAGAGAGAGAATGATAGAGAGAGAGAATGATAGAGAGAGAGAATGATAGAGAAAGAGAATGATAGAGAGAGAGAGAGAGTGATAGAGAGAATGATAGAGAGAGAAAATGATGGCGAGAGAATGATAGAGAAAGATAAAATGATGGAGAGAGAGAATGATGGAGAGAGGGAATGATAGAGAGAGAGAGAGAATGATAGAGAGAATGATAAAGAGAGAATGATAGAAAGAGAGAATGATAGAGAGAGGGAATGATAGAGAGAGAATGATAGAGAGAGAATGATAGAGAGAGATAATGATAGAGAGAGGGAATGATAGAGAGATAATGATAGAGACAGAAAATGATAGAGAGAGAGAGAATGATAGAGAAAGAGAATGATAGAGAGAGAGAATGATAGAGAGAGGGAATGATAGAGAGGGAATGATAGAGAGAATGATAGCGAGAGAATGATTGAGAGAGAATGATGGAGAGAAAGAATGATAGTGAGAGAGAATGATAAAGAGAATGATAGAGGGAGAATGATGGAAAGAAAGAATGATAGTGAGAGAGAATGATAGAGAAAGAGAATGATAGAAAGAGAGAATGATAGAGAGAGGGAATGATAGAGAGAGAATGATAGAGAGAGAATGATAGAGAGAGATAATGATAGACAGAGAATGATAGAGAGAGAGAATGATAGAGAGAGGGAATGATAGAGAGAGAATGATAGAGAGAGATAATGATAGAGACAGAGAATAATAGAGAGAGAATGATAGAGAGAGAGAATGATAGAGAAAGAGAATGATAGAGAGAGAGAGAGAGTGATAGAGAGAATGATAGCGATGGAATGATAGAGAGAGAGAATGATAGCGAGAGAATGATAGAGAAAGATAAAATGATAGAGAGAGAATGATAGAAAGAGAGAATGATAGAGAGAGGGAATGATCGAGAGAGAATGATAGAGAGAGAATGATAGAGAGAGATAATGATAGAGAGAGGGAATGATAGAGAGAGAATGATAGAGAGAGATAATGATAGAGACAGAGAATGATAGAGAGAGAGAATGATAGAGAAAGAGAATGATAGAGAGAGACAATGATAGAGAGAGGGAATGATAGAGAGAGAATGATAGAGAGAGATAATGATAGAGACAGAGAATAATAGAGAGAGTATGATAGAGAAAGAGAAAGATAGAGAGAGAGAGAATGATAGAGAGAATGATAGCGAGAGAATGATAGAGAGTGAGAATGATGGTGAGAGAGAATGATAGAGAGAGAGAGAATGATGGAGAAAGAGAAAATGATGGAGAGGGAGAATGATAGAGAGAGAGAATGATAGTGTGAGAGAATGATAGTGAGAGAGAATGATAGAGAGAGAATGATAGTGAAAGAGAGAGATAGAGAGAGAGAATGATGGAGAGAGAGAGAATGATGGAGAGAGAATGATGGAGAGAGAGAATGATAGAAAGAGAGAATGATAGAGAGAGAGAGAATGATAGAGAAAGAGAAAATGATGGAGAGAGAGAATGATGGAGAGAGAGAATGATAGAGAGAGAGAATGATAGAGAGCGAATGATAGAGAGAGAATGATAGTGAGAGAGAATGATAGAGAGCGAATGATAGTTAGAGAGAATGATAGAGAGAGAGAATGATGGAGAGAGAGAATGATAGAGAGAGAATGATATAAAGAGAGAATAATAGAGAGAGGGAATGATAGAGAGAGAATGATAGAGAGAGATAATGATAGTGAGAGAGAATGATAGAGAGAGAGAGAATGATGGAGAGAGAGAATGATGGGGAGAGAGAATGATAGAGAGAGAGAATGATAGAGAGAGAATGATAGTTAGAGAGAATGATAGAGAGAGAGAATGATGGAGAGAGAGAATGATGGAGAGAGAGAATGATGGAGAGAGAGAGAATGATATAAAGAGAGAATGATAGAGAGAGGGAATGATAGAGAGAGAATGATAGAGAGAGATAATGATAGTGAGAGAGAATGATAGAGAGAGAGAATGATGGAGAGAGATAATGATAGAGAGAATGATAGCGAGAGAATGATGGAGAGAGAGAATGAAAGAGAGAGCGAACGATGGAGAGAGAGAATGATAGAGAGAGAGAATGATGGAGAGAGAGAATGATAGAGATAGAATGATGGAGAGAGAGAATGATAGAAAGAGAGAATGATAGAGAGAGGGAATGATAGAGAGAGAATGATAGAGAGAGATAATGATAGTGAGAGAGAATGATACAGAGAGAGAATGATAGAGAGAGAGAATGATAGAGAGAGAGAATGATAGAGAGAGGTAATGATAGAGACAGAGAACGATAGAGAGAGAATGATAGAAAGAGAGAATGATAGAGAGAGAGAGAGAATGATAGAGAAAGAGAAAATGATGGAGAGAGAGAATGATGGAGAGAGAGAATAATAGAGAGAGAGAATGATAGAGAGCGAATGATAGAGAGAGAATGATAGTGAAAGAGAATGATAGAGAAAGAGAAAATGATGGAGAGAGAGAATGATGGAGAGAGAATGATAGAGAGAGAGAATGATAGAGAGAGAATGATAAAGAGAGAGAATGATGGAGAGAGAGAATGATGGAGAGAGAGAATGATAGTGAGAGAGAATGATAGAGAGAGAGAATGATGGAGAGACATAATGATAGAGACAGAGAATGATAGAGAGAGAGAGAATGATAGAGAGAATGATAGCGAGAGAATGATTGAGAGAGAATGATGGAGAGAAAGAATGTTAGTGAGAGAGAATGATAGAGAGAATGATAGAGGGAGAATGATGGAGAGAAAGAATGATAGTGAGAGAGAATGATGGAGAGAGAGAGAATGATAGAGAAAGAGAATGATAGAAAGAGAGAATGATAGAGAGAGGGAATGATAGAGAGAGAATGATAGAGAGAGATAATGATAGAGACAGAGAATGATAGAGAGAGAATGATAGAGAGAGAGAATGATAGAGAGAGAGAATGATAGAGAGAGAGAATGATAGAGAGAGAGAGAGAGTGATAGAGAGAATGATAGAGAGAGAAAATGATGGCGAGAGAATGATAGAGAAAGATAAAATGATGGAGAGAGAGAATGATGGAGAGAGGGAATGATAGAGAGAGAGAGAGAATGATAGAGAGAATGATAGAGAGAGAATGATAGAAAGAGAGAATGATAGAGAGAGGGAATGATAGAGAGAGAATGATAGAGAGAGAATGATAGAGAGAGAATGATAGAGAGAGATAATGATAGAGAGAGGGAATGATAGAGAGATAATGATAGAGACAGAAAATGATAGAGAGAGAGAGAATGATAGAGAAAGAGAATGATAGAGAGAGAGAATGATAGAGAGAGGGAATGATAGAGAGGGAATGATAGAGAGAATGATAGCGAGAGAATGATTGAGAGAGAATGATGGAGAGAAAGAATGATAGTGAGAGAGAATGATAAAGAGAATGATAGAGGGAGAATGATGGAAAGAAAGAATGATAGTGAGAGAGAATGATAGAGAAAGAGAATGATAGAAAGAGAGAATGATAGAGAGAGGGAATGATAGAGAGAGAATGATAGAGAGAGAATGATAGAGAGAGATAATGATAGACAGAGAATGATAGAGAGAGAGAATGATAGAGAGAGAGAATGATAGAGAGAGGGAATGATAGAGAGAGAATGATAGAGAGAGATAATGATAGAGACAGAGAATAATAGAGAGAGAATGATAGAGAGAGAGAATGATAGAGAAAGAGAATGATAGAGAGAGAGAGAGAGTGATAGAGAGAATGATAGCGATGGAATGATAGAGAGAGAGAATGATAGCGAGAGAATGATAGAGAAAGATAAAATGATAGAGAGAGAATGATAGAAAGAGAGAATGATAGAGAGAGGGAATGATCGAGAGAGAATGATAGAGAGAGAATGATAGAGAGAGATAATGATAGAGAGAGGGAATGATAGAGAGAGAATGATAGAGAGAGATAATGATAGAGACAGAGAATGATAGAGAGAGAGAATGATAGAGAAAGAGAATGATAGAGAGAGACAATGATAGAGAGAGGGAATGATAGAGAGAGAATGATAGAGAGAGATAATGATAGAGACAGAGAATAATAGAGAGAGTATGATAGAGAAAGAGAAAGATAGAGAGAGAGAGAATGATAGAGAGAATGATAGCGAGAGAATGATAGAGAGTGAGAATGATGGTGAGAGAGAATGATAGAGAGAGAGAGAATGATGGAGAAAGAGAAAATGATGGAGAGGGAGAATGATAGAGAGAGAGAATGATAATGTGAGAGAATGATAGTGAGAGAGAATGATAGAGAGAGAATGATAGTGAAAGAGAGAGATAGAGAGAGAGAATGATGGAGAGAGAGAGAATGATGGAGAGAGAATGATGGAGAGAGAGAATGATAGAAAGAGAGAATGATAGAGAGAGAGAGAATGATAGAGAAAGAGAAAATGATGGAGAGAGAGAATGATGGAGAGAGAGAATGATAGAGAGAGAGAATGATAGAGAGCGAATGATAGAGAGAGAATGATAGTGAGAGAGAATGATAGAGAGCGAATGATAGTTAGAGAGAATGATAGAGAGAGAGAATGATGGAGAGAGAGAATGATAGAGATAGAATGATATAAAGAGAGAATGATAGAGAGAGGGAATGATAGAGAGAGAATGATAGAGAGAGATAATGATAGTGAGAGAGAATGATAGAGAGAGAGAATGATGGAGAGAGAGAATGATGGGGAGAGAGAATGATAGAGAGAGAGAATGATAGAGAGAGAATGATAGTTAGAGAGAATGAAGTAGAGAGAGAGAATGATGGAAAGAGAGAATGATGGAGAGAGAGAATGATGGAGAGAGAGAGAATGATATAAAGAGAGAATGATAGAGAGAGGGGATGATAGAGAGAGAATGATAGAGAGAGATAATGATAGTGAGAGAGAATGATAGAGAGAGAGAATGATGGAGAGAGATAATGATAGAGAGAATGATAGCGAGAGAATGATGGAGAGAGAGAATGATAGAGAGAGCGAATGATGGAGAGAGAGAATGATAGAGAGAGAGAATGATGGAGAGAGAGAATGATAGAGAGAGAATGATGGAGAGAGAGAATGATAGAAAGAGAGAATGATAGAGAGAGGGAATGATAGAGAGAGAATGATAGAGAGAGATAATCATAGTGAGAGAGAATGATACAGAGAGAGAATGATAGAGAGAGAGAATGATAGAGAGAGAGAATGATAGAGAGAGATAATGATAGAGACAGAGAACGATAGAGAGAGAATGATAGAAAGAGAGAATGATAGAGAGAGAGAGAATGATAGAGAAAGAGAAAATGATGGAGAGAGAGAATGATGGAGAGAGAGAATAATAGAGAGAGAGAATGATAGAGAGCGAATGATAGAGAGAGAATGATAGTGAAAGAGAATGATAGAGAAAGAGAAAATGATGGAGAGAGAGAATGATGGAGAGAGAATGATAGAGAGAGAGAATGATAGAGAGAGAATGATAAAGAGAGAGAATGATGGAGAGAGAGAATGATGGAGAGAGAGAATGATAGTGAGAGAGAATGATAGAGAGAGAGAATGATGGAGAGACATAATGATAGAGACAGAGAATGATAGAGAGAGAGAGAATGATAGAGAGAATGATAGCGAGAGAATGATTGAGAGAGAATGATGGAGAGAAAGAATGATAGTGAGAGAGAATGATAGAGAGAATGATAGAGGGAGAATGATGGAGAGAAAGAATGATAGTGAGAGAGAATGATAGAGAGAGAGAGAATGATAGAGAAAGAGAATGATAGAAAGAGAGAATGATAGAGAGAGGGAATGATAGAGAGAGAATGATAGAGAGAGATAATGATAGAGACAGAGAATGATAGAGAGAGAATGATAGAGAGAGAGAATGATAGAGAAAGAGAATGATAGAGAGAGAGAGAGAGTGATAGAGAGAATGATAGAGAGAGAAAATGATGGCGAGAGAATGATAGAGAAAGATAAAATGATGGAGAGAGGGAATGATAGAGAGAGAGAGAATGATAGAGAGAATGATAGAGAGAGAATGATAGAAAGAGAGAATGATAGAGAGAGGGAATGATAGAGAGAGAATGATAGAGAGAGAATGATAGAGAGAGATAATGATAGAGAGAGGGAATGATAGAGAGATAATGATAGAGACAGAGAATGATAGAGAGAGAGAGAATGATAGAGAAAGAGAATGATAGAGAGAGAGAATGATAGAGAGAGGGAATGATAGAGAGAGAATGATAGAGAGAGATAATGATAGAGACAGAGAATAATAGAGAGAGAGAATGATAGAGAAAGAGAATGATAGAGAGAGAGAGAATGATAGAGAGAGAGAGAGAGTGATAGAGAGAATGATAGCGATGGAATGATAGAGAGAGAGAATGATAGCGAGAGAATGATAGAGAAAGATAAAATGATAGAGAGAGAATGATAGAAAGAGAGAATGATAGAGAGAGGGAATGATCGAGAGAGAATGATAGAGAGAGAATGATAGAGAGAGATAATGATAGAGAGAGGGAATGATAGAGAGAGAATGATAGAGAGAGATAATGATAGAGACAGAGAATGATAGAGAGAGAGAATGATAGAGAAAGAGAATGATAGAGAGAGACAATGATAGAGAGAGGGAATGATAGAGAGAGAATGATAGAGAGAGATAATGATAGAGACAGAGAATAATAGAGAGAGTATGATAGAGAAAGAGAAAGATAGAGAGAGAGAGAATGATAGAGAGAATGATAGCGAGAGAATGATAGAGAGTGAGAATGATGGTGAGAGAGAATGATAGAGAGAGAGAGAATGATCGAGAAAGAGAAAATGATGGAGAGGGAGAATGATAGAGAGAGAGAATGATAGTGTGAGAGAATGATAGTGAGAGAGAATGATAGAGAGAGAATGATAGTGAAAGAGAGAGATAGAGAGAGAGAATGATGGAGAGAGAGAGAGAATGATGGAGAGAGAATGATGGAGAGAGAGAATGATAGAAAGAGAGAATGATAGAGAGAGAGAGAATGATAGAGAAAGAGAAAATGATGGAGAGAGAGAATGATGGAGAGAGAGAATGATAGAGAGAGAGAATGATAGAGAGCGAATGATAGAGAGAGAATGATAGTGAGAGAGAATGATAGAGAGCGAATGATAGTTAGAGAGAATGATAGAGAGAGAGAATGATGGAGAGAGAGAATGATAGAGAGAGAATGATATAAAGAGAGAATGATAGAGAGAGGGAATGATAGAGAGAGATATTGATAGTGAGAGAGAATGATAGAGAGAGAGAATGATGGAGAGAGAGAATGATGGGGAGAGAGAATGATAGAGAGAGAGAATGATAGAGAGAGAATGATAGTTAGAGAGAATGATAGAGAGAGAGAATGATGGAGAGAGAGAATGATGGAGAGAGAGAATGATGGAGAGAGAGAGAATGATATAAAGAGAGAATGATAGAGAGAGGGAATGATAGATAGAGAATGATAGAGAGAGATAATGATAGTGAGAGAGAATGATAGAGAGAGAGAATGATGGAGAGAGATAATGATAGAGAGAATGATAGCGAGAGAATGATGGAGAGAGAGAATGATAGAGAGAGCGAATGATGGAGAGAGAGAATGATAGAGAGAGAGAATGATGTAGAGAGAGAATGATAGAGATAGAATGATGGAGAGAGAGAATGATAGAAAGAGAGAATGATAGAGAGAGGGAATGATAGAGAGAGAATGATAGAGAGAGATAATGATAGTGAGAGAGAATGATACAGAGAGAGAATGATAGAGAGAGAGAATGATAGAGAGAGAGAATGATAGAGAGAGATAATGATAGAGACAGAGAACGATAGAGAGAGAATGATAGAAAGAGAGAATGATAGAGAGAGAGAGAATGATAGAGAAAGAGAAAATGATGGAGAGAGAGAATGATGGAGAGAGAGAATAATAGAGAGAGAGAATGATAGAGAGCGAATGATAGAGAGAGAATGATAGTGAAAGAGAATGATAGAGAAAGAGAAAATGATAGAGAGAGAGAATGATAGAGAGAGAATGATAAAGAGAGAGAATGATGGAGAGAGAGAATGATGGAGAGAGAGAATGATAGTGAGAGAGAATGATAGAGAGAGAGAATGATGGAGAGACATAATGATAGAGACAGAGAATGATAGAGAGAGAGAGAATGATAGAGAGAATGATAGCGAGAGAATGATTGAGAGAGAATGATGGAGAGAAAGAATGATAGTGAGAGAGAATGATAGAGAGAATGATAGAGGGAGAATGATGGAGAGAAAGAATGATAGTGAGAGAGAATGATAGAGAGAGAGAGAATGATAGAGAAAGAGAATGATAGAAAGAGAGAATGATAGAGAGAGGGAATGGTAGAGAGAGAATGATAGAGAGAGATAATGATAGAGACAGAGAATGATAGAGAGAGAATGATAGAGAGAGAGAATGATAGAGAAAGAGAATGATAGAGAGAGAGAGAGAGTGATAGAGAGAATGATAGAGAGAGAAAATGATGGCGAGAGAATGATAGAGAAAGATAAAATGATGGAGAGAGAGAATGATGGAGAGAGGGAATGATAGAGAGAGAGAGAATGATAGAGAGAATGATAGAGGGAGAATGATAGAAAGGGAGAATGATAGAGAGAGGGAATGATAGAGAGAGAATGATAGAGAGAGAATGATAGAGAGAGATAATGATAGAGAGAGGGAATGATAGAGAGATAATGATAGAGACAGAAAATGATAGAGAGAGAGAGAATGATAGAGAAAGAGAATGATAGAGAGAGAGAATGATAGAGAGAGGGAATGATAGAGAGGGAATGATAGAGAGAATGATAGCGAGAGAATGATGGAGAGAAAGAATGATAGTGAGAGAGAATGATAAAGAGAATGATAGACGGAGAATGATGGAAAGAAAGAATGATAGTGAGAGAGAATGATAGAGAGAGAGAGAATGACAGAGAAAGAGAATGATAGAAAGAGAGAATGATAGGGAGAGGGAATGATAGAGAGAGAATGATAGAGAGAGAATGATAGAGAGAGATAATGATAGACAGAGAATGATAGAGAGAGAGAATGATAGAGAGAGAGAATGATAGAGAGAGGGAATGATAGAGAGAGAATGATAGAGAGAGATAATGATAGAGACAGAGAATAATAGAGAGAGAATGATAGAGAGAGAGAGAGAGTGATAGAGAGAATGATAGCGATGGAATGATAGAGAGAGAGAATGATAGCGAGAGAATGATAGAGAAAGATAAAATGATAGAGAGAGAATGATAGAAAGAGAGAATGATAGAGAGAGGGAATGATCGAGAGAGAATGATAGAGAGAGAATGATAGAGAGAGATAATGATAGAGAGAGGGAATGATAGAGAGAGAATGATAGAGAGAGATAATGATAGAGACAGAGAATGATAGAGAGAGAGAATGATAGAGAAAGAGAATGATAGAGAGAGACAATGATAGAGAGAGGGAATGATAGAGAGAGAATGATAGAGAGAGATAATGATAGAGACAGAGAATAATAGAGAGAGTATGATAGAGAAAGAGAAAGATAGAGAGAGAGAGAATGATAGAGAGAATGATAGCGAGAGAATGATAGAGAGTGAGAATGATGGTGAGAGAGAATGATAGAGAGAGAGAGAATGATGGAGAAAGAGAAAATGATGGAGAGGGAGAATGATAGAGAGAGAGAATGATAGTGTGAGAGAATGATAGTGAGAGAGAATGATAGAGAGAGAATGATAGTGAAAGAGAGAGATAGAGAGAGAGAATGATGGAGAGAGAATGATAGAAAGAGAGAATGATAGAGAGAGAGAGAATGATAGAGAAAGAGAAAATGATGGAGAGAGAGAATGATGGAGAGAGAGAATGATAGAGAGAGAGAATGATAGAGAGCGAATGATAGAGAGAGAATGATAGTGAGAGAGAATGATAGAGAGCGAATGATAGTTAGAGAGAATGATAGAGAGAGAGAATGATGGAGAGAGAGAATGATAGAGAGAGAATGATATAAAGAGAGAATGATAGAGAGAGGGAATGATAGAGAGAGAATGATAGAGAGAGATAATGATAGAGACAGAGAATGATAGAGAGAGAGAATGATAGAGAAAGAGAATGATAGAGAGAGACAATGATAGAGAGAGGGAATGATAGAGAGAGAATGATAGAGAGAGATAATGATAGAGACAGAGAATAATAGAGAGAGTATGATAGAGAAAGAGAAAGATAGAGAGAGAGAGAATGATAGAGAGAATGATAGCGAGAGAATGATAGAGAGTGAGAATGATGGTGAGAGAGAATGATAGAGAGAGAGAGAATGATGGAGAAAGAGAAAATGATGGAGAGGGAGAATGATAGAGAGAGAGAATGATAGTGTGAGAGAATGATAGTGAGAGAGAATGATAGAGAGAGAATGATAGTGAAAGAGAGAGATAGAGAGAGAGAATGATGGAGAGAGAATGATAGAAAGAGAGAATGATAGAGAGAGAGAGAATGATAGAGAAAGAGAAAATGATGGAGAGAGAGAATGATGGAGAGAGAGAATGATAGAGAGAGAGAATGATAGAGAGCGAATGATAGAGAGAGAATGATAGTGAGAGAGAATGATAGAGAGCGAATGATAGTTAGAGAGAATGATAGAGAGAGAGAATGATGGAGAGAGAGAATGATAGAGAGAGAATGATATAAAGAGAGAATGATAGAGAGAGGGAATGATAGAGAGAGAATGATAGAGAGAGATAATGATAGTGAGAGAGAATGATAGAGAGCGAGAATGATGGAGAGAGAGAATGATGGGGAGAGAGAATGATAGAGAGAGAGAATGATAGAGAGAGAATGATAGTTAGAGAGAATGATAGAGAGAGAGAATGATGGAGAGAGAGAATGATGGAGAGAGAGAATGATGGAGAGAGAGAGAATGATATAAAGAGAGAATGATAGAGAGAGGGGATGATAGAGAGAGAATGATAGAGAGAGATAATGATAGTGAGAGAGAATTATAGAGAGAGAGAATGATGGAGAGAGATAATGATAGAGAGAATGATAGCGAGAGAATGATGGAGAGAGAGAATGATAGAGAGAGCGAATGATGGAGAGAGAGAATGATAGAGAGAGAGAATGATGGAGAGAGAGAATGATAGAGAGAGAATGATGGAGAGAGAAAATGATAGAAAGAGAGAATGATAGAGAGAGGGAATGATAGAGAGAGAATGATAGAGAGAGATAATGATAGTGAGAGAGAATGATACAGAGAGAGAATGATAGAGAGAGAGAATGATAGAGAGAGAGAATGATAGAGAGAGATAATGATAGAGACAGAGAACGATAGAGAGAGAATGATAGAAAGAGAGAATGATAGAGAGAGAGAGAATGATAGAGAAAGAGAAAATGATGGAGAGAGAGAATGATGGAGAGAGAGAATAATAGAGAGAGAGAATGATAGAGAGCGAATGATAGAGAGAGAATGATAGTGAAAGAGAATGATAGAGAAAGAGAAAATGATGGAGAGAGAGAATGATGGAGAGAGAATGATAGAGAGAGAGAATGATAGAGAGAGAATGATAAAGAGAGAGAATGATGGAGAGAGAGAATGATGGAGAGAGAGAATGATAGTGAGAGAGAATGATAGAGAGAGAGAATGATGGAGAGACATAATGATAGAGACAGAGAATGATAGAGAGAGAGAGAATGATAGAGAGAATGATAGCGAGAGAATGATTGAGAGAGAATGATGGAGAGAAAGAATGATAGTGAGAGAGAATGATAGAGAGAATGAGAGAGGGAGAATGATGGAGAGAAAGAATGATAGTGAGAGAGAATGATAGAGAGATAGAGAATGATAGAGAAAGAGAATGATAGAAAGAGAGAATGATAGAGAGAGGGAATGATAGAGAGAGAATGATAGAGAGAGATAATGATAGAGACAGAGAATGATAGAGAGAGAATGATAGAGAGAGAGAATGATAGAGAAAGAGAATGATAGAGAGAGAGAGAGAGTGATAGAGAGAATGATAGAGAGAGAAAATGATGGCGAGAGAATGATAGAGAAAGATAAAATGATGGAGAGAGAGAATGATGGAGAGAGGGAATGATAGAGAGAGAGAGAATGATAGAGAGAATGATAGAGAGAGAATGATAGAAAGAGAGAATGATAGAGAGAGGGAATGATAGAGAGAGAATGATAGAGAGAGAATGATAGAGAGAGATAATGATAGAGAGAGGGAATGATAGAGAGATAATGATAGAGACAGAGAATGATAGAGAGAGAGAGAATGATAGAGAAAGAGAATGATAGAGAGAGAGAATGATAGAGAGAGGGAATGATAGAGAGAGAATGATAGAGAGAGATAATGATAGAGACAGAGAATAATAGAGAGAGAGAATGATAGAGAAAGAGAATGATAGAGAGAGAGAGAATGATAGAGAGAATGATAGCGAGAGAATGATAGAGAGAGAGAATGATAGTGAGAGAGAATGATAGAGAGGGAGAGAATGACAGAGAAAGAGAATGATAGTGAGAGAGAATGATAAAGAGAGAGAATGATGGAGAGAGAGAATGATAGAGAGAGAGAATGATAGAGAGAGAGAATGATGGAGAGAGAGAATGATAGTCAGAGAATGATAGAGAGAGGGAATGATAGTGAGAGAGAATGATAGAGAGAGGGAATGATGGAGAGAGAGAATGATAGAGAGAGAGAATGATAGAGAAAGCGAATGATAGAAAGAGAGAATGATAGAGAGAGGGAATGATAGAGAGAGAATGATAGAGAGAGATAATGATAGAGACAGAGAATGATAGAGAGAGAATGATAGAGAGAGAGAATGATAGAGAAAGAGAATGATAGAGAGAGAGAGAGAGAGAGAGAGAGTGATAGAGAGAATGATAGAGAGAGAGAATGATGGCGAGAGAATGATAGAGAAAGATAAAATGATGGAGAGAGAGAATGATGGAGAGAGGGAATGATAGAGAGAGAGAGAATGATAGAGAGAATGATAGAGGGAGGGAATGATAGAGAGAGAATGATAGAGAGAGAATGATAGAGAGAGATAATGATAGAAAGAGGGAATGATAGAGAGATAATGATAGAGACAGAGAATGATAGAGAGAGAGAGAATGATAGAGAAAGAGAATGATAGAGAGAGAGAATGATAGAGAGAGGGAATGATAGAGAGAGAATGATAGAGAGAGATAATGATAGAGACAGAGAATAATAGAGAGAGAGAATGATAGAGAGAGAGAGAATGATAGAGAGAATGATAGCGAGAGAATGATAGAGAGAGAGAATGATAGTGAGAGAGAATGATAGAGAGAGAGAGAATGACAGAGAAAGAGAAAATGATGGAGAGAGAGAATGATGGAGAGAGAGAATGATAGAGAGAGAGAATGATAGATAGAGAGAGAATGATAGAGAGAGAGAATGATAGTGAGAGAGAATGATAGAGAGAGAGAATGATGGAGAGAGAGAATGATAGAGCGAGAGAATGATAGAGAGAGAGAATGATAGTCGGAGAATGATAGAGAGAGAGAATGATAGTGAGAGAGAATGATAGAGAGAGAGAATGATGGAGAGAGAGAATGATAGAGAGAGAGAATAATAGAGAGAGGGAATGATAGGGAGAGAATGATAGAGAGAGATAATGATCGAGACAGAGAATGATAGAGAGAGAATGATAGAGAGAGAGAATGATAGAGAAAGAGAATGATAGAGAGAGAGAGAATGATAGAGAGAATGATAGCGAGAGAATGATAGCGAGAGAATGATAGAGAGAGAATGATGGAGAGAGAGAATGATAGTGAGAGGGAATGATAGAGAGAGAATGATAGAGAGAGAATGATAGAGTGAGAATGATAGAGAGAGAGAGAATGATAGAGAAAGAGAATGATAGAAAGAGAGAATGATAGAGGGAAAACGATAGAGCGAGGGAATGATAGAGAAAGAATGATAGAGACAGATAATGATAGACAGAGATAGAGAGAGAGAGAGAATGATAGAGAGAGAGAATGATAGAGAGAGGGAATGATAGAGAGAGAATAATAGAGAGAGAGAGAATGATAGAAAGAGAATGATAGAGAGAGAGAATGATAGAGAGAGAGAATGATAGAGAAAGAGTATGATAGAGAGAGAGAATGATAGAGAGAGAGAATGATAGAGAGAGAGAATGATAGAGAGAGAGAATGATAGAGAGAGATAATGATAGAGACAGAGAACGATAGAGAGAGAATGATAGAAAGAGAGAATGATAGAGAGAGAGAGAATGATAGAGAAAGAGAAAATGATGGAGAGAGAGAATGATGGAGAGAGAGAATAATAGAGAGAGAGAATGATAGAGAGCGAATGATAGAGAGAGAATGATAGTGAAAGAGAATGATAGAGAAAGAGAAAATGATGGAGAGAGAGAATGATGGAGAGAGAATGATAGAGAGAGAGAATGATAGAGAGAGAATGATAAAGAGAGAGAATGATGGAGAGAGAGAATGATGGAGAGAGAGAATGATAGTGAGAGAGAATGATAGAGAGAGAGAATGATGGAGAGACATAATGATAGAGACAGAGAATGATAGAGAGAGAGAGAATGATAGAGAGAATGATAGCGAGAGAATGATTGAGAGAGAATGATGGAGAGAAAGAATGATAGTGAGAGAGAATGATAGAGAGAATGATAGAGGGAGAATGATGGAGAGAAAGAATGATAGTGAGAGAGAATGATAGAGAGAGAGAGAATGATAGAGAAAGAGAATGATAGAAAGAGAGAATGATAGAGAGAGGGAATGATAGAGAGAGAATGATAGAGAGAGATAATGATAGAGACAGAGAATGATAGAGAGAGAATGATAGAGAGAGAGAATGATAGAGAAAGAGAATGATAGAGAGAGAGAGAGAGTAATAGAGAGAATGATAGAGAGAGAGAATGATGGCGAGAGAATGATAGAGAAAGATAAAATGATGGAGAGAGAGAATGATGGAGAGAGGGAATGATAGAGAGAGAGAGAATGATAGAGAGAATGATAGAGAGAATGATAGAAAGAGAGAATGATAGAGAGAGGGAATGATAAAGAGAGAATGATAGAGAGAGAATGATAGAGAGAGATAATGATAGAGAGAGGGAATGATAGAGAGATAATGATAGAGACAGAGAATGATAGAGAGAGAGAGAATGATAGAGAAAGAGAATGATAGAGAGAGAGAATGATAGAGAGAGGGAATGATAGAGAGAGAATGATAGAGAGAGATAATGATAGAGACAGAGAATAATAGAGAGAGAGAATGATAGAGAAAGAGAATGATAGAGAGAGAAAGAATGATAGAGAGAATGATAGCGAGAGAATGATAGAGAGAGAGAATGATAGTGAGAGAGAATGATAGAGAGAGAGAGAATGACAGAGAAAGAGAAAATGATGGAGAGAGAGAATGATGGAGAGAGAGAATGATAGAGAGAGAGAATGATAGATAGAGAGAGAATGATAGAGAGAGAGAATGATAGTGAGAGAGAATGATAAAGAGAGAGAATGATGGAGAGAGAGAATGATAGAGAGAGAGAATGATAGAGAGAGAGAATGATGGAGAGAGAGAATGATAGTCAGAGAATGATAGAGAGAGAGAATGATAGTGAGAGAGAATGATAGAGAGAGAGAATGATGGAGAGAGAGAATGATAGAGAGAGAGAATAATAGAGAGAGGGAATGATAGGGAGAGAATGATAGAGAGAGATAATGATCGAGACAGAGAATGATAGAGAGAGAATGATAGAGAGAGAGAATGATAGAGAAAGAGAATGATAGAGAGAGAGAGAATGATAGAGAGAATGATAGCGAGAGAATGATAGCGAGAGAATGATAGAGAGAGAATGATGGAGAGAGAGAATGATAGTGAGAGGGAATGATAGAGAGAGAATGATAGAGAGAGAATGATAGAGTGAGAATGATAGAGAGAGAGAGAATGATAGAGAAAGAGAATGATAGAAAGAGAGAATGATAGAGGGAAAACGATAGAGCGAGGGAATGATAGAGAAAGAATGATAGAGACAGATAATGATAGACAGAGATAGAGAGAGAGAGAGAATGATAGAGAGAGAGAATGATAGAGAGAGGGAATGATAGAGAGAGAATAATAGAGAGAGAGAGAATGATAGAAAGAGAATGATAGAGAGAGAGAATGATAGAGAGAGAGAATGATAGAGAAAGAGTATGATAGAGAGAGAGAATGATAGAGAGAGAGAATGATAGAGAGAGAGAATGATAGTGAGCGAATGATAGAGAGAGAATGATAGAAAGAGAGAATGATAGAGAGAAAATGATAGAGAGAGAGAGAATGATAGAGAAAGAGAATGATGGAGAAAGAGAATGATAGAGAGAGAGAATGAGAGAGAGATAATGATAGAGAGAGAGAATAATAGAGTGAGAATGATGGAGAGAGAGAATGATGGAGAGAGAGAATGATAGTGAGAGAGGATGATAGAGAGAGAATGATTGTAAGAGAGAATGATGGAGAGAGAGAATGATAGAGAGAGAATGATGGAGAGAGAGAATGATAGAAAGAGAGAATGATAGAGAGAGGGAATGATAGAGAGAGAATGATAGAGAGAGATAATGATGGTGAGAGAGAATGATAGAGAGAGAATGATGGAGAGCGAGAATGATAGAGAGAGAGAATGATCGAGAGAGGGAATGATAGAGAGAGAATGATAGAGAGAGATAATGATAGAGACAGAGAATGATAGAGAGAAAATGATAGAGAGAGAGAATGATAGAGAAAGAGAATGATAGAGAGAGAGAGAATGATAGAGAGAATGATAGCGAGAGAATGATAGAGAGAGAATGATGCAGAGAGAGAATGATAGAGAGAGGGAATGATAGAGAGAGAATGATAGAGAGAGATAATGATAGAGACAGAGAATGATAGAGGGAGAATGATAGAGAGAGGAATGATGGAGAAAGAGAATGATAGAGAGAGCGAGAATGATGGAGCGAGAGAATGATAGAGAGAGAGAATGATAGAGAAAATGATAGAGAGAGAGAGAATGATAGAGAAAGAGAATGATAAAAAGAGAGAATGATAGAGAGAGGGAATGATAGAGAGAGAATGATAGAGAGAGATAATGATAGAGACAGAGAATGATAGAGAGAAAATGATAGAGACAGAATGATAGAGACAGAGAATGATAGAGCGAGATCGAATGATAGCGAGAGAATGATAGAGAAAGAATGATGGAGAGAGAGAATGATAGAGAGAGAGAGAATAATAGAGAAAGAGAATGATAGAAAGAGAGAATGATGGTGAGAGAGAATGATAGAGAGAGAGAATGATGGAGAGAGAGAATGATAGAGAGAGGGAATGATGGAGCGAGAATGATAGAGAGAGATAATGATAGAGACAGAGAATGATAGAGATAGAATGATGGAGAGAGAGAATGATAGAAAGAGAGAATGATAGAGAGAGGGAATGATAGAGAGAGAATGATAGAGAGCGATAATGATAGTGAGAGAGAATGATAAAGAGGGAGAGAATGATGGAGAGAGGGAATGATAGAGAGAGAGAATGATAGAGAGAGGGAATGATAGAGAGAGAATGATAGAGAGAGATAATGATAGAGACAGAGAATGATAGAGAGAAAATGATAAAGAGAGAATGATAGAGAGAATGATAACGAGAGAATGATGGAGAGAGGGAATGATAGAGAGAGATAATGATAGAGACAGAGAATGATAGAGAGAGAGAGAATGATGGAGAGAGAGAATGATAGAGAGAGCGAATGATGGAGAGAGAGAATGATAGAGAGAGAGAATGATGGAGAGAGAGAATGATAGAGAGAGAATGATGGAGAGAGAGAATGATAGAAAGAGAGAATGATAGAGAGAGGGAATGATGGAGAGAGAATGATAGAGAGAGATAATGATAGTGAGAGAGAATGATAGAGGGAGAGAATGATGGAGAGAGAGAATGATAGAGAGAGAATGATAGAGATAGATAATGATAGAGACAGAGAACGATAGAGAGAGAATGATAGAGAGAGGGAATGATAGAGAAAGAGAATGATAGACAGAGAGAGAATGATAGCGAGAGATAATGATAGAGACAGAGAATGATAGAGAGAAAATGATAGAGAGAGAGAGAATGATAGAGAGAATGATAGCGAGAGAATGATGGAGAGAGGGAATGATAGAGAGAGATAATGATAGAGACAGAGAATGATAGAGAGAGAGAGAACGATGGAGAGAGAGAATGATAGAGAGAGCGAATGAGAGAGAGAGTGAATGATAGAGAGAGAATGATAGAAAGAGAGAATGATAGAGAAAGAGAATGATAGAAAGAGAATGATGGAGAGAGAGAATGATAGAGAAAAGAGAATGATAGAGAAAGAGAATGATAGAAAGAGAGAATGATAGAAAAAGGGAATGATAGAGAAAGGGAATGATAGAGAGAGAATGATAGAGAGAGATAATGTTAGACAGAGAATGATAGAGAGAGAATAATAGAGAGAGATAATGATAGAGAGAGAGAATGATAGAGAAAGAGAAAATGATGGAGAGAGAGAATGATGGAGAGAGAGAATGATAGAGAGAGAGAATGATAGAGAGAGAATGATAAAGAGAGAGAATGATGGAGAGAGAGAATGATGGAGAGAGAGAATGATAGTGAGAGAGAATGATAGAGAGAGAGAATGATGGAGAGACATAATGATAGAGACAGAGAATTATAGAGAGAGAGAGAATGATAGCGAGAGAATGATTGAGAGAGAATGATGGAGAGAAAGAATGATAGTGAGAGAGAATGATAAAGAGAATGATAGAGGGAGAATGATGGAAAGAAAGAATGATAGTGAGAGAGAATGATAGAGAGAGAGAGAATGATAGAGAAAGAGAATGATAGAAAGAGAGAATGATAGAGAGAGGGAATGATAGAGAGAGGGAATGATAGAGAGAGAATGATAGAGAGAGAATGATAGAGAGAGATAATGATAGACAGAGAATGATAGAGAGAGAATGATGGAGAGAGAGAATGATAGACAGAGAGAATGATAGAGAGCGAATGATAGAGAGAGAATGATAGTGAGAGAGAATGATAGAGAGGGAATGATAGTTAGAGAGAATGATAGAGAGAGAGAATGATGGAGAGAGAGAATGATGGAGAGAGAGAATGATGGAGAGAGAGAGAATGATATAAAGAGAGAATGATAGAGAGAGAGAATGATAGTGAGAGAGAATGATAGAGAGAGAGAGAATGACAGAGAAAGAGAAAATGATGGAGAGAGAGAATGATGGAGAGAGAGAATGATAGAGAGAGAGAATGATAGATAGAGAGAGAATGATAGAGAGAGAGAATGATAGTGAGAGAGAATGATAAAGAGAGAGAATGATGGAGAGAGAGAATGATAGAGAGAGAGAATGATAGAGAGAGAGAATGATGGAGAGAGAGAATGATAGTCAGAGAATGATAGAGAGAGAGAATGATAGTGAGAGAGAATGATAGAGAGAGAGAATGATGGAGAGAGAGAATGATAGAGAGAGAGAATAATAGAGAGAGGGAATGATAGGGAGAGAATGATAGAGAGAGATAATGATCGAGACAGAGAATGATAGAGAGAGAATGATAGAGAGAGAGAATGATAGAGAAAGAGAATGATAGAGAGAGAGAGAATGATAGAGAGAATGATAGCGAGAGAATGATAGCGAGAGAATGATAGAGAGAGAATGATGGAGAGAGAGAATGATAGTGAGAGGGAATGATAGAGAGAGAATGATAGAGAGAGAATGATAGAGTGAGAATGATAGAGAGAGAGAGAATGATAGAGAAAGAGAATGATAGAAAGAGAGAATGATAGAGGGAAAACGATAGAGCGAGGGAATGATAGAGAAAGAATGATAGAGACAGATAATGATAGACAGAGATAGAGAGAGAGAGAGAATGATAGAGAGAGAGAATGATAGAGAGAGGGAATGATAGAGAGAGAATAATAGAGAGAGAGAGAATGATAGAAAGAGAATGATAGAGAGAGAGAATGATAGAGAGAGAGAATGATAGAGAAAGAGTATGATAGAGAGAGAGAATGATAGAGAGAGAGAATGATAGAGAGAGAGAATGATAGTGAGCGAATGATAGAGAGAGAATGATAGAAAGAGAGAATGATAGAGAGAAAATGATAGAGAGAGAGAGAATGATAGGGAAAGAGAATGATGGAGAAAGAGAATGATAGAGAGAGAGAATGAGAGAGAGATAATGATAGAGAGAGAATAATAGAGTGAGAATGATGGAGAGAGAGAATGATGGAGAGAGAGAATGATAGTGAGAGAGGATGATAGAGAGAGAATGATAGTAAGAGAGAATGATAGAGAGAGAATGATGGAGAGAGAGAATGATAGAAAGAGAGAATGATAGAGAGAGGGAATGATAGAGAGAGAATGATAGAGAGAGATAATGATGGTGAGAGAGAATGATAGAGAGAGAATGATGGAGAGAGAGAATGATAGAGAGAGAGAATGATCGAGAGAGGGAATGATAGAGAGAGAATGATAGAGAGAGATAATGATAGAGACAGAGAATGATAGAGAGAAAATGATAGAGAGAGAGAATGATAGAGAAAGAGAATGATAGAGAGAGAGAGAATGATAGAGAGAATGATAGCGAGAGAATGATAGAGAGAGAATGATGCAGAGAGAGAATGATAGAGAGAGGGAATGATAGAGAGAGAATGATAGAGAGAGATAATGATAGAGACAGAGAATGATAGAGGGAGAATGATAGAGAGAGGAATGATGGAGAAAGAGAATGATAGAGAGAGCGAGAATGATGGAGCGAGAGAATGATAGAGAGAGAGAATGATAGAGAAAATGATAGAGAGAGAGAGAATGATAGAGAAAGAGAATGATAAAAAGAGAGAATGATAGAGAGAGGGAATGATAGAGAGAGAATGATAGAGAGAGATAATGATAGAGACAGAGAATGATAGAGAGAAAATGATAGAGACAGAATGATAGAGACAGAGAATGATAGAGCGAGAGCGAATGATAGCGAGAGAATGATAGAGAAAGAATGATGGAGAGAGAGAATGATAGAGAGAGAGAGAATAATAGAGAAAGAGAATGATAGAAAGAGAGAATGATGGTGAGAGAGAATGATAGAGAGAGAGAATGATGGAGAGAGAGAATGATAGAGAGAGGGAATGATGGAGCGAGAATGATAGAGAGAGATAATGATAGAGACAGAGAATGATAGAGATAGAATGATGGAGAGAGAGAATGATAGAAAGAGAGAATGATAGAGAGAGGGAATGATAGAGAGAGAATGATAGAGAGCGATAATGATAGTGAGAGAGAATGATAAAGAGGGAGAGAATGATGGAGAGAGGGAATGATAGAGAGAGAGAATGATAGAGAGAGGGAATGATAGAGAGAGAATGATAGAGAGAGATAATGATAGAGACAGAGAATGATAGAGAGAAAATGATAAAGAGAGAATGATAGAGAGAATGATAACGAGAGAATGATGGAGAGAGGGAATGATAGAGAGAGATAATGATAGAGACAGAGAATGATAGAGAGAGAGAGAATGATGGAGAGAGAGAATGATAGAGAGAGCGAATGATGGAGAGAGAGAATGATAGAGAGAGAGAATGATGGAGAGAGAGAATGATAGAGAGAGAATGATGGAGAGAGAGAATGATAGAAAGAGAGAATGATAGAGAGAGGGAATGATGGAGAGAGAATGATAGAGAGAGATAATGATAGTGAGAGAGAATGATAGAGGGAGAGAATGATGGAGAGAGAGAATGATAGAGAGAGAATGATAGAGATAGATAATGATAGAGACAGAGAACGATAGAGAGAGAATGATAGAGAGAGGGAATGATAGAGAAAGAGAATGATAGACAGAGAGAGAATGATAGCGAGAGATAATGATAGAGACAGAGAATGATAGAGAGAAAATGATAGAGAGAGAGAGAATGATAGAGAGAATGATAGCGAGAGAATGATGGAGAGAGGGAATGATAGAGAGAGATAATGATAGAGACAGAGAATGATAGAGAGAGAGAGAACGATGGAGAGAGAGAATGATAGAGAGAGCGAATGAGAGAGAGAGTGAATGATAGAGAGAGAATGATAGAAAGAGAGAATGATAGAGAAAGAGAATGATAGAAAGAGAATGATGGAGAGAGAGAATGATAGAGAAAAGAGAATGATAGAGAAAGAGAATGATAGAAAGAGAGAATGATAGAAAAAGGGAATGATAGAGAAAGGGAATGATAGAGAGAGAATGATAGAGAGAGATAATGTTAGACAGAGAATGATAGAGAGAGAATAATAGAGAGAGATAATGATAGAGAGAGAGAATGATAGAGAAAGAGAAAATGATGGAGAGAGAGAATGATGGAGAGAGAGAATGATAGAGAGAGAGAATGATAGAGAGAGAATGATAAAGAGAGAGAATGATGGAGAGAGAGAATGATGGAGAGAGAGAATGATAGTGAGAGAGAATGATAGAGAGAGAGAATGATGGAGAGACATAATGATAGAGACAGAGAATTATAGAGAGAGAGAGAATGATAGCGAGAGAATGATTGAGAGAGAATGATGGAGAGAAAGAATGATAGTGAGAGAGAATGATAAAGAGAATGATAGAGGGAGAATGATGGAAAGAAAGAATGATAGTGAGAGAGAATGATAGAGAGAGAGAGAATGATAGAGAAAGAGAATGATAGAAAGAGAGAATGATAGAGAGAGGGAATGATAGAGAGAGGGAATGATAGAGAGAGAATGATAGAGAGAGAATGATAGAGAGAGATAATGATAGACAGAGAATGATAGAGAGAGAATGATGGAGATAGAGAATGATAGACAGAGAGAATGATAGAGAGCGAATGATAGAGAGAGAATGATAGTGAGAGAGAATGATAGAGAGGGAATGATAGTTAGAGAGAATGATAGAGAGAGAGAATGATGGAGAGAGAGAATGATGGAGAGAGAGAATGATGGAGAGAGAGAGAATGATATAAAGAGAGAATGATAGAGAGAGAGAATGATAGTGAGAGAGAATGATAGAGAGAGAGAGAATGACAGAGAAAGAGAAAATGATGGAGAGAGAGAATGATGGAGAGAGAGAATGATAGAGAGAGAGAATGATAGATAGAGAGAGAATGATAGAGAGAGAGAATGATAGTGAGAGAGAATGATAAAGAGAGAGAATGATGGAGAGAGAGAATGATAGAGAGAGAGAATGATAGAGAGAGAGAATGATGGAGAGAGAGAATGATAGTCAGAGAATGATAGAGAGAGAGAATGATAGTGAGAGAGAATGATAGAGAGAGAGAATGATGGAGAGAGAGAATGATAGAGAGAGAGAATAATAGAGAGAGGGAATGATAGGGAGAGAATGATAGAGAGAGATAATGATCGAGACAGAGAATGATAGAGAGAGAATGATAGAGAGAGAGAATGATAGAGAAAGAGAATGATAGAGAGAGAGAGAATGATAGAGAGAATGATAGCGAGAGAATGATAGCGAGAGAATGATAGAGAGAGAATGATGGAGAGAGAGAATGATAGTGAGAGGGAATGATAGAGAGAGAATGATAGAGAGAGAATGATAGAGTGAGAATGATAGAGAGAGAGAGAATGATAGAGAAAGAGAATGATAGAAAGAGAGAATGATAGAGGGAAAACGATAGAGCGAGGGAATGATAGAGAAAGAATGATAGAGACAGATAATGATAGACAGAGATAGAGAGAGAGAGAGAATGATAGAGAGAGAGAATGATAGAGAGAGGGAATGATAGAGAGAGAATAATAGAGAGAGAGAGAATGATAGAAAGAGAATGATAGAGAGAGAGAATGATAGAGAGAGAGAATGATAGAGAAAGAGTATGATAGAGAGAGAGAATGATAGAGAGAGAGAATGATAGAGAGAGAGAATGATAGTGAGCGAATGATAGAGAGAGAATGATAGAAAGAGAGAATGATAGAGAGAAAATGATAGAGAGAGAGAGAATGATAGGGAAAGAGAATGATGGAGAAAGAGAATGATAGAGAGAGAGAATGAGAGAGAGATAATGATAGAGAGAGAGAATAATAGAGTGAGAATGATGGAGAGAGAGAATGATGGAGAGAGAGAATGATAGTGAGAGAGGATGATAGAGAGAGAATGATAGTAAGAGAGAATGATGGAGAGAGAGAATGATAGAGAGAGAATGATGGAGAGAGAGAATGATAGAAAGAGAGAATGATAGAGAGAGGGAATGATAGAGAGAGAATGATAGAGAGAGATAATGATGGTGAGAGAGAATGATAGAGAGAGAATGATGGAGAGAGAGAATGATAGAGAGAGAGAATGATCGAGAGAGGGAATGATAGAGAGAGAATGATAGAGAGAGATAATGATAGAGACAGAGAATGATAGAGAGAAAATGATAGAGAGAGAGAATGATAGAGAAAGAGAATGATAGAGAGAGAGAGAATGATAGAGAGAATGATAGCGAGAGAATGATAGAGAGAGAATGATGCAGAGAGAGAATGATAGAGAGAGGGAATGATAGAGAGAGAATGATAGAGAGAGATAATGATAGAGACAGAGAATGATAGAGGGAGAATGATAGAGAGAGGAATGATGGAGAAAGAGAATGATAGAGAGAGCGAGAATGATGGAGCGAGAGAATGATAGAGAGAGAGAATGATAGAGAAAATGATAGAGAGAGAGAGAATGATAGAGAAAGAGAATGATAAAAAGAGAGAATGATAGAGAGAGGGAATGATAGAGAGAGAATGATAGAGAGAGATAATGATAGAGACAGAGAATGATAGAGAGAAAATGATAGAGAGAGAATGATAGAGACAGAGAATGATAGAGCGAGAGCGAATGATAGCGAGAGAATGATAGAGAAAGAATGATGGAGAGAGAGAATGATAGAGAGAGAGAGAATAATAGAGAAAGAGAATGATAGAAAGAGAGAATGATGGTGAGAGAGAATGATAGAGAGAGAGAATGATGGAGAGAGAGAATGATAGAGAGAGGGAATGATGGAGAGAGAATGATAGAGAGAGATAATGATAGAGACAGAGAATGATAGAGATAGAATGATGGAGAGAGAGAATGATAGAAAGAGAGAATGATAGAGAGAGGGAATGATAGAGAGAGAATGATAGAGAGCGATAATGATAGTGAGAGAGAATGATAAAGAGGGAGAGAATGATGGAGAGAGGGAATGATAGAGAGAGAGAATGATAGAGAGAGGGAATGATAGAGAGAGAATGATAGAGAGAGATAATGATAGAGACAGAGAATGATAGAGAGAAAATGATAAAGAGAGAATGATAGAGAGAATGAGGACGAGAGAATGATGGAGAGAGGGAATGATAGAGAGAGATAATGATAGAGAAAGAGAATGATAGAGAGAGAGAGAATGATGGAGAGAGAGAATGATAGAGAGAGCGAATGATGGAGAGAGAGAATGATAGAGAGAGAGAATGATGGAGAGAGAGAATGATAGAGAGAGAATGATGGAGAGAGAGAATGATAGAAAGAGAGAATGATAGAGAGAGGGAATGATGGAGAGAGAATGATAGAGAGAGATAATGATAGTGAGAGAGAATGATAGAGGGAGAGAATGATGGAGAGAGAGAATGATAGAGAGAGAATGATAGAGATAGATAATGATAGAGACAGAGAACGATAGAGAGAGAATGATAGAGAGAGAGAATGATAGAGAAAGAGAATGATAGACAGAGAGAGAATGATAGCGAGAGATAATGATAGAGACAGAGAATGATAGAGAGAGAGAGAATGATAGAGAGAATGATAGCGAGAGAATGATGGAGAGAGGGAATGATAGAGAGAGATAATGATAGAGACAGAGAATGATAGAGAGAGAGAGAACGATGGAGAGAGAGAATGATAGAGAGAGCGAATGAGAGAGAGAGTGAATGATAGAGAGAGAATGATAGAAAGAGAGAATGATAGAGAAAGAGAATGATAGAAAGAGAATGATGGAGACAGAGAATGATAGAGAAAAGAGAATGATAGAGAAAGAGAATGATAGAAAGAGAGAATGATAGAAAAAGGGAATGATAGAGAAAGGGAATGATAGAGAGAGAATGATAGAGAGAGATAATGTTAGACAGAGAATGATAGAGAGAGAATAATAGAGAGAGATAATGATAGAGAGAGAGAATGATAGAGAGAGAGAATGATAGAGAGAGAATGATAAAGAGAGAGAATGATGGAGAGAGAGAATGATGGAGAGAGAGAATGATAGTGAGAGAGAATGATAGAGAGAGAGAATGATGGAGAGACATAATGATAGAGACAGAGAATTATAGAGAGAGAGAGAATGATAGCGAGAGAATGATTGAGAGAGAATGATGGAGAGAAAGAATGATAGTGAGAGAGAATGATAGAGAGAGAGAGAATGATAGAGAAAGAGAATGATAGAAAGAGAGAATGATAGAGAGAGGGAATGATAGAGAGAGGGAATGATAGAGAGAGAATGATAGAGAGAGAATGATAGAGAGAGATAATGATAGACAGAGAATGATAGAGAGAGAATGATGGAGAGAGAGAATGATAGAGAGAGAGAATGATAGAGAGCGAATGATAGAGAGAGAATGATAGTGAGAGAGAATGATAGAGAGAGAATGATAGTTAGAGAGAATGATAGAGAGAGAGAATGATGGAGAGAGAGAATGATGGAGAGAGAGAATGATGGAGAGAGAGAGAATGATATAAAGAGAGAATGATAGAGAGAGGGAATGATAGAGAGAGAATGATAGAGAGAGATAATGATAGTGAGAGAGAATGATAGAGAGAGAGAATGATGGAGAGAGATAATGATAGAGAGAATGATAGCGAGAGAATGATGGAGAGAGAGAATGATAGAGAGAGCGAATGATGGAGAGAGAGAATGATAGAGAGAGAGAATGATGGAGAGAGAGAATGATAGAGAGAGAATGATGGAGAGAGAGAATGATAGAAAGAGAGAATGATAGAGAGAGGGAATGATAGAGAGAGAATGATAGAGAGAGATAATGATAGTGAGAGAGAATGATACAGAGAGAGAATGATAGAGAGAGAGAATGATAGAGAGAGAGAATGATAGAGATAATGATAGAGACAGAGAACGATAGAGAGAGCATGATAGAAAGAGAGAATGATAGAGAGAGAGAGAATGATAGAGAAAGAGAAAATGATGGAGAGAGAGAATGATGGAGAGAGAGAATAATAGAGAGAGAGAATGATAGAGAGCGAATGATAGAGAGAGAATGATAGTGAAAGAGAATGATAGAGAAAGAGAAAATGATGGAGAGAGAGAATGATGGAGAGAGAATGATAGAGAGAGAGAATGATAGAGAGAGAATGATAAAGAGAGAGAATGATGGAGAGAGAGAATGATGGAGAGAGAGAATGATAGTGAGAGAGAATGATAGAGAGAGAGAATGATGGAGAGACATAATGATAGAGACAGAGAATGATAGAGAGAGAGAGAATGATAGAGAGAATGATAGCGAGAGAATGATTGAGAGAGAATGATGGAGAGAAAGAATGATAGTGAGAGAGAATGATAGAGAGAATGATAGAGGGAGAATGATGGAGAGAAAGAATGATAGTGAGAGAGAATGATAGAGAGAGAGAGAATGATAGAGAAAGAGAATGATAGAAAGAGAGAATGATAGAGAGAGGGAATGATAGAGAGAGATAATGATACAGACAGAGAATGATAGAGAGAGAGAGAATGATGGAGAGAGAGAATGATAGAGAGAGCGAATGATGGAGAGAGAGAATGATAGAGAGAGAGAATGATGGAGAGAGAGAATGATAGAGAGAGAATGATGGAGAGAGAGAATGATAGAAAGAGAGAATGATAGAGAGAGGGAATGATGGAGAGAGAATGATAGAGAGAGATAATGATAGTGAGAGAGAATGATAGAGGGAGAGAATGATGGAGAGAGAGAATGATAGAGAGAGAATGATAGAGATAGATAATGATAGAGACAGAGAACGATAGAGAGAGAATGATAGAGAGAGAGAATGATAGAGAAAGAGAATGATAGACAGAGAGAGAATGATAGCGAGAGATAATGATAGAGACAGAGAATGATAGAGAGAAAATGATAGAGAGAGAGAGAATGATAGAGAGAATGATAGCGAGAGAATGATGGAGAGAGGGAATGATAGAGAGAGATAATGATTGAGACAGAGAATGATAGAGAGAGAGAGAACGATGGAGAGAGAGAATGATAGAGAGAGCGAATGAGAGAGAGAGTGAATGATAGAGAGAGAATGATAGAAAGAGAGAATGATAGAGAAAGAGAATGATAGAAAGAGAATGATGGAGAGAGAGAATGATAGAGAAAAGAGAATGATAGAGAAAGAGAATGATAGAAAGAGAGAATGATAGAAAAAGGGAATGATAGAGAAAGGGAATGATAGAGAGAGAATGATAGAGAGAGATAATGTTAGACAGAGAATGATGGAGAGAGAATAATAGAGAGAGATAATGATAGAGAGAGAGAATGATAGAGAAAGAGAAAATGATGGAGAGAGAGAATGATGGAGAGAGAGAATGATAGAGAGAGAGAATGATAGAGAGAGAATGATAAAGAGAGAGAATGATGGAGAGAGAGAATGATGGAGAGAGAGAATGATAGTGAGAGAGAATGATAGAGAGAGAGAATGATGAAGAGACATAATGATAGAGACAGAGAATTATAGAGAGAGAGAGAATGATAGAGAGAATGATAGCGAGAGAATGATTGAGAGAGAATGATGGAGAGAAAGAATGATAGTGAGAGAGAATGATAAAGAGAATGATAGAGGGAGAATGATGGAAAGAAAGAATGATAGTGAGAGAGATTGATAGAGAGAGAGAGAATGATAGAGAAAGAGAATGATAGAAAGAGAGAATGATAGAGAGAGGGAATGATAGAGAGAGGGAATGATAGAGAGAGAATGATAGAGAGAGAATGATAGAGAGAGATAATGATAGACAGAGAATGATAGAGAGAGAATGATGGAGAGAGAGAATGATAGAGAGAGAGAATGATAGAGAGCGAATGATAGAGAGAGAATGATAGTGAGAGAGAATGATAGAGAGCGAATGATAGTTAGAGAGAATGATAGAGAGAGAGAATGATGGAGAGAGAGAATGATAGAGAGAGAATGATGGAGAGAGAGAGAATGATATAAAGAGAGAATGATAGAGAGAGGGAATGATAGAGAGAGAATGATAGAGAGAGATAATGATAGTGAGAGAGAATGATAGAGAGAGAGAATGATGGAGAGAGAGAATGATGGAGGGAGAGAATGATAGAGAGAGAGAATGATAGAGAGCGAATGATAGAGAGAGAATGATAGTGAGAGAGAATGATAGAGAGAGAATGATAGTTAGAGAGAATGATAGAGAGAGAGAATGATGGAGAGAGAATGATGGAGAGAGAGAATGATGGAGAGAGAGAGAATGATATAAAGAGAGAATGATAGAGAGAGGGAATGATAGAGAGAGAATGATAGAGAGAGATAATGATAGTGAGAGAGAATGATAGAGAGAGAGAATGATGGAGAGAGATAATGATAGAGAGAATGATAGCGAGAGAATGATGGAGAGAGAGAATGATAGAGAGAGCGAATGATGGAGAGAGAGAATGATAGAGAGAGAGAATGATGGAGAGAGAGAATGATAGAGAGAGAATGATGGAGAGAGAGAATGATAGAAAGAGAGAATGATAGAGAGAGGGAATGATAGAGAGAGAATGATAGAGAGAGATAATGATAGTGAGAGAGAATGATACAGAGAGAGAATGATAGAGAGAGAGAATGATAGAGAGAGAGAATGATAGAGAGAGATAATGATAGAGACAGAGAACGATAGAGAGAGAATGATAGAAAGAGAGAATGATAGAGAGAGAGAGAATGATAGAGAAAGAGAAAATGATGGAGAGAGAGAATGATGGAGAGAGAGAATAATAGAGAGAGAGAATGATAGAGAGCGAATGATAGAGAGAGAATGATAGTGAAAGAGAATGATAGAGAAAGAGAAAATGATGGAGAGAGAGAATGATGGAGAGAGAATGATAGAGAGAGAGAATGATAGAGAGAGAATGATAAAGAGAGAGAATGATGGAGAGAGAGAATGATGGAGAGAGAGAATGATAGTGAGAGAGAATGATAGAGAGAGAGAATGATGGAGAGACATAATGATAGAGACAGAGAATGATAGAGAGAGAGAGAATGATAGAGAGAATGATAGCGAGAGAATGATTGAGAGAGAATGATGGAGAGAAAGAATGATAGTGAGAGAGAATGATAGAGAGAATGATAGAGGGAGAATGATGGAGAGAAAGAATGATAGTGAGAGAGAATGATAGAGAGAGAGAGAATGATAGAGAAAGAGAATGATAGAAAGAGAGAATGAAAGAGAGAGGGAATGATAGAGAGAGAATGATAGAGAGAGATAATGATAGAGACAGAGAATGATAGAGAGAGAGAGAGAGTAATAGAGAGAATGATAGAGAGAGAGAATGATAGAGAGAGAGAGAGAGTAATAGAGAGAATGATAGAGAGAGAGAATGATGGCGAGAGAATGATAGAGAAAGATAAAATGATGGAGAGAGAGAATGATGGAGAGAGGGAATGATAGAGAGAGAGAGAATGATAGAGAGAATGATAGAGAGAATGATAGAAAGAGAGAATGATAGAGAGAGGGAATGATAAAGAGAGAATGATAGAGAGAGAATGATAGAGAGAGATAATGATAGAGAGAGGGAATGATAGAGAGATAATGATAGAGACAGAGAATGATAGAGAGAGAGAGAATGATAGAGAAAGAGGATGATAGAGAGAGAGAATGATAGAGAGAGGGAATGATAGAGAGAGAATGATAGAGAGAGATAATGATAGAGACAGAGAATAATAGAGAGAGAGAATGATAGAGAAAGAGAATGATAGAGAGAGAAAGAATGATAGAGAGAATGATAGCGAGAGAATGATAGAGAGAGAGAATGATAGTGAGAGAGAATGATAGAGAGAGAGAGAATGACAGAGAAAGAGAAAATGATGGAGAGAGAGAATGATGGAGAGAGAGAATGATAGAGAGAGAGAATGATAGATAGAGAGAGAATGATAGAGAGAGAGAATGATAGTGAGAGAGAATGATAAAGAGAGAGAATGATGGAGAGAGAGAATGATAGAGAGAGAGAATGATAGAGAGAGAGAATGATGGAGAGAGAGAATGATAGTCAGAGAATGATAGAGAGAGAGAATGATAGTGAGAGAGAATGATAGAGAGAGAGAATGATGGAGAGAGAGAATGATAGAGAGAGAGAATAATAGAGAGAGGGAATGATAGGGAGAGAATGATAGAGAGAGATAATGATCGAGACAGAGAATGATAGAGAGAGAATGATAGAGAGAGAGAATGATAGAGAAAGAGAATGATAGAGAGAGAGAGAATGATAGAGAGAATGATAGCGAGAGAATGATAGCGAGAGAATGATAGAGAGAGAATGATGGAGAGAGAGAATGATAGTGAGAGGGAATGATAGAGAGAGAATGATAGAGAGAGAATGATAGAGTGAGAATGATAGAGAGAGAGAGAACGATAGAGAAAGAGAATGATAGAAAGAGAGAATGATAGAGGGAAAACGATAGAGCGAGGGAATGATAGAGAAAGAATGATAGAGACAGATAATGATAGACAGAGATAGAGAGAGAGAGAGAATGATAGAGAGAGAGAATGATAGAGAGAGGGAATGATAGAGAGAGAATAATAGAGAGAGAGAGAATGATAGAAAGAGAATGATAGAGAGAGAGAATGATAGAGAGAGAGAATGATAGAGAAAGAGTATGATAGAGAGAGAGAATGATAGAGAGAGAGAATGATAGAGAGAGAGAATGATAGTGAGCGAATGATAGAGAGAGAATGATAGAAAGAGAGAATGATAGAGAGAAAATGATAGAGAGAGAGAGAATGATAGAGAAAGAGAATGATGGAGAAAGAGAATGATAGAGAGAGAGAATGAGAGAGAGATAATGATAGAGAGAGAGAATAATAGAGTGAGAATGATGGAGAGAGAGAATGATGGAGAGAGAGAATGATAGTGAGAGAGGATGATAGAGAGAGAATGATAGTAAGAGAGAATGATGGAGAGAGAGAATGATAGAGAGAGAATGATGGAGAGAGAGAATGATAGAAAGAGAGAATGATAGAGAGAGGGAATGATAGAGAGAGAATGATAGAGAGAGATAATGATGGTGAGAGAGAATGATAGAGAGAGAATGATGGAGAGAGAGAATGATAGAGAGAGAGAATGATCGAGAGAGGGAATGATAGAGAGAGAATGATAGAGAGAGATAATGATAGAGACAGAGAATGATAGAGAGAAAATGATAGAGAGAGAGAATGATAGAGAAAGAGAATGATAGAGAGAGAGAGAATGATAGAGAGAATGATAGCGAGAGAATGATAGAGAGAGAATGATAGAGAGAGGGAATGATAGAGAGAGAATGATAGAGAGAGATAATGATAGAGACAGAGAATGATAGAGGGAGAATGATAGAGAGAGGAATGATGGAGAAAGAGAATGATAGAGAGAGCGAGAATGATGGAGCGAGAGAATGATAGAGAGAGAGAATGATAGAGAAAATGATAGAGAGAGAGAGAATGATAGAGAAAGAGAATGATAAAAAGAGAGAATGATAGAGAGAGGGAATGATAGAGAGAGAATGATAGAGAGAGATAATGATAGAGACAGAGAATGATAGAGAGAAAATGATAGAGAGAGAATGATAGAGACAGAGAATGATAGAGCGAGAGCGAATGATAGCGAGAGAATGATAGAGAAAGAATGATGGAGAGAGAGAATGATAGAGAGAGAGAGAATAATAGAGAAAGAGAATGATAGAAAGAGAGAATGATGGTGAGAGAGAATGATAGAGAGAGAGAATGATGGAGAGAGAGAATGATAGAGAGAGGGAATGATAGAGAGAGAATGATAGAGAGCGATAATGATAGTGAGAGAGAATGATAAAGAGGGAGAGAATGATGGAGAGAGGGAATGATAGAGAGAGAGAATGATAGAGAGAGGGAATGATAGAGAGAGAATGATAGAGAGAGATAATGATAGAGACAGAGAATGATAGAGAGAAAATGATAAAGAGAGAATGATAGAGAGAATGATAACGAGAGAATGATGGAGAGAGGGAATGATAGAGAGAGATAATGATAGAGACAGAGAATGATAGAGAGAGAGAGAATGATGGAGAGAGAGAATGATAGAGAGAGCGAATGATGGAGAGAGAGAATGATAGAGAGAGAGAATGATGGAGAGAGAGAATGATAGAGAGAGAATGATGGAGAGAGAGAATGATAGAAAGAGAGAATGATAGAGAGAGGGAATGATGGAGAGAGAATGATAGAGAGAGATAATGATAGTGAGAGAGAATGATAGAGGGAGAGAATGATGGAGAGAGAGAATGATAGAGAGAGAATGATAGAGATAGATAATGATAGAGACAGAGAACGATAGAGAGAGAATGATAGAGAGAGAGAATGATAGAGAAAGAGAATGATAGACAGAGAGAGAATGATAGCGAGAGATAATGATAGAGACAGAGAATGATAGAGAGAAAATGATAGAGAGAGAGAGAATGATAGAGAGAATGATAGCGAGAGAATGATGGAGAGAGGGAATGATAGAGAGAGATAATGATAGAGACAGAGAATGATAGAGAGAGAGAGAACGATGGAGAGAGAGAATGATAGAGAGAGCGAATGAGAGAGAGAGTGAATGATAGAGAGAGAATGATAGAAAGAGAGAATGATAGAGAAAGAGAATGATAGAAAGAGAATGATGGAGAGAGAGAATGATAGAGAAAAGAGAATGATAGAGAAAGAGAATGATAGAAAGAGAGAATGATAGAAAAAGGGAATGATAGAGAAAGGGAATGATAGAGAGAGAATGATAGAGAGAGATAATGTTAGACAGAGAATGATAGAGAGAGAATAATAGAGAGAGATAATGATAGAGAGAGAGAATGATAGAGAAAGAGAAAATGATGGAGAGAGAGAATGATGGAGAGAGAGAATGATAGAGAGAGAGAATGATAGAGAGAGAATGATAAAGAGAGAGAATGATGGAGAGAGAGAATGATGGAGAGAGAGAATGATAGTGAGAGAGAATGATAGAGAGAGAGAATGATGGAGAGACATAATGATAGAGACAGAGAATTATAGAGAGAGAGAGAATGATAGCGAGAGAATGATTGAGAGAGAATGATGGAGAGAAAGAATGATAGTGAGAGAGAATGATAGAGAGAATGATAGAGGGAGAATGATGGAGAGAAAGAATGATAGTGAGAGAGAATGATAGAGAGAGAGAGAATGATAGAGAAAGAGAATGATAGAAAGAGAGAATGATAGAGAGAGGGAATGATAGAGAGAGATAATGATACAGACAGAGAATGATAGAGAGAGAGAGAATGATGGAGAGAGAGAATGATAGAGAGAGCGAATGATGGAGAGAGAGAATGATAGAGAGAGAGAATGATGGAGAGAGAGAATGATAGAGAGAGAATGATGGAGAGAGAGAATGATAGAAAGAGAGAATGATAGAGAGAGGGAATGATGGAGAGAGAATGATAGAGAGAGATAATGATAGTGAGAGAGAATGATAGAGGGAGAGAATGATGGAGAGAGAGAATGATAGAGAGAGAATGATAGAGATAGATAATGATAGAGACAGAGAACGATAGAGAGAGAATGATAGAGAGAGAGAATGATAGAGAAAGAGAATGATAGACAGAGAGAGAATGATAGCGAGAGATAATGATAGAGACAGAGAATGATAGAGAGAAAATGATAGAGAGAGAGAGAATGATAGAGAGAATGATAGCGAGAGAATGATGGAGAGAGGGAATGATAGAGAGAGATAATGATTGAGACAGAGAATGATAGAGAGAGAGAGAACGATGGAGAGAGAGAATGATAGAGAGAGCGAATGAGAGAGAGAGTGAATGATAGAGAGAGAATGATAGAAAGAGAGAATGATAGAGAAAGAGAATGATAGAAAGAGAATGATGGAGAGAGAGAATGATAGAGAAAAGAGAATGATAGAGAAAGAGAATGATAGAAAGAGAGAATGATAGAAAAAGGGAATGATAGAGAAAGGGAATGATAGAGAGAGAATGATAGAGAGAGATAATGTTAGACAGAGAATGATAGAGAGAGAATAATAGAGAGAGATAATGATAGAGAGAGAGAATGATAGAGAAAGAGAAAATGATGGAGAGAGAGAATGATGGAGAGAGAGAATGATAGAGAGAGAGAATGATAGAGAGAGAATGATAAAGAGAGAGAATGATGGAGAGAGAGAATGATGGAGAGAGAGAATGATAGTGAGAGAGAATGATAGAGAGAGAGAATGATGAAGAGACATAATGATAGAGACAGAGAATTATAGAGAGAGAGAGAATGATAGAGAGAATGATAGCGAGAGAATGATTGAGAGAGAATGATGGAGAGAAAGAATGATAGTGAGAGAGAATGATAAAGAGAATGATAGAGGGAGAATGATGGAAAGAAAGAATGATAGTGAGAGAGATTGATAGAGAGAGAGAGAATGATAGAGAAAGAGAATGATAGAAAGAGAGAATGATAGAGAGAGGGAATGATAGAGAGAGGGAATGATAGAGAGAGAATGATAGAGAGAGAATGATAGAGAGAGATAATGATAGACAGAGAATGATAGAGAGAGAATGATGGAGAGAGAGAATGATAGAGAGAGAGAATGATAGAGAGCGAATGATAGAGAGAGAATGATAGTGAGAGAGAATGATAGAGAGCGAATGATAGTTAGAGAGAATGATAGAGAGAGAGAATGATGGAGAGAGAGAATGATAGAGAGAGAATGATGGAGAGAGAGAGAATGATATAAAGAGAGAATGATAGAGAGAGGGAATGATAGAGAGAGAATGATAGAGAGAGATAATGATAGTGAGAGAGAATGATAGAGAGAGAGAATGATGGAGAGAGAGAATGATGGAGGGAGAGAATGATAGAGAGAGAGAATGATAGAGAGCGAATGATAGAGAGAGAATGATAGTGAGAGAGAATGATAGAGAGAGAATGATAGTTAGAGAGAATGATAGAGAGAGAGAATGATGGAGAGAGAATGATGGAGAGAGAGAATGATGGAGAGAGAGAGAATGATATAAAGAGAGAATGATAGAGAGAGGGAATGATAGAGAGAGAATGATAGAGAGAGATAATGATAGTGAGAGAGAATGATAGAGAGAGAGAATGATGGAGAGAGATAATGATAGAGAGAATGATAGCGAGAGAATGATGGAGAGAGAGAATGATAGAGAGAGCGAATGATGGAGAGAGAGAATGATAGAGAGAGAGAATGATGGAGAGAGAGAATGATAGAGAGAGAATGATGGAGAGAGAGAATGATAGAAAGAGAGAATGATAGAGAGAGGGAATGATAGAGAGAGAATGATAGAGAGAGATAATGATAGTGAGAGAGAATGATACAGAGAGAGAATGATAGAGAGAGAGAATGATAGAGAGAGAGAATGATAGAGAGAGATAATGATAGAGACAGAGAACGATAGAGAGAGAATGATAGAAAGAGAGAATGATAGAGAGAGAGAGAATGATAGAGAAAGAGAAAATGATGGAGAGAGAGAATGATGGAGAGAGAGAATAATAGAGAGAGAGAATGATAGAGAGCGAATGATAGAGAGAGAATGATAGTGAAAGAGAATGATAGAGAAAGAGAAAATGATGGAGAGAGAGAATGATGGAGAGAGAATGATAGAGAGAGAGAATGATAGAGAGAGAATGATAAAGAGAGAGAATGATGGAGAGAGAGAATGATGGAGAGAGAGAATGATAGTGAGAGAGAATGATAGAGAGAGAGAATGATGGAGAGACATAATGATAGAGACAGAGAATGATAGAGAGAGAGAGAATGATAGAGAGAATGATAGCGAGAGAATGATTGAGAGAGAATGATGGAGAGAAAGAATGATAGTGAGAGAGAATGATAGAGAGAATGATAGAGGGAGAATGATGGAGAGAAAGAATGATAGTGAGAGAGAATGATAGAGAGAGAGAGAATGATAGAGAAAGAGAATGATAGAAAGAGAGAATGAAAGAGAGAGGGAATGATAGAGAGAGAATGATAGAGAGAGATAATGATAGAGACAGAGAATGATAGAGAGAGAGAGAGAGTAATAGAGAGAATGATAGAGAGAGAGAATGATAGAGAGAGAGAGAGAGTAATAGAGAGAATGATAGAGAGAGAGAATGATGGCGAGAGAATGATAGAGAAAGATAAAATGATGGAGAGAGAGAATGATGGAGAGAGGGAATGATAGAGAGAGAGAGAATGATAGAGAGAATGATAGAGAGAATGATAGAAAGAGAGAATGATAGAGAGAGGGAATGATAAAGAGAGAATGATAGAGAGAGAATGATAGAGAGAGATAATGATAGAGAGAGGGAATGATAGAGAGATAATGATAGAGACAGAGAATGATAGAGAGAGAGAGAATGATAGAGAAAGAGGATGATAGAGAGAGAGAATGATAGAGAGAGGGAATGATAGAGAGAGAATGATAGAGAGAGATAATGATAGAGACAGAGAATAATAGAGAGAGAGAATGATAGAGAAAGAGAATGATAGAGAGAGAAAGAATGATAGAGAGAATGATAGCGAGAGAATGATAGAGAGAGAGAATGATAGTGAGAGAGAATGATAGAGAGAGAGAGAATGACAGAGAAAGAGAAAATGATGGAGAGAGAGAATGATGGAGAGAGAGAATGATAGAGAGAGAGAATGATAGATAGAGAGAGAATGATAGAGAGAGAGAATGATAGTGAGAGAGAATGATAAAGAGAGAGAATGATGGAGAGAGAGAATGATAGAGAGAGAGAATGATAGAGAGAGAGAATGATGGAGAGAGAGAATGATAGTCAGAGAATGATAGAGAGAGAGAATGATAGTGAGAGAGAATGATAGAGAGAGAGAATGATGGAGAGAGAGAATGATAGAGAGAGAGAATAATAGAGAGAGGGAATGATAGGGAGAGAATGATAGAGAGAGATAATGATCGAGACAGAGAATGATAGAGAGAGAATGATAGAGAGAGAGAATGATAGAGAAAGAGAATGATAGAGAGAGAGAGAATGATAGAGAGAATGATAGCGAGAGAATGATAGCGAGAGAATGATAGAGAGAGAATGATGGAGAGAGAGAATGATAGTGAGAGGGAATGATAGAGAGAGAATGATAGAGAGAGAATGATAGAGTGAGAATGATAGAGAGAGAGAGAACGATAGAGAAAGAGAATGATAGAAAGAGAGAATGATAGAGGGAAAACGATAGAGCGAGGGAATGATAGAGAAAGAATGATAGAGACAGATAATGATAGACAGAGATAGAGAGAGAGAGAGAATGATAGAGAGAGAGAATGATAGAGAGAGGGAATGATAGAGAGAGAATAATAGAGAGAGAGAGAATGATAGAAAGAGAATGATAGAGAGAGAGAATGATAGAGAGAGAGAATGATAGAGAAAGAGTATGATAGAGAGAGAGAATGATAGAGAGAGAGAATGATAGAGAGAGAGAATGATAGTGAGCGAATGATAGAGAGAGAATGATAGAAAGAGAGAATGATAGAGAGAAAATGATAGAGAGAGAGAGAATGATAGAGAAAGAGAATGATGGAGAAAGAGAATGATAGAGAGAGAGAATGAGAGAGAGATAATGATAGAGAGAGAGAATAATAGAGTGAGAATGATGGAGAGAGAGAATGATGGAGAGAGAGAATGATAGTGAGAGAGGATGATAGAGAGAGAATGATAGTAAGAGAGAATGATGGAGAGAGAGAATGATAGAGAGAGAATGATGGAGAGAGAGAATGATAGAAAGAGAGAATGATAGAGAGAGGGAATGATAGAGAGAGAATGATAGAGAGAGATAATGATGGTGAGAGAGAATGATAGAGAGAGAATGATGGAGAGAGAGAATGATAGAGAGAGAGAATGATCGAGAGAGGGAATGATAGAGAGAGAATGATAGAGAGAGATAATGATAGAGACAGAGAATGATAGAGAGAAAATGATAGAGAGAGAGAATGATAGAGAAAGAGAATGATAGAGAGAGAGAGAATGATAGAGAGAATGATAGCGAGAGAATGATAGAGAGAGAATGATAGAGAGAGGGAATGATAGAGAGAGAATGATAGAGAGAGATAATGATAGAGACAGAGAATGATAGAGGGAGAATGATAGAGAGAGGAATGATGGAGAAAGAGAATGATAGAGAGAGCGAGAATGATGGAGCGAGAGAATGATAGAGAGAGAGAATGATAGAGAAAATGATAGAGAGAGAGAGAATGATAGAGAAAGAGAATGATAAAAAGAGAGAATGATAGAGAGAGGGAATGATAGAGAGAGAATGATAGAGAGAGATAATGATAGAGACAGAGAATGATAGAGAGAAAATGATAGAGAGAGAATGATAGAGACAGAGAATGATAGAGCGAGAGCGAATGATAGCGAGAGAATGATAGAGAAAGAATGATGGAGAGAGAGAATGATAGAGAGAGAGAGAATAATAGAGAAAGAGAATGATAGAAAGAGAGAATGATGGTGAGAGAGAATGATAGAGAGAGAGAATGATGGAGAGAGAGAATGATAGAGAGAGGGAATGATGGAGAGAGAATGATAGAGAGAGATAATGATAGAGACAGAGAATGATAGAGATAGAATGATGGAGAGAGAGAATGATAGAAAGAGAGAATGATAGAGAGAGGGAATGATAGAGAGAGAATGATAGAGAGCGATAATGATAGTGAGAGAGAATGATAAAGAGGGAGAGAATGATGGAGAGAGGGAATGATAGAGAGAGAGAATGATAGAGAGAGGGAATGATAGAGAGAGAATGATAGAGAGAGATAATGATAGAGACAGAGAATGATAGAGAGAAAATGATAAAGAGAGAATGATAGAGAGAATGATAACGAGAGAATGATGGAGAGAGGGAATGATAGAGAGAGATAATGATAGAGACAGAGAATGATAGAGAGAGAGAGAATGATGGAGAGAGAGAATGATAGAGAGAGCGAATGATGGAGAGAGAGAATGATAGAGAGAGAGAATGATGGAGAGAGAGAATGATAGAGAGAGAATGATGGAGAGAGAGAATGATAGAAAGAGAGAATGATAGAGAGAGGGAATGATGGAGAGAGAATGATAGAGAGAGATAATGATAGTGAGAGAGAATGATAGAGGGAGAGAATGATGGAGAGAGAGAATGATAGAGAGAGAATGATAGAGATAGATAATGATAGAGACAGAGAACGATAGAGAGAGAATGATAGAGAGAGAGAATGATAGAGAAAGAGAATGATAGACAGAGAGAGAATGATAGCGAGAGATAATGATAGAGACAGAGAATGATAGAGAGAAAATGATAGAGAGAGAGAGAATGATAGAGAGAATGATAGCGAGAGAATGATGGAGAGAGGGAATGATAGAGAGAGATAATGATAGAGACAGAGAATGATAGAGAGAGAGAGAACGATGGAGAGAGAGAATGATAGAGAGAGCGAATGAGAGAGAGAGTGAATGATAGAGAGAGAATGATAGAAAGAGAGAATGATAGAGAAAGAGAATGATAGAAAGAGAATGATGGAGAGAGAGAATGATAGAGAAAAGAGAATGATAGAGAAAGAGAATGATAGAAAGAGAGAATGATAGAAAAAGGGAATGATAGAGAAAGGGAATGATAGAGAGAGAATGATAGAGAGAGATAATGTTAGACAGAGAATGATAGAGAGAGAATAATAGAGAGAGATAATGATAGAGAGAGAGAATGATAGAGAAAGAGAAAATGATGGAGAGAGAGAATGATGGAGAGAGAGAATGATAGAGAGAGAGAATGATAGAGAGAGAATGATAAAGAGAGAGAATGATGGAGAGAGAGAATGATGGAGAGAGAGAATGATAGTGAGAGAGAATGATAGAGAGAGAGAATGATGGAGAGACATAATGATAGAGACAGAGAATTATAGAGAGAGAGAGAATGATAGCGAGAGAATGATTGAGAGAGAATGATGGAGAGAAAGAATGATAGTGAGAGAGAATGATAAAGAGAATGATAGAGGGAGAATGATGGAAAGAAAGAATGATAGTGAGAGAGAATGATAGAGAGAGAGAGAATGATAGAGAAAGAGAATGATAGAAAGAGAGAATGATAGAGAGAGGGAATGATAGAGAGAGAATGATGGAGAGAGAGAATGATAGAAAGAGAGAATGATAGAGAGAGGGAATGATAGAGAGAGAATGATAGAGAGAGATAATGATAGTGAGAGAGAATGATACAGAGAGAGAATGATAGAGAGAGAGAATGATAGAGAGAGAGAATGATAGAGAGAGATAATGATAGAGACAGAGAACGATAGAGAGAGCATGATAGAAAGAGAGAATGATAGAGAGAGAGAGAATGATAGAGAAAGAGAAAATGATGGAGAGAGAGAATGATGGAGAGAGAGAATAATAGAGAGAGAGAATGATAGAGAGCGAATGATAGAGAGAGAATGATAGTGAAAGAGAATGATAGAGAAAGAGAAAATGATGGAGAGAGAGAATGATGGAGAGAGAATGATAGAGAGAGAGAATGATAGAGAGAGAATGATAAAGAGAGAGAATGATGGAGAGAGAGAATGATGGAGAGAGAGAATGATAGTGAGAGAGAATGATAGAGAGAGAGAATGATGGAGAGACATAATGATAGAGACAGAGAATGATAGAGAGAGAGAGAATGATAGAGAGAATGATAGCGAGAGAATGATTGAGAGAGAATGATGGAGAGAAAGAATGATAGTGAGAGAGAATGATAGAGAGAATGATAGAGGGAGAATGATGGAGAGAAAGAATGATAGTGAGAGAGAATGATAGAGAGAGAGAGAATGATAGAGAAAGAGAATGATAGAAAGAGAGAATGATAGAGAGAGGGAATGATAGAGAGAGAATGATAGAGAGAGATAATGATAGAGAGAGAATAATAGAAAGAGAGAATGATAGAGAGAAAATGATAGAGAGAGAGAGAATGATAGAGAAAGAGAATGATGGAGAAAGAGAATGATAGAGAGAGAGAATGAGAGAGAGATAATGATAGAGAGAGAGAATGATGGAGAGAGAGAATGATAGAGAGAGGGAATGATAGAGAGAGATAATGATAGAGACAGAGAATGATAGAGAGAGAATGATAGAGAGAGATAATGATAGAGAGAGAATGATGGAGAGAGAGAATGATAGAAAGAGAGAATGATAGAGAGAGGGAATGATAGAGAGAGATAATGATAGTGAGAGAGAATGATCGCGAGAAAATGATGGAGAGAGAATGATGGAAAGAGAGAATGATAGAGAGAGGGAATGATAGAGAGAGAATGATAGAGAGAGAATGATAGAGAGAGATAATGATAGAGACAGAGAATGAAAGAGGGAGAATGATAGAGAGAGAATGATAGAGAGAATGATAGAGAGAGAGAGAATGATAGAGAAAGAGAATGATAGAGAGAGCGAGAATGATGGAGCGAGAGAATGATAGAGAGAATGATAGAGAGAGAGAGAATGATAGAGAAAGAGAATGATAGAAAGAGAGAATAATGGAGAGAGAATGATAGAGAGAGAGAATGATAGAGAGAGAGAGAGTGATAGAGAGAATGATAGCGAGAGAATGATAGAGAGAGAATGATAGAGAGAGAGAATGATAATGAGAGAGAGCATGATAAAGAAAGATAAAATGATGGAGAGAGAGAATGATGGAGAGAGAGCATGATAGAGAGAGAGAATGATAGAGAGAGAATGATAGAGAGAGAGAATGATAGAGAGCGAATGATAGAGAGAGAATGATAGAGAGAGAGAATAATAGTGAGAGAGAATGATAGAGAGAGAGAATGATGGAGAGAGAGAATGATAGACAGAGAATGATAGAGAGAGAATGATGGAGAGAGAGAATGATAGAGAGAGAATGATAGAGAATGAATGATGGAGAGAGAGAATGATAGAGAGAGAATGATAGAGAATGAATGATGGAGAGAGAGAATGATAGAGAGAGAGAATGATAGAAAGAGAGAATGATAGAGAGAGAATGATAGAGAGAGAGAGAATGATAGAGAGAGAGAATGATAGAAAAAGAGAATGATAGAGAGAGGGAATGATAGAGAGAGAATGATAGAGAGAGAATGATAGAGAGAGATAATGATAGAGACAGAGAATGAAAGAGGGAGAATGATAGAGAGAGAATGATTCTCTTTTTCTATCATCCTCTCTCTCTCTTTCATTTTCTCTCTATCATTCTCTCTCTATCATTCTCTCTCTCTATCATTCTCTCTCTATCATTCTCTCTCTCTATCATTCTCTGTCTATCATTCTCTCTCTCTATCATTCTCTCTCTATCGTTCTCTCTCTCTATCATTCTCTCTCTCCATCATTCTCTCTCTCTCTATCATTCTCTCTCTATCATTCTCTCTTCCTATCATTCTCTCTCTCTATCATTCTCTCTCTCCATCATTGATTCTCTATCATTCTCTCTCTATCATTCTCTCTCTCCATCATTCTCTCTCTATCATTCTCTGTCTATCATTCTCTCTCTCCATCATTCTCTCTCTCTATCATTCTCTCTCACTATTATTCTCTCTCTCTATCATTCTCTCTCTATCATTCGCTCTCTATCATTCTCTCTCTCTATCATTCTCTCTCGATCATTCTCTCTCTCTATCATGCTCTCTCTCCATCATTCTCTCTCTCCATCATTTTATCTTTCTTCATCATTCTCTCTCTCATTATCATTCTCTCTCTCTATCATTCTCTCTCTATCATTCTCTCGCTATCATTCTCTCTATCACTCTCTCTCTCTCTATCATTCTCTCTCTCTATCATTCTCTCTCCATTATTCTCTCTTTCTATCATTCTCTTTCTCTATCATTCTCTCTCTCTCTATCATTCTCTCTATCATTCTCTCGCTCCATCATTCTCGCTCTCTCTATCATTCTCTTTCTCTATCATTCTCTCTCTCTCTCTATCATTCTCTCTATCATTCTCTCTCTATCATTCTCCCTCTTTCATTCTCTGTCTCTATCATTATCTCTCTCTATCATTCTCTCTCTATCATTCTCTCTCTATCATTCCCTCTCTCTATCATTCTCTCTTTCCATCATTCTCTCTCCATCATTTTCTCGCGATCATTCTCTCTCACTATCATTATCTCTCTCTATCATTCCCTCTCTCCATCATGGAGAAAGAGAATGATAGAGAGAGAGAATGATAGAGAGAGAGAATTATAGTGAGAGAGAATGATAGAGAGAGAGAATGATGGAGAGAGAGAATGATAGAGAGAGAGAATGATAGAGAGAGAGAATCATGGAGAGAGAGAATGATAGTGAGATAATGATAGAGAGAGAGAATAATAGTGAGAGAGAATGATAGAGAGAGAGAATGATGGAGAGAGAGAATGATAGAGAGAGAGAATAATAGAGAAAGGGAATGATACGGAGAGAATGATAGAGAGAGATAGTGATAGAGACAGAGAATGATAGAGAGAGAATGATAGAGAGAGAGAATGATAGAGAAAGAGAATGAGAGAGAGAGAGAGAGAATGATAGCGAGAGAATGATAGAGAGAGAATGATAGTGAGAGAGAATGATAGAGAGAGAATGATAGAGACATAGAGAATGATAGAGAGAGAATGATAGAGACATAGAGAATGATAGAAAAAGAGAATGATAGAAAGAGAGAATGATAGAGAGAAAATGATAGAGAGACGGAATGATAGAGAGAGAATGATAGAGAGAGAGAATGATAGAGAGAGGGAATGATAGAGCGAGAGCGAATGATAGCGAGAGAATGATAGAGAAAGAATGATGGAGAGAGAGAATGATAGAGAGAGAGAGAATAATAGAGAAAGAGAATGATAGAAAGAGAGAATGATGGTGAGAGAGAATGATAGAGAGAGAGAATGATGGAGAGAGAGAATGATAGAGAGAGGGAATGATGGAGAGAGAATGATAGAGAGAGATAATGATAGAGACAGAGAATGATAGAGATAGAATGATGGAGAGAGAGAATGATAGAAAGAGAGAATGATAGAGAGAGGGAATGATAGAGAGAGAATGATAGAGAGCGATAATGATAGTGAGAGAGAATGATAAAGAGGGAGAGAATGATGGAGAGAGGGAATGATAGAGAGAGAGAATGATAGAGAGAGGGAATGATAGAGAGAGAATGATAGAGAGAGATAATGATAGAGACAGAGAATGATAGAGAGAAAATGATAAAGAGAGAATGATAGAGAGAATGATAACGAGAGAATGATGGAGAGAGGGAATGATAGAGAGAGATAATGATAGAGACAGAGAATGATAGAGAGAGAGAGAATGATGGAGAGAGAGAATGATAGAGAGAGCGAATGATGGAGAGAGAGAATGATAGAGAGAGAGAATGATGGAGAGAGAGAATGATAGAGAGAGAATGATGGAGAGAGAGAATGATAGAAAGAGAGAATGATAGAGAGAGGGAATGATGGAGAGAGAATGATAGAGAGAGATAATGATAGTGAGAGAGAATGATAGAGGGAGAGAATGATGGAGAGAGAGAATGATAGAGAGAGAATGATAGAGATAGATAATGATAGAGACAGAGAACGATAGAGAGAGAATGATAGAGAGAGAGAATGATAGAGAAAGAGAATGATAGACAGAGAGAGAATGATAGCGAGAGATAATGATAGAGACAGAGAATGATAGAGAGAAAATGATAGAGAGAGAGAGAATGATAGAGAGAATGATAGCGAGAGAATGATGGAGAGAGGGAATGATAGAGAGAGATAATGATAGAGACAGAGAATGATAGAGAGAGAGAGAACGATGGAGAGAGAGAATGATAGAGAGAGCGAATGAGAGAGAGAGTGAATGATAGAGAGAGAATGATAGAAAGAGAGAATGATAGAGAAAGAGAATGATAGAAAGAGAATGATGGAGAGAGAGAATGATAGAGAAAAGAGAATGATAGAGAAAGAGAATGATAGAAAGAGAGAATGATAGAAAAAGGGAATGATAGAGAAAGGGAATGATAGAGAGAGAATGATAGAGAGAGATAATGTTAGACAGAGAATGATAGAGAGAGAATAATAGAGAGAGATAATGATAGAGAGAGAGAATGATAGAGAAAGAGAAAATGATGGAGAGAGAGAATGATGGAGAGAGAGAATGATAGAGAGAGAGAATGATAGAGAGAGAATGATAAAGAGAGAGAATGATGGAGAGAGAGAATGATGGAGAGAGAGAATGATAGTGAGAGAGAATGATAGAGAGAGAGAATGATGGAGAGACATAATGATAGAGACAGAGAATTATAGAGAGAGAGAGAATGATAGCGAGAGAATGATTGAGAGAGAATGATGGAGAGAAAGAATGATAGTGAGAGAGAATGATAAAGAGAATGATAGAGGGAGAATGATGGAAAGAAAGAATGATAGTGAGAGAGAATGATAGAGAGAGAGAGAATGATAGAGAAAGAGAATGATAGAAAGAGAGAATGATAGAGAGAGGGAATGATAGAGAGAGAATGATGGAGAGAGAGAATGATAGAAAGAGAGAATGATAGAGAGAGGGAATGATAGAGAGAGAATGATAGAGAGAGATAATGATAGTGAGAGAGAATGATACGGAGAGAGAATGATAGAGAGAGAGAATGATAGAGAGAGAGAATGATAGAGAGAGATAATGATAGAGACAGAGAACGATAGAGAGAGCATGATAGAAAGAGAGAATGATAGAGAGAGAGAGAATGATAGAGAAAGAGAAAATGATGGAGAGAGAGAATGATGGAGAGAGAGAATAATAGAGAGAGAGAATGATAGAGAGCGAATGATAGAGAGAGAATGATAGTGAAAGAGAATGATAGAGAAAGAGAAAATGATGGAGAGAGAGAATGATGGAGAGAGAATGATAGAGAGAGAGAATGATAGAGAGAGAATGATAAAGAGAGAGAATGATGGAGAGAGAGAATGATGGAGAGAGAGAATGATAGTGAGAGAGAATGATAGAGAGAGAGAATGATGGAGAGACATAATGATAGAGACAGAGAATGATAGAGAGAGAGAGAATGATAGAGAGAATGATAGCGAGAGAATGATTGAGAGAGAATGATGGAGAGAAAGAATGATAGTGAGAGAGAATGATAGAGAGAATGATAGAGGGAGAATGATGGAGAGAAAGAATGATAGTGAGAGAGAATGATAGAGAGAGAGAGAATGATAGAGAAAGAGAATGATAGAAAGAGAGAATGATAGAGAGAGGGAATGATAGAGAGAGAATGATAGAGAGAGATAATGATAGAGAGAGAATAATAGAAAGAGAGAATGATAGAGAGAAAATGATAGAGAGAGAGAGAATGATAGAGAAAGAGAATGATGGAGAAAGAGAATGATAGAGAGAGAGAATGAGAGAGAGATAATGATAGAGAGAGAGAATGATGGAGAGAGAGAATGATAGAGAGAGGGAATGATAGAGAGAGATAATGATAGAGACAGAGAATGATAGAGAGAGAATGATAGAGAGAGATAATGATAGAGAGAGAATGATGGAGAGAGAGAATGATAGAAAGAGAGAATGATAGAGAGAGGGAATGATAGAGAGAGATAATGATAGTGAGAGAGAATGATCGCGAGAAAATGATGGAGAGATGAATGATGGAAAGAGAGAATGAGTAGAGAGAGGGAATGATAGAGAGAGAATGATAGAGAGAGAATGATAGAGAGAGATAATGATAGAGACAGAGAATGAAAGAGGGAGAATGATAGAGAGAGAATGAAA